>VZTN01036241.1:22716-62509 GCA_013400515.1 Erpornis zantholeuca | reverse complement strand
GATATGTGAATAATAAGTGTATGCTCTTATTAGGCTGCCAGATTTCTGAGTCTGTGGACAGTACCAAGGGTCTTTGGGTATATTATAAGACTTTCAACAGGAGTCACAGAAAAATCTGGCTACCTGATTGGAAGCTGTTCAGTAGTGTGGTATTTTGTCTAAAACATCTGATGCAACCAAACTGCTCACTCATGAAGAGCATCCTGCATATTCTCATGCAAGTGATAACCAGCAGTAACATAATATAGCTCTGGAGCCATACCAGGCATCAGAGTAATTGTTTTAAAATAAAAAAATTAAAATTTAAAATAAAAGTTTACTTTTACTGGCAAACTAAAACACAGAGGTGAGGAAGGTGAATTTAAAGCCTTACAAACATGGAAAGTGCTCCAAGAAATAGCACAGCAGTAGCAATACGAAGAGCTGCCTCACTCCAGTGAAAGTATCTGGGAAGAGAGTTTCATACTAGATCTGTGCAGAAGGTTTATGGTTATATTTGCTGAATTCAAAGTGTTTTCTGGGAAAGAATTTTTGTGAGTTAACAGTACATTATTATATTCAAACATGGACATTATAAATATCTATCGTTTTATATGATTAATAGTATGACCAAATTAACACATGGCATCGGTATGTGGTATGTTGATCATCTGTGGATTTGTTAATATCTCTGCTGTTTTCATGGGAACTCTGAAAAAATAAAAGTACACAGAACTTTTCTTGAAAATAAAAAATAGAATTTCCACTAATGTCTACTGCTGAGCTGTGATCCAAAGAGGAATTATAAACTCCTGAAACATTTTACAAGAGCTGCAGTCTTTAAGCAAAACAACTCTTGTACATGCTTCTGTAGCTGGGAAATGTGCTATGAAAATAGAAACATTCAATGCAAACCTGTTTCTAGCATTATTTTCTCAATGTGAGCAATTTTGAGTAGGTTAGGAAGACAAGAAGGTTGGCAGTCTGCCTCTGACCCTAGGAAGGTTACCTGTGGAGGATTTATCTGATGGAAACTGTGCTGTCAAATGTAAGGGAGAGCTGAGAAGGGAAAAGTGTCAATTGCTGAGCTTCTAGACCATGCACTTTCATTTAATGGGAATAGCACTGGACACACTTATGGGGTCAACATCATCTGTTTGTGATGTTTATCTTTGGTTTTAAGCACTGAGGCAGCAAGGAGAAAGTCATCCACATGATACAGAAACCAAAGAAGAGGCCTGTCTTCTCCAAATTAATGTCATTTTTTTTCCTTAAAGAAACACTGTATCCTATTGATAAAGCAAGATAGAAATAGATCATTTCTGGGAAAGAAGAGGTCATATTCAAAATTTTTTAGGTCTATATTTTATTCAAATGTCTTATGATTCCTATCAGTGGGCTAATCAGATGAATGGCTAAGTCATGTGCTATTCAATAATCCCCTTGTTGAGAAATTCTTTTTTCATCTGCAAGAAGGTGCCTTCAAACAAAAGCCTAGGTCTGATTAGAGACAGCAGTGAGGTAAGCAGCAATATATATAAATAGTTTTCAATAGATACTGTATTTCAGTGATACTTTGTACTTATACAAAGTTCTTGAGATATACATATATCTTTTGCTGTAGGTGGTATTAGAGCAGATCAACTCAGACCTCAAACATATTTATTGGGACACAGATCACTAAGAGAGGTGGGACATGGTGTCACACAACATCAACTAAATTATTCATTTGCAGCATGAAATCATTCACTATGAAGGAAGTTACTAGGGGAATAAAAGACTCCTATGTTGTGATCATCTGCCTCATAGTGGCCCACAAATTGCATGACACTGATTCTTCCTCTTGCTTACAGCTGCTTTTTCAGGGTCACAGGATTTTCACTGCACAGAAAAGCCAACATGTTTGTAAAAGCAGCATTTTGCAGGAAGACAGGGAAAACCAGTTTCCATCATCAACCACTTCAAAGAAAGAGAAAGAACGGAGCTGCTGGCTGGATAAACTGTCTAAACTCTTTTTGAAATGGTCTTTTTCTCCATCAGTTATAATTAATGTATGAATCTACTTGACAGAAACACATTAGGCAATATTGAATGGAAAAAGAGATGCTATATAAATCAGAGTTTTAGTTTTATGACATTTGCATAATGACTTTTATTTAATTTACATTGTGGAAAAAGTGCTCTCTAGTATTTGCATTGAGCTTGGAGACCTAAGTAATATGTCTAAGGATGCAGAAGGACTCTTTTTTCCACAGATTCTCACTTATGTGAACAAAATCCTATATTAATAGATGAGGTTCCTAAAGCTTTTTCATTTAGCAGAATTACTTGTAAAAATAAGCACTGTTTGATGTATGAAAGATGTCAAAATCTGGCCTTAGGTTTTCAGCAACACAATGGCTTGGGCAGGAATTAGGCTAGAAAATAGATGGACCATTAGCTATTCAGTGGTATCTTGCAGGCAGCACTGAGCATTAGAATCTGCTTTACTGCAAGAGTGACTGGGGAAGATTGGTTTTGCTTTTCACTGGATGGGTCAGAAACTTGTGGAATATGTGATCTGGCCCGCTGTACTTTACTGCATCCCTTGCAAGGCCACTGGCATTTGGCATCAAACCCCACAAATCCAATGGCCTTTGCCCACTGAGATTGTGCTTTATGTTGGCATTATCAACCTTAAATTAGATTAAAAGGGTACCTAAGGTTAGGGTCTCTTTGTAGTTGGGGACTGAGAAGAAATGTCTAATTGTTAATTCAGATGAATCCACTCTACTTGGAAGTGAACCCAGTGAGACCAAAGTGACAAAGCAACAAGATTTCTATTAAAGGGAAGGACTTCCTGTCTGAAGGGTAGCTGCCTGCACATTTATCCTCTGCAGCAGGGTAAACTATCAGTTCATGGGCTTAAAGCAATCAAAGCTGAATATTCATAGTTTATAAAAATTTACCCCACATAAATTTGTACATGAGTCTACAGTTTTCACTAACCACTATCATCTCTAGTAAAGGTATAAAAAGTGTTAAAACTCAGATAATTTCCACCATCTTGACCACAGCATCTGAAATGTGGCACAGAAATTGATATTAAAAATTGATTAAAACTTCCCAATGCTGTGTTTATGATGTGTTCTACTTTTTGCCACTATCCTAAGAGACAAATGCTTTTGGGAACCACCTTGCTTTAGAGACAACTTTTAGCCAACACTGAGAAGCTGGAAATTGTGGAGAAGATTTAAACATTTTTTACCTTCCACTTCAAAACAACTTTCAGAATATTCACACTTGAATTCAAATAATTGTCTTTATGGACTGAAGCTTAAGCAAGCCTTGAGCTGATGTTCACCACCCCAGAATGCAGAAAAGCAGGCTGTCAGCCGGATCTGGCCCACGGATCCCACCACCAATCTATAGTGAAATAAAATCCTCACAGCAAGAGACTTATTTATGTTTGCAGAACAGTAATTTCAAGGTAACTTAGCCCAGAAATCACCATGACTATCTTATTTATGCATATGTGCTGCAATGCCTAGCAGCCGCCGAAAGCCTAAAATGCTGAGGACATGCTGTGCCTGGCATTAGTGAAGAGGTTTCTGCTTACTGCCTCTGCAGCATGACAGAGCCCTAAAAACTTTACAGCTGCAGAGACACTCGTCTGTATCTGTGGGAAGACTGCTGCTTCTGAAGGTGAAAGTGATGGGGAAAGGAAATGGAACTGCTCTTTCCCCAAAGCATCTGTACGAGATGAGAACCAGCCTTTTAAACACAAACCAACATCTCTTTGGTAGTAGTGAATAATCCAGCCCACTCATATGCAGAAAGAGTGATAAGGAGGGTGCTGAGATGGCTGTGGAAAGGGAGAAAGGGAGCAGGTTCTGATGTGCTGCTCTCTGCTCTCCGATGTACTCAAAGCTTCTCCCTGCAGTAAATCTGTGGCTAAAGCTGGTCTTCAGAGAAATCTCTGGGCTGTGTGGGCATGAAACACAGACAAGTAGCACAGAGAGCAGCCTTGCAGAGAAGGGAATTGCAAATATACCCAGATCTGCTGCCTGCAACAGCTTTTTTTCAGAAGTGGTGTGCCGGCCTGCCTCTGTAGGGCTAAACCCATCTACAGTAACCTCGTGCAAAATATGATTAGAGTTTCTTTTAAAGCTTTCTTTCTAAAAATTTGTTAATGAATTTAAAGCACACAAAGGCAGCAGAAAACATAAAGAAAGGAAAGGAAAATTGACTGAGGAGCAAGATTTAGTGTTGTATGAAACAGCAGTAGAGATGATTGCACACTTTAACAGGAACACCAAAACTGATAATTTGTGACATAAGGTGAAATAAAATTGAATTGTTGTGAAGAAACTAAAGACAAGGAAAATTTTAACATGTATGTCTCCTCCCACACACAATACTAAACATTCAGTCACCTCAAACTTAGGCACTTCACTGAATCAGACATAAGTTCATAGATTTTAATGACAGCATGTTGTTACAAACACCATAACATCATATAGCATGAAGGTCAATCCTACTATTCCTGCCTAACACCCACACTTTCAGGAATATATTATGTGTTAAAAACCCTGTCTTAATGTAACAATGTGTGATGCAGAGCCTACATTATCCCTGAATTAATTTTTGTAATGCTTAGTTATCCTTGTTTTTTGACATTTCTCTCTCACCTAAATAAATGCAGTTTTAGCATTTAGTTATTAGATCTAATTATAGTTTTGTTTACCAAATTAAAAAGTACAGAAAAATACATTACAGAAATATTAACTACTTTTAATTAGATGGCACCAGATGAACCAAATTTACTTTTTCTTCTTATGTGTGGTAAGGATAAACCAAGCTAAACTGCTTAGTCCTACCACAGCTGGAATATGTCACTCCTCCAATGAAGTCACCACGTACATTAATCCTACTAATCATGTAGATAAGCTTGACACTGGTTTTACTCACAACATTTTTGAGAAAATTATTTCTAGATTGGTAAACATTCATTACCCACTGGTCCACAGTGTGAAAAGCAAAGAAGAGTACACATATGCTCGGTACTGGGTTCACTGCTTGTATAACCGAGAGGGAGAGGATATAAGAGCTAAAATGATACCTGATATCTATACATACATACATACATATATAAAGATGCATTAATATATAATTACTATTATGAAATATTATTGATTTCAGAAGCATTTTCAGAATTTGCTTCAATTCAATGTGTACTGCATGCTAAGCCAACATTCTTCAGCTTAGTGAGAGACTGAAAGTTTATTTCCTTACCCCCAAAGATAAACCTGAACTAATAACAGAGAATTCCACTGAAAGAGAGTGGATGTTCTTAGGCCAGAGATTTTATTTTCCTCCCTCTTCTCATTGCCCATTTGTGTTTTGCAAAAGATGATACATGACCAGCTACAGCCAGGAGAAACCAATTCCATTCTCTCCAAATTTCCACTCAGTTTTACTTCTCTTTCATTCTTAACCCACTTTCTCTCTCACCAGGCAGATGCCTTATTTGTGATAACGCCTATGCCTGCACCATGATCATCTGAATTCAGTGTGTTGCCTACAGAACTTCCTTTCTACGTACAGCCAGCAATAGCTAAAGCTGCTTAAGCAGAAGTCATTAAAGCTAAGACAGCAACTCTTTATTACTGAGCACTGTCTTGATCTTCACAATGATGCCTTGAATTGGGCAATTCATATGAAATTTAGTACTGTGCTGTAATTCTCTCTGTCATGTGTGATAACTCAGAAAGCCTGCTAGTCATTCACTACTACTACTAGGTGTGATTTCTTCTGCAGCCTGACCGAAAGCTACATCATATGATCTGCCAGCACATGATTAGTAGTGTAATAAATCTCTGACACAAGGCATGCAAAATACTTTCTTTAAGTCCCTGATACAGTCAGAATTTACTATTAAATGCTTTTTTCTCATGCAGAAAAGTTTTTCTGGCAGTGTATGTATTTGTTGTTATAAGCAGTCACTGGGGAACAGTAAAATGAATGCTTGCCCCATTATTCCAACTTTTAATAAAGAAAACTGAGCATATGTGTATTTAACACCATGAAACCGCAAGACTGAATTAGTGTGTGAAAAAACAGAGTTTATACGTTTTGCATAAAGCAGCGTTGTTGCATAAGTTTTAGTACCTCAGTGCCAAATTCAGAGCTCAGACATGAGACAGCTCAGTGCAGAAGAAAGGCACTCCCTCCGCCGATAAGAATGTCAAGAATTTTTTTCATTTCACCAGTTTTACCCAGTGTCGCTCCAGACTTGATCACTGAGCCCACAACTCAGGCCACAGGCTGGCACAGTTGCCTAACAGCTGATACGATGTTCACCTTTACTCTCTACTTAATGAAAGTAATTTCTTAATTTAATTGAGTTTTTAAATGCCATCCTTTATGCTCTAATCTATGGGGTTACACGGTTGTATTTGTATTTCTGCATTCACTAGATCAAAAATGATTACTTACACCATGTGATATATGCCATCAAGATAAATTTATTTTGTGGACTGAAGAAAAATGAATAATTTTCAGTAAGTGGGCGGCAAAAAAATGTTGTGTGTTTAATTTGAAGCCAAATCGAAAATGTCTAAAGCACTGACAGCAACAATGTCAAATTCTGTGGGTTTTAATGATGAAAGCATGTGGGGATATCTGGATTTCTTTACTCTTTTTCTCCTTGCACAGGGCAAATCATCTTTTGTTTTGCTTGGTGTTGGAAAAAGGATATTTCAACATGAGTAATTATACTTTTAACAACCAAAATTATTGCCGAATAGAAACATTTCTCTTTTCAAAACACATAAGAAGTTGCTTTCATTGGACTGAAGCAGGGAAGGTAGGAGAAAAAGGAAGGACAGGAAGAAGAAATGTAGGTCAGTAAACTAACTCAGATAAACATTTTCTTTTTTTTTTTTTTAAACTATAATAGTAATTTTAACCATCTTACTGAATGCCTCATCTATTCCACCAAGTTAAAAAGATATAACAGGACATTCTTGTTACCCTTCCTCCTATCACAGAGATCTGTTAGTCCAAGGAGGCAAAACTGAATACTGTCAGCTGCAGGGAAACAACTGGGGCATTTGGAGAGGGGTGGCTGGGTCCCTGAATGTGTCCCAGGGCTTGGGAGAAAAACCAGACAGCACAGGTTCCACTCTTATTCTCTGACTTCCCTAGTCTGGGAGTCTGCTGGTTTTAGGGAAACTCCAAAACATCAATATGCCCTTAAAGTTTTCTCTGCTCAATCTGCTCTCCCTCACCGCACAGGCACTGGCAGCTCCCGGCTTTTACATCAGCACAAATGAACTGGGGTCCGTATTTTGTATTGTCCTTCACTATGATGTGGCAGGGGGATCTCCTCTGTACTCACCCGCAATATCCCAGAGCTGCAGCCGTACCACAGTCTCGGCATCCCAGTTCAGCACCTTCAAAGCAAAGTCCACCCCGATGGTGGCCCGGTAGTGGGGGGAGAAGTTCTGGTGGACATAGCGCTTGATGATGCTGGTTTTGCCCACTCCCAGGTCCCCGATCACCAGCAGCTTGTAGAGGTGCTCCTTCTGGTTGTGCTTCTGCATCTTTCCTGTGGCTGCGGCTGCTCCCTGCAAACTGATTGCATGCTCTGCCCGGTGGAATCCTGCCAGCCTGAGGGGAAGAGAGGGAGTGAGGGACTGGGGAGGGAAGGAAGGAGAGCAAGGTAGGTGGAGGCTCTCTGCCTTTGTACGGAAGCAGGATCACCAGGTCCAGCAGGCAGCCCTGCTGGGAGATGAAGTAAGTAAGGACTGGGGGAAGGAAGTCTCCCAGAAAGTTTTGTGCGTATGTGTGTAAAGGTCAGCACGAGGTGTGTCTGGGATTAGTCTGGCTGCTAAAGACTTTGCAGGAAAATTCATGCAACAGTCCTGTTCTCTGTTTGGCTCCTTGCTGAAAGGACAGTGTTTCCGTTGTGCACTAGTTTTACACACGGTTTTGGAATCAGTGCCTTGATGATAATTTATCACCCTATGCTTGTTTCCAGATGTCTTTAAGATGCCAGTCACTGCAAAAAAACCCTGAAAACTTCCTTCAGAAGTTCATGCTTCCACTAAATTGCAAAAATTAAACCAGTGTGACTTTAGCTTTGGATGTAATTTGGTTCTAATCCATGTAAGTCAGTGTGAATGCAGTTAAATTACTAAAAGCAGCATTTATAGCAATATACAGCATATTTACTTGTGTCCATACTAGGAGGGCTGTACAAATTTAATTATAGCACATACATATTTTTAAATTTCATTACCATAACTGTGATTGTCTCTTTATACCTATAAGCATGCTCCTTTCTGAATGCAGCACACAGCTCATGCTGTGGTTTTTCTCATACAGCTGGACTCTAAAATGCAAAAAATCCAGGTTTATCTCATGTCTCCGATAATCAGAAGTTATGAAAGCATAACAGCATTAGAGCATATGAATGCCAGTGTCTGTTTTCCAAAACAAGTGACATCAAACATGCAAACAACTGAACCCATTTGAGTAATTCATTCCACTGACATGATTGTCCCTATATTTTGAATGAAGAACATAAAGAATTTTACCTAGGCAGCTTAGCTGGATACCTCTACCCATTACTTAGAGGTGTTTGATTCTTTTAACAGCTTTGATAGCAAAGCCACAGAATTTTGTGTGCAGCTTATGAGTGAACAATTTTTATATTCATTGATGTTCTTGATAAAATGAAAACATATTTTTTACTTATTATAATATTATGTGATGGAGTTCTTACCCAAGTGTGGACTGAAATGGCATTAGAATTTTGTCATCTATCCAAAAAGCTGGATTTTAGTAGACAAAGAATTCAGAACATTCATATTATGCAATCTTTTATAATCGGTATTTAAACTCAAACATTAAAGTTTATATATAGATATATACATATGTACATAAGCACACAAAGTGGAAATACGTAATTTGAGATGAAAAATGTCTTATTTTCCTTGAACCTTTTTTTTATAGGAGGGTTTGGGTTTTTTTAAATAAAATAATTTGTCTTTTCAAAAACAACCTTTTATTTGTATCCTATTTGGAGAGAAAATTTTAAACAGCTTAGCCTCATTAGGTATGGGCATCATAAAAGACTACAACTACACAGGCAAACCAGTTTGATCAGCTAGTATCTTTGCATGATTTGAGCTTATAATTGTTATAACTGCTAATGTGTGGTATGTGAATTCTTGCCTTTACAACACCATTGTTTCCCGAGACAATCCAATATTCAAGCACTTCTAAACACTCACCATTCCCACACACATCTTCACCAAGTAGAAGATTTCCCATCTCAGAGCTTAAACAAAGAACAGGCTGAGAGGATTTAGCAATTTTGGAAATAACAAAATTGCTGTTTTGGATAAGGTTTAAATTGCATCTGATCTTTTACTCCTCTTTGATGATGGCCACTGCTCACAGAACAGTGTGTGGAAGGTCTCTGAAAGCAGGTATTTGGTAACTGGAGGTCTTAGGCTATTAGTAAGAGTAGTTAGAGGCTGGCCTACACCCAGAAGCATGAGGCTTTATCTCTCTTCCAAAGTTTTTGTTAGCATTAGCTGTAATAGCTCTGGATAATCATGTTACTTGTTTAAATCTCCAGTTCTACTCTGAGTGTGGCTAAATTCTTGGCCCCAGCAGCACCCTGGTACAATGAGCTCCTCACAGGCTTAATCAAGGTCACCCTGGGTTGGCAGTAAGACTACCAGTGAGATGTTCAGTGAGGTGTTCAGAGGTGTGGTCAGCATGGAGGGGGGACCACTGCAGTTAGAGGGATGATTTGCTGAGCTAAAGTGAAGCATGGACTGAAGCATCTCACTGAGTGAAAGCTGTACCCAGATCTCCTAACTCCATGGTGAGCTGGCTTTTATAGACACCATCTGCTGAAATGCTCCTGAAGTGGGAGAAGGCCCTCAGTCCTGCCTTGCTCTGCCTTTTTGGAACTATGTATCTTTACTGCTTGGCCTCCTTGCCATCTGAAGACACAGGGGCAGGGAGGTGTGGACCTATCATTAATCTGCATCCCTCCTGCAGCACTGTCATGGGAGAAGGCAGATAATTTGGGCTGCATATGCCTCAAAGGATCTCTGCAAAATTTGTTTGATGATGTCAGTTGATCCCTTCATGCACACAAACGGGTTACTGCAATTCAGGCATCTCCTGCAGGCAGAGGTGGCCAGGGAAGAGCACTAAGGCTGGAGACGATGCAAGGAAATCTGTCTTAGCTGAGAGCACACTTAAGGACAGGTAATATAAACCACACCAGCTTGCATCTGCCACCCACAGGTAGGTGGTTAGCAGGGCTCAGCTGACACTGAGTAACTAGTTAGGCTGGGAGAACCAGATGTTTCCTCTGAGCCCTTACTCTGCTGCTGTCCAGGCAACTAGAACATGTAAATATGCCAGCAAATTGGTTGATACTTCTGTGTTTATATTTCATTTGTCTGTGTTTTCTCTGGTATACGTACATTTTAAACCTTATAAAATCATTGTAAAAAATTACTGAAATTCCATATGGCATTATGCATATCTATGCTGTTTTATTTCTGTATTTTCTGCCTATCCATTATTGTATTTTAATACTATACTAGTATTAATAGAGTCTATAAAAATTCTATTTTAATTGGCAGAATTGATAACTCTATACATCCCAGTCATAAATAATAACATTTTAAAAAATTACATCAAATTAAGGCATTTCAGGCTGTGTTGTACTCTGCATAAAAGTGAAATATTTTACAGTGATAATTTTCAGAAATTCCTCACTATTTCTGTGTCATTAGTAGAGACCTTTTTCCCTGAGACAAGCGATAAAATTGAAGATGCAATTACATCGACAGGAATCAAGGACAGCATAACTGCATCCTGGATTTTATCACTCTTCTTTTTGTGCCATATACCACAGAAAAGGGCATCAACCTTGAGTACCAGACTTGTTACTAACATACCTTTTAAAAACAACAATGTTATCTGAGATAATGAAACTAGAAGGCAATAGTTTTTGTCAAAAGGAAGACATTCACGGAATCCTGGGAAACGCTGAGTTGGAAGGGACGCACAAGGATCATCAAGTCCAACTCCTGGCCCTGCACAAAGCCATCCCCAAGAGTCACCATGTGCCTGAGAGCATTGTCCAAACACTCCTTGAACTCTGTCAGGCTGGTGCTGTGAGCACTTCCCTGGGGAGCTGTTCCAGTGCCCAACCACCCTCTGGGGGAAGAACCTTTTCCTGATACCCAACCTAAACTTCCCCTGACAAAACACCAGGCCATTCCCTTGGGTCCTGTCACTGGTCACCATGAAGAAGTTGCAGACTGCAATGAGGTCTCCCCTCAGTCTTCTCCAGGCTGAACAGACCTCAGCAGCTCCTCACATGTCTTCCCCTCAAGGCTCTTCACCATCTTTGTTGCCCTCCTTTGGATACTCTCTAATAGTTTAATATCTATCTTATATTGTCATGACCAAAATTCAGATTATTAGAAATGTATGTATTCAAAAGATTGCCATCTAAAATTACATAGGGTTTTCACACCACACCTCTTAATATCTGCTAGCTTTGAATCTCTTGAAGGGATTGACCTATACTATCATATTTATCTTACCTAATATGATAAAAATGACAGCATAATCCAGAGACATGCTAATACACATCTCTGTGTGTGTATGCATATATATATATGTATATATATACATACAAATCAGTATCATCAATTGGAAGATTATTTTATATCCTGCTTTAAAAGAAATACAAAACATTGACATTCTACAGAGGTTTTTTGCCAGACGGATGTATTACAATTAATTCTG
This sequence comes from Erpornis zantholeuca, assembly GCA_013400515.1. Lineage (NCBI taxonomy): Eukaryota > Metazoa > Chordata > Aves > Passeriformes > Timaliidae > Erpornis > Erpornis zantholeuca. Next base: position 50,695 of record VZTN01036241.1, on the reverse strand, counting down.
AGGTATGGAATAAATACAAAGTTGTTATCTATACAGTTACACCAGTCCATTGGTGGATGGATCATTGTATGAAAAGAGAGTTTGTGGCTCTCTCACAATTGCAACTCTTAGTCTGAATAAAGGACCCAGTGTGACTACTTATTCCATATTCCAACATACCTTCCATATCCATCAGCCTTGTGTGACCACAGTCAGTGCTCAGATGCAAATACATGTTTCTATTCCATCCATATAGATCCATACAGCCAAATAAAATCCAAGTCTATCCTTTGGAGCCTGCAGCAAAAATCTGAGATAGAGTGCAGTGCATTTTATACCAAGTGTATTTGAACGGTCACTTGGGAATACATGACCACAGTGCAACACAAAAAGCAATAAGTCAAGGACCAGAATGTCTGCCAAGGGTAAAATCTAATAACAGGGGGGTCAGTAACACTCTGGGAAAAGTAAAACGCCTTGTCCCTGAGACCAGACAGCAGTGAAAGCATCATACAGCACAGATTTCATCTGAAATGTGCCAGTTCCAAAGGAAATTTGTTGTACCTCAGATTCAATAAACAAAGCGTAAGAGCCCTCACTGAGGCTGCGGATGGAAGCACCACACTCGTTGCAGGAATGCTACCATGGAGCTACCAAAAAAAGCCTGGAACAAACTGACAGTGCAGCAGTTTTAACCCTCTTCAGGCACTGAAGAGTATTTGTGTGATGAGAATGAGGTACAGTGCTACACACGGGCATATCCAAGTCAAGCTACAACGTTTCTGATAATCAGTAACCTGCATTATGCCCCTCCCATGAGGGTTCATTTGAAACCCCACGGCAGGAACTTAGAGAATAATCTAACCTGTCCTTCACAGAGAAAATCTCCTTTAGGAACAGGGCTGAATCACATCAGTGAAACTTTTGTCCAATTCATGTAGATTTCAGTCTGGTTCTTGGAGACTATCAATCTTTAATGGTGCTCACGCAGAAGCACCGATTTCATGTGCAGGGACATTTGTAAAAGTAGATCCTAAATTAATATGCATAGGCTTACATCATTTCCCTTGTAACTGGAAATTGAAACCGTTACAAGGTTTCAATTTAGGAACAAATTAGGAACAAAACAACAAAAGATGCTACCTTTACCTGCTAAATTACATCAGGAGTATAATTTGTAAATTGTATTCATTGTAATTTCAAATATCACAGAACCTCCAAGGTAAGAAAGTACTTCTGGAGTTCACTGAACCTGCTCAAAGCAGGGCGAGTGGAGGTATGAAAACTTCATGGTCTCTGGGCAACGTTTCAGTGTTTGACCACGCACACAATAAAAAGCATTTTTTTAATGCTTAAATATAATTTTCTTTTTTTTTCTGTAGTCTTTACAGATTCTTTAAGATCTCCATGGACCTTTTCTACTCCAGATGAACTCTCCCAGCTCTCTCGGCCTCCCCTTGATGCTAAATTCTTAATCACCTTTGCATTCCTTTGCTGGACTCAGATCTCCTCATCTGTGGTACTGGGGAGCCCAGAATTGGACATGGCATTCATCATCCACTGTTCTGCCTTTATCCACACCCAGTGATTTCATTGTGGGTGGCTATCCATTTGGTCAGGCTTGATTTCCTCTTCATAAACCTACACTGGCTATTCCAAATCACCTTCTTATCCTTTCTGTGTTTTGAAATTACTCCCAGGAGGATTTACTTCATCACCTTTCCTGGGACTCAGGTGATGCTTACCAGCTTGTAGTTCCATGAATTTTCCTTCTTTCTCTTTTTGAGGATAACATGGGAGGAACCTGGGCACTCCCACCCAGGCTGAACATATATTAGTCCATTGAACTCTGTGTTTTGCAGGACCCTCATGATCAAGAAGGCAAGAAGAGGACCAATGGGATGCTGTTGGAATCCACAGAATGGTGGATTTTTCTATATATTTCTTCTTTCTCTCTTTCTCTCCCTTCTCCCCTCTTTTTATACTTCTTTTTCTCTCTGCCTCACATTTACTGTTAAATAAAATTCAAACTATTCACTTCAACATATGGTCTCATTTGTACCTTTGTTTGGGAAGAGGCATCTCTAATAACTTTAATAATCAGATCCTACCAAGGCTCCGACAGTGAGTCCATATCCATCCCCAGTCACCTGTCCCTTCCATCACTTTTATACATTTTTTTTTTTTTTTATTTTTGAGTTTAGTCAGAAGCTCCTTATTCATCCTTGCAGGCCTCCTGCTGCCTTTGCTTGATTTCCTACATGTGGAGATGGACCATTCTTGAACTTGAAGGAGGTGACTCTTGAAAATCAATTAACTCTCCTTGATCCCTCTTCAGTCCACAGCCTCCCAGAGGATTTTCTAAAGCAGAAGCAGGCTGAAGCCTGTTCTCCTGAAATCAAGGCTTGAACCCTTGTGGGAATTAACAGTAGTAGATTTGCAAGTTTGTATGGTTTAGACATTGATTTGAGTGCGATTTGTTTGTATTTGTGAGAAATTTGGTAGGTTCAGTGAGAAGTTGAGTGAAAATAGAAACAAAAAACTAAAACAATAAAAAGTGAAAAACAACAACAATTTACAAGTGCTGTTTTTTTCAAATGCTTAGAATACTTGGAGCGTCTTGCTATAGTTAGTCAATTAATGTATTGTATTAGTTAAGTAACTAATAAGTGAACAACACAAACTGTAAACATATAAAAAATTATAAAATAGTCTTAGATTCTACAATAAATGAGAGCTTTGGCTTAAAAACAAAAAAGCAACAAAAAAACCGAACAAAAAAAACCAAACAACAACAACTACAACCAAAAAAAAACCCACAAAAAAACAAACAAAAACCCCTGACTTTTGCCTTTTCCCCTCTTCTCAGGATCCTGAATTCCACTCTCACTCTCAGCCAGCCAAAGCTGCCCCCAGTTTTCACATCCCAGTACAATACTCCCTGATTTTTAAAGTACGTGGTCCAGCAGAGCATCTTCCCTCATCAGCTCATTCATCTGTACAGGAAGTTGTCATCAACACAATCCAGAAACCTCCCAAGACACAAGTAAGACACAATAAAGGTGTTTATAAAGATGGTGCCGGACTTGGCTTCCTTCCACCTTTTACTGGTTGTTATTTAGCCTGCTATCAGAGCAGCACTTCAGGGCTCAGCAAGAAAGGCTCCTGCGTGCTGAACACTGCTCCGACCCTGGATGGTGGCCAGGCCTGCTCCTGGAAGCCTTATCTCAACAGGAAAGACAAACAAAAACTAGAGATAAGGAGGATGAATAACACTGTGTGGATCTCAGTTAATCTGGTGAAGGGTTTCCAGATTGGGATTTTTGTCAGTGTCCTCAACTGCAAGAAAATAAAAAAAAACCAGTTCTTTCTGTATATATGCATTCACAGAATATATTACTTATATATACATACATATATAAAAGGAATCTCAGGGCATGTTACCAAGCAGCTGAAACTTTGCATTTTTCTCAAATCTTCCCTTTTTGTAGTTTTTTTATGAACACATTTCAAAATAAGAAAAAATCCTGATGTAATTCAGAAATACCAGGAGGGTTTCGTTTTCCCACATTTTTTGAACCCTTTTATCCTGGTTAGCACTCTTTCCAAACAAAAAAAAAAACCAAAAAATCCTACCCATTCTGGGAGTTATCTCAGCAGCAAGACAGCTGCCCTTTCAACTGGTAACCAGCCTCCCAGCTAAGATATTTTTACCTGTCTATAACACAAGAGGGCCATCACCTGTCCTGGTAGAGCCAGCATTTCTCTTTTTGGAAGTGGGATTGCAGGGAAGGGTATAAACAAATTAGAGGGTAAACATGAGCTTTGCCATACATGATTGTTCGTGGGTTCAAGACAGCACACATATTAACAATGTGGAAAGGAACTGTACTGGGAGACCTGTAGTTGAACTCTTAAGCCAGAGATTTTGTGGTAATTAACATTGCTTCTCTCCAGCAGCAGTGCAGCAACACCTATAGAAAAGGAAAGTATCTGTTTTAAAACATACATCAACATTCTGACACCCACCTTCTTAAAAGTGCCATGCTCTGTGTTAAATTATCCTGCTTACCCATGCCCACATATATCACAGTGCTTTGGCCAAGTTTTCTGGCAGCAACAGGAAGGAAATGGATGCCAGCTACCCAGCCCCCACCATCTCCTCATCCCTAGGTTAGCCTTCAGGTGCTGGTTTTGGAGGAGTCTTGTACTGCTTCATACCTTTTCCACTTCCATGAAGCACTAGGTTTTGCTTATTAAAGTATCTAGTCTTTTCACCTGGAAGCTGCTGAAAAGGGTTTGTCCTTCTTACCATCACCTCTTATTGGCATTTGGGGCTTCTTGTGTATGAAAACCTGGACATAACCTGGCAATGTGTGCTCACAGTGCAGAAAGCCAAACATGTCCTGGGCTGCATGGCCAGCAGGGCAAGGGAGGGGATTCTGCCCCCTACTCTGCCCATGTGAGACCCCACCTGGATCATTGTGTCCAGTTCTGGAGTCCTCAACACAAGGAAGACATGAGCCCAGAGGAGGCCACAAAGATGACTGGGGGCCTGGAGCACCTCTTCTACAAAAACAGGCTAAGAGAGATGGGGTTGTTCAGCCTGGAGAAGAGAAGACTTAGGGGAGGCTTAACTGTGGCCTCTCAGTACTTAAAGGGGCCTTACAAAAAAGAGGGAGAGGGACTTTTTCATGGGTAGATAGCAATAGGACAAGGGGGAATAGTTTTAAACAAACAAACAAAAAAAATAGATTAGATATTAGGAAGAAATTCTTTAATGTGAGGGTGGTGAGGCACTGACACATCTTGCCCAGGAAAGTTGTAGATGTCCCATTCCTGGAAATGTTCAAGGCGAGGTTGGATGGGGCACTGAGCAACCTGGGCTAGCAAGTGGCATACATGCTTATGGGGTGAGGGGAGGGAGTTGGATCTTTAAGGTCCCTAACAACCCAAACCACTGACTTTTTTTTTTCCTTTGGATTTTTTTTCTAGGACGTCCCTTGCTTTAGGTTACTCTTTCTTACCTGTTCTGGGTGTTCCAAAGGACCTCATGCAGATGTGCTGGAAACTTAATATGCTGCCAACCCAGGTGCCATCAGCACCTGCCTTCCTATACCTCATCTCCTGCTATCCCTTCCGATTCTTCCACACCCCGATGGTCCCATTCATCTTCCATTTGGAGAAGTTTTAATGCTGCTATTACAAACCTCTACAATACTAAAGGGTAAGATGGAGCTCAAGTTCTGGTTTGCCAGCCTCTTTAATGAAAAAAGAAGAAAGTCACCTTTTCAATGTTACAGCTTAAAAATCAGCTCCCAACAATCAGGAAAATGCAATCACCCTATTTCTACTTTTCCTCAAGGCAGCAAACACAGAAAATAGATGCATTCTGTGAAAAGAAGCATTTAATTCCTTATATTTTATCATTCCACTGCTGAATTTTATGTATTTGATTTGGCCTTTTAGTCCACTTCTCATAATTGATTTTTTCCCCCTCCCACAACTAGATGCAGATATTATGCTGCTGAAAGTTAAACGTGTGCATATAATCCCAAGGTTTATGGAGGGTTTCTGACAAGCAGAGAGAAATGTAACTGAGTGACGAAATTCAGCAGCCTTATTAATGTATGAGATTTAGAAGGAAATCTTCGTGCAAAGTAAATATAGTACAGACTTAGTCACCCAAATGTCAAGCTTTTGGAGTATTCCTGTTTATGCCTTAACACCTACAGGGAGAAATGAGAGAGTCCCAGAATAGGATCAGGATTTTAAGTGGGCTCAAGATTTTCCTGAACTGTGATGCAGAGATCGGCCTGGGAGCAAGGAGTGGCACAGTCAGTCCTAGAGCAGAGTACTAAGTCAAAAGTTGGGAGACAGTGGGTTTGGGTACCCAGGTGAAGTAATGGCCTGCCAGAGGTCATGGACTGTCTGCTTTTGGGAGACTTGGCTTCTGAGATGCCTAGTTTCCTTCAGTCACCAGTGCTAATGAGAAGAAAAACCTTGAGGAATCCCATGTTTAGTCCAAACCAAAAATCCGATTTATTCCAGCTAAATGTTAAACAGAAGAATGGAAGAGGCTGTAATTTTATATTAATGTTTCAAGTGTTAAATAAGAGAGTGATAGAAGAGTTAATTAAATGAAGTTTTAAAAATTCCACATCTGTATGTATTATGTATTCTTTGCTAAATATAAGGGTTCTGTACAGTTAGTTAATGGGTTTGGGAAGTTTTTCCTATCTTACATGAAGAATGTCAAGGTTGGAACTGCTGGACATTTAAGAATGTACAATGTTTTCCAGGAGTCTGAAACCCTCTTAGGGCAAAGACATCCTTTTTAATATCTTTGATGGTTATGACAGTACTTACAATTTATCACCTGTCATGTAGCTAAAGTGATATCAGCCCTTCTACACAGCTCTTAAAAGTATTCTCTATTTAATGAGGTGAGCCAGGGGTCCCAAGGATCACTTCAAGCATAAACATGCACAAATATCTTAAAGGGCAAATAGCAAAATGTGCTTGCAGAGGAGTGAGCTAAACTATCAGCCTAGTAAAATGTTACCATGAGCGAGAGTTTAATTTAGCTTGTGCATCTCATGCTAAATAGCATCTGCTGGATCAAGCCAGCTGATCCAAATGAAACAATTAGGAATAATTGGCAGAAGTACATGTCACTGCTTTTCCTATTACAGATATAGAAAAATTTTGCATATGCACATGCCTGTTTCTCTCTAGCCTATAGAGAAAGGCTTCAACCTCCTGCACTACCTGTCATTCAGAGGGAACTGAAGAAACTGATGGCCTGTTAATGTCCTGCACCTGACCACCTCCTCAAGTTCCAGGTTATTAATAACATTTTACCTGCCATTAAATGCTTCATACTTTTTTTGAAACCTAAACATACAGATACACATGCTCACACTGCTTCAGCCTACACATCCAGAAGCCATAGCAACCAGCAGAGAAATCTCAACCTGCTTGAGCTGTAGTCTCCAGTACCTTCTCCTCAGGACCTAAGGTACTCTGAGTGAAACAGGACATGAGACATTTCACTTAAAACTCACTGTTCAGAAGGGGTAGTCATGTATGTTGCATTATTTTATACTGCAGTGAAAGCTCCCATCTTTTGTTTGTGACATGCTGCCCATGCTCAGGAAATGGAAAGGACTTGTGTTTCTTTTTAAATATGCTTAAGCTCACCCTCAAAATTTCAAATTCAAGGTCGATATTGAGATCAACTTTTTTTAAAGTAACTTGATACATCTACATGTGTAATGGACTGCAGCAGGGAAAATGAGAGTTAGCCATTAAATGGGTACAAGGGTGTTCACACCTGCAGGCTTTTGGACGTCACTAATACACTTTATTTTACAACTCAAGTGCTACTTTGCTCTCATGGTGCAAATGAGGGCATTAGAAAGGCTGTGCTGTGAGACACATGGCAAAGACAGACCTGTCCACACAGGGGCTCAGGCCACCCACAGCCTGAATCCCCCCAGCTGTCCCTGCCCCACTCCTGCAATGCCCTGGAGGTCCAGCAGTCACAGGCAGATCTGGGCAAACTACCCCCAAAACTTCCCTCCTCACCCACTGCTGTACCACATCCCTGAGAGGCTCCTGGCATTATATCATTCTTGTCACTACACTGTGGAGGCCACACCATTTCCTAGGTTATTTCAACCCAAAGTGAGACAGTTCCAGTGGTATCAGGCAGCTCTATCCCTGCTGATAGTCTACAGCAGAGTTAAATAAGTCCCACCCATTCAGGTGAAAATAAAATCCATCGTGGCTTTGATGTTTTAACGGGATTTTTAACACATACCAGAAAGAGCTTTTTTGAAGAAATTAATAATTTGAGTGAGGGGAAAAGAAAACGTGCTAGGATGGGTTTTTTTCCCAAAAGGGAAGAATGAAAAACTGAAAACTGAAAGCCTTGGTAAAAGATGCTGTTTCGTAGACTGAAACCACGGAAAAAATGCATCCTTAGTCCATCTTCCTTTTTGTCTTCTAAAATAAATAATACCCCTTCCACAGTATTTGTCCCTTTTAAAATACAAAAATTGAGCAAAAAATGCTTTTCAAAATTCTCCATTTGACATCCTTGCAAATATTCCGCTAACAGGCTTACCTACAGCCTTGTTTTAATCATATCTCGATCAAAGTAGTTTAGAAATATATCTTAGTATTTTCAGAGGTCATAGGAAGTCTGATTTTAGCAGAACTTTCAAAAGTCATCTAATGTTCTTAACTCATTTTACAAGCTAGTTTTAAGCCTCCAGCAATGGACAAGAAAGCAATGAATGAAGTGTTAAGTCATTAAAAAAAAAAAAAAAAGGCAAGAAGCTATGAAGCTATAATATTCTCTTGAGCTTTCCACTTTAATAAACTCCATTGGTCCACTGGTTTTCCTGTCTTTCCAAGACCCCTGGACTAACACAACTTTAAAATTATTCAGTCCTAATTTCAGCACTTTGAACAAATCTAGGAAAAAATCTCTGCTGTTGCTTTATATGAATTTTACACTGCAAATTTAGACTGACAGCTTTGGAAGTTAAATATCACCTTGTGTTCCAAGTTCTCAGGTCACAGAGCAAGGAGTCATGATGACCCTGCCATGTCTCCTTCATAAACCAATTGCATGATTATCTGAGCAATTCTGGTGTCAGGGGCAGTGCTCCATCCCACTCCAGTGATTGAGACTCCACCACAGTTCTTAAAAATTTTTAAGGATTTATTACACTCACTTTTAAACAGATGTATTTTATTTGTCCTCCATCTGTACTAATTTTCAAAACACGAAACTTTTATTATCTCTGTTTGCTGGACTCGTAATAAGCTTTATTTCCTCTGTAAGTATTATCAGCCATGACATTATCTATTAACCTTCCATAAGAAGTTAAATACATTAGGGCTTTACATGTTCACTACAAAACATATCTGCCAACCCTACAATTATTCTCCTGAATGATCGCATGCTTTCCACTTCAGCTAATGCATTGTTTATAGGAAGAAGCCAAATAAACAATCTTTATCCACACACCAGCTCCATCAGGCTGACTGACATTCCTCTGTGCAACTCAGGAATACAGAAAACGGGGACATTCACACACGGCATCCAGCCAGAAGCAAACAACATCTCATGACAGTCACTGGGGGCAGTGACAGTGACAGATGTGTGGTGAGTAGCAAGTGATTTTACATTCTTAGTGCCATGAGTGTCAGCAACAGTTTGGTGATAAGGAGTTGATTTTCTAATGGCTGAAAGATAGTAAAAAGAAACACCTAGTTTTTATATCCTTATTCTCAAACCAATCTCATGCACTGCAGCTAATAAAGAAATCCAGGAACCTAGCTCCTTTCCCACTCCCAACTCTCTAAGCTAAAACAATCCAATGCACAATATAAGCTATTTCAGAAGTCACTTGTTCCACTTCTGGCAAAACACAAGTTCTAAATTTCCAAACACATCTTCACAGAACCAGAGAACAAGCTGAGTTGGAAGGAACCTACAAGGATCATCAAGTCCAACTCCTGTCCCTGCACAGCACCATCCCCAAGAGCCACACCATGTGCCTGAGAGCATTGTCCGAACACACACTGAACTCTGTCAGGCTGGTGCTGTGACCACTTCCCTGAGGAGCTGTTCCAGTGCCCAAACACCCTCTGGGTGAAGAACCTTTTTCTGATATCCAACCTAAACCCCCCCTGACACAACTCCAGGCCATTCCCTCAGGTCCTGTCACTGTCACCAGAGAGAAGAGATCAGTGCCTGCCCCTCCTCTTCCCCTCACAAGGAAGTTTCAGACTGTGATGAGGTCTTCCCTCAGCCTCCTCCAGGCTGAACAGACCAAGTCCCCTCAGCAGCTCCTCCACATGTCTTCCTGTCAAGGCCCTTCACCATCCTCATGGCCCTGTTTCTCTAACAGCTTTGTATCTTTCTTATATTGTAGCACCCAAAACTGCCCCCAGCACTCAAGGGGAGGCCACCCCAGTGCAATCCCCTCCCTTGCCTGGCTGCTGATGCTGTGCCTGATGCCCCCCAGGACATGCTTGGCCCCCCCGGTTGCCAGGGCACTGCTGACTCGTGTTCAACTTACCATCAACACAGCTTTAATATTAATTTTTTGGGAGGGGACTGAGAAAATTGTGAAGCTATCCTTTCCTTGCCCCTCCACTTGAGCAAACTAGAGTCCAGGATTTCTTGTGAAATTCTGCTACTGAAGTAGAAGTGAGTTTTCCTTTCTAAGTTAAATGGAAGAGTTTGACTACAGACAACTTTTCCATTTTTCTGCATTTTATGAATTTCCCTACACCTAGAAAAAACACCCATGAGACTGTATTTTACACAGAAAAATACAAAGTCAGTTTGGTCACATTTTAATAGAAAGTTACTAAAGAAGTTACCTTCTACACATGAAACTGGCACTCACTTCTATGCCATTTTTGTTTCCTCAGGTGATCAGCAAAGACCAGTGCTGTGCTAACAGAGTGCTGTGTTGCTAGCTAAGAAATGGTTAATTCCGAGTGTTGCAATCCCTCCTCTCAACTAAGTGTTTCTACCTTGTATATTTGAAAGAAATAGGGCAACAGATTAACAGAAAGGATTTAAACAGGATTACCAGGGAATTAGCAAATTTACTCAATGAATTGTCCTACATCCACAGCAAGGACTACTGGACTCCTGGACAACTTGCTTGATGCTGCTGTGATAATCTCAGCTTCAGATGCAAGATTACTAGTTTTTCTCCCCTCTCATCCTTCTTCCCCACCAGTTTAGATTCTGCTAAAGTAAAAAGTTCTTGACAGGAAGCTCAAAACTCATAGACAGGTCACCAAAAGAACTAACTTCTTCCACAAATACAAACTCCTGTAGGAGTGGGGTGTTTTTTATTGAGCTCTGAAATGATCATTTTTGAAGCACAGCAGTAAAATCCAGAACTAGAGCATTTAGTAACAGCCTGAAACTTAAAATTGATTTTTATTGTCATAAGGGTTTGACAATACACGCAGTTTTTGCAGGACACTTAGAGCTTTAGAATTTCATTTTAATCAGTGTAATTGCTCATTCCCTTCCCAATACACACTTATGCTCCAAATTGCAGTGACTTCCTGATTTCTGAGAAGTAAGGCACTACAATGTCCTTTCGAAGCATTTACAGATTAATATAGCAGACACTTCCCTCTGAGATCTGAAGGTCAAGATTGCCCACGGAAAAAAAAGCAACTGGTAACTGAAGATATATATCCAAGGATGAGTAACTAATCACTGCTGTTACCAATACTGTCGTTCTGGGTGATCTACTGTCAGACTCAAGAGGAAGCCTCCAGTGCACAGAGCAGAATTAACAGTGTTCATCCTCTCACATTTGGAAACTGCTCTACTGTGGAAAAATTCCTTAAAGCCCCTTTTCAAGCTAGAGGACAGATTTTAACCAGTCTTCAACCACCAGTATGTTTTTATGGCTCAGGACAAGGCACTGGATGAAGGCCCCTACATTATAACTTTGGAATAGGAGTTGCAGCCACTGCAATGCTTTCAATTGCACATTCATCAGTGCCACGGCGGATTCTGAAGTAGCCATCTTCTCCCCATGAGGTGCCCCAGCTGTTCTTCACAATCCAGAATTTCTCACCACTTTCTGGGTCTTTACCATAGCCCACCAGCAAGACAGCATGATTGGTCAATTCAAAAGGATTTAAGCCATCCTGCAGCCCAGTGTGATGGTAGATCCCCTCTTTATAAAGCATGAAATCATTATAAACCTCAAAGGCAACAGTCAGTGGGCCATGCAGAACAAGTTCAAGTTTCATCAGGGCTTCATTGCAGCCTCCATAGAAACCACCCACATAGTGGTACTCAGATGTGTAGTAGTGGTAACAGCTGCGCTTGAAAAGGCACGGAGAGTCTTGGGCGGTGTAAGGGAAGCAGTCCTCTTCCACCACACCGAAGTCTTGGACATACTTTCCACCAATGAGGTATGGGAAGCCACCATCACAACCTTAACAAAAAAAAAAAAAGTGTTTATTCCCTTGGAATGTTATTTGAGGTGGGAGACTCTCCTACTCAAATCTTTCAGAATTCTTTCAGATATGGTATTGAACACACTGCAGTGACCCAGATCATCTTAATACTCCAGTTAGCTACAGACAGCTTTCTGAAACATACAAGGCAAAATTTACATCTGTGGGAGCTACATTGGGAACGTCAATATATGAACCCTTTCCAGAAAGAACAGCTACTAACATGCAATACAAAGATCTGTCCTAACAAGGACACAGTCCTCTATAAAGCTTTGGCCATTGCTTTTGCTCATCTCCCCCTCCTTGTATGCTCTTCCTCCCTCTGAATATGTATTTAGTTCAACTCCTTCTAGGTAAGCATTGTAATCACCTATATTTTGAGCCCTACTCCTTAGATATTCCCCATCTCACAGGTAGATGTAAAATCCAGTAGCATCCTGAGCATAAGGGCAACTTCTCCTCGTTCAATCCCATTGCTGCAGTGAGGTGGGCTGACAACTCTGGCTTTGTTATTTTTTTTTTAATTTCAAATAAAGTACTATAAAGTATACCCTGCCAAATACTTTATGAAAAAACTAACTTATGTGTGATGGGGAAGGCATGGGAAGTTCTTAAAATGGAGTCTCCTTCATTATCATTACTTGAAAGGTGTCTTTATATGCAGCAGCATCCTTACCCTGAGAATACTGGCTGCAAGACACAACCTGCTGGGGACTGAAGACTGGTGTCTGAGTGTTGTTTGTGAGGATACGTATCCTTGCTTCCAGCATGGCCATGGAGGAAAACGCGTAACAGCTGCCACACGAGCCTGAGAAGGAGAGAAAAAGTAACCACAAGCACTCAGTAACATAAACAAGGCTACTCACCACTCATCAGGTACAACTATTCCTAAAGGCCACTGAAAAGAGTTAAAACCTACCAGATAGTGATTAGAAGTTGAACACCAACAGAGTAAAAACTTTAAAACTTCATTTAGCTTTTATGCATGCAATTCAAAACCCACATCTAACAACTTCTCAGGGAACACTGAGCTTATTCAAGAATAAGAGGCAATGTACTACTCCAGTGTTTTTCAGCAGTAGCATTTAAGAGCTATCCAATTACCCTATTCCTTCAGAATGAAGCCTCAGGGACCACATTAGCAGGGCTGAGAAGGCTCTATCTACCCTTTATGGAGCACATATGCTAAGGGGCAATGAACCATTTGAAGTGAATGCTGACAATATTGTTCTTATTTCAACCTACCAGTGGATTTAGTCCTGTAATTTCCAGTTGAAAAAATATTCTCCACCTCTACAGCTACTCCTAAATTAACTGACTTTTAAGAGAATAGTGATAAAAATAGCATGTTTGATATAGCAGATTCATCTCTGCTTCCCAAGGGCATGTAATTGTACACTGACTTCTCAGAGGCACCTTAATTTCCCTTCTGCTTCATGGCAGAGATTTAAGTCTTCTTACTTTTGCATCAAAATTTAGTATTGCTTCTACCTTTAGGCCTCTTCACTTTTTAGGACCTTCCTTTCACTCATTAAATGCCTTTGGAAATGGAATGACAAGCATCACACGGAAGAACAATCACATGGATGAGGTCCTACTTTGTCTACTGATTGTCATCAAAGTGCCTGATTTCCTTTTGTTTCCTGACAGTGGGAAAGTCAAATATTGCAGAGCTATGAAAAGGAGGGAGGCTTAAGGAACAAAACAAAATACTTTCTCTTGAACTGTGTGGGTGTATAAAAGCAGAGCTATTACAACAGCAAGACTTCATGAAATTGCACCTTCGCTCTATCTCCGAAGAGAATGGACAAAATCAGCCTGAACAGGAACACTCTTTTCCCAGCAGGGCAAAGTGAAGCAGTGAAAGATGCCTCCCACTCACGGTACAGTCACAGCATCTGAGATGGGCCACACTGCAGAACACTTTGTTGCATTATGTGTGCAAATATGTGACAAATACAATTCACGCAACCACTTCAGTCTGAAGTCTGTTGGATTGGCTGCAAAATTTCTTTACTTGTATTTATTATTTCCTTGTAAATACCACAGTGGTATTTATAAAGTCCATAGAATGACCTATTTTGTAGGTTTTGTTTGATTTGGGGTTTTTTTTAAGTCTGAAAGCTAAAATTGTAATTTGATGGAGCAGAATGCATGTTCCACAGACATTTAACATACTCTGTATGGACCCTCAGATTACATAAAAAGTGTAGGAAGCTTTATTATTGGAAACAACAGAGTAGTTCTCATTTAGAGAAACTTTGAAGCAACACAGCAGAGAAAGGGTAAGTTTGGAACTGAGTATTCTATTGTTTGGAAGACAAAAGATCCCTTGGAATATTCAGAGTTCACACCAGGAGAAAGTACAGGGCTCACTCCTACAGACCACCATATAATTTCCTGTTGCCATCTTCCAGTGCTTCCACAATAGCTAGAAATTCCACAAGCCTTCCTATGCTGCTTCTGCTACCAGGAGTACAGCTGGCAGATTTTGTCAGAAGAACTAAGCCATAAATGAGGGATCAGTAACTTAATTCATCCCTCCTACCATGCTAATGTTACTTTTCCTTCCCCTAAAAGTTGCCACCAGATAGCTACCAGTAGATGCAAGTTCATCTACAAAGAGTGGCACCATCTACAAAGAGTGGCACAGGGAAGGGACACATTAACTGAGTTCACTCCTGACCTCCATTATATAACTTTATAATTCAGGCATCTCACGCCACAGTGCTATAAACACACTCCCTACAGAATCAACATATACCAGCATGGTACCCTTTTAAGTTCTTACCAGTATTTTATATTTATCATTGTCTGCAATTTTCATAGTGACTAATGTCTCCTCTTGCAATTAGCCATTTAAGTAATACCTAAATTTATCCGGGTGATAAGATTTGGAGGCAGTATAAACAATTTTCATGGGTTTATTCATTAAAGCTGTATGATAATGTGCCATCAGAAGAAACCAGGAAAAAAATTAAATGTACATCACTTCAGTCAGTGTGCAGAAAACCATGGCTGAGATTGTTTGGACAAAATCTGACAGCTGTGTTTATGCAGGGTACTGTGGTAATTGGCTTTCACTCCACCAAGTAAGTGCTGTCTGGACAGGCCAGTACCAGCACCTCTTTTGGTACAGCATTGTTAGCCAGCACTCCACCCAGTTTCCATAGGTTATTCACAGTAAAGGTGAAATCTGTCAGCTGCCAAGACACTAGGCAAAACCTTCTGTTTAGCAGCAAATTACAAACTACATCGAAGGAGCTCTAGAACATTGAAGTCAGAGGTTTTATTTATTTATTTTTACCTTGATTCCTAACAGGGCTGACATAATTGACACCATTCACATTTCTCCAGTCCCAGGACTCTGGCAAGCTTGAAACTTTCTTGAGTAACTCAGGTGTTAGAGGTGCAGGCTTTGGTCTAAAGAGGAGAAAATGCTTTTGAGAAACATATCACACTCTAGGCAAGGAAACAATTATGTAACACTCAGTTTTCATCTTTGGCTTCTACTAGCTGGACTTGCTTCACACTATGCAATTTAAAAGTCTCCATCTAAACTGAGTGGGTGTCAGTATGAAGAGATAAGCTTCAGCAGGATTCAAGATCCACTCAAATTGCTTCCCGAGGGAACTATATTATTAACTATCCACTGTTGAGGAATACATTCAGTGCAGGTAGCTCAGTTTGCAAGTTGCAGTGTGAGCTTCAAACTGAACTCTGTGTGGCAAAACCCTTTTACTTACCAAAGGGCACAGGCATCTGTGGCCCAGCCAGGTGACAGGATACTCAGAGAAGACCCCAGACTTTCCCACACTTAAGACTGAGGGTATAAAAGCCCAGGGGCTCCTCTGTTTGAAGTCCCTCCTCAGAGGCACCCAGTCAAGCTGCTATTTGGTTATTTAGCTATTGCACCAAGATTAAATTATTTTAGAGATGTGAACATCTGAGACTCTGTTATGGGAACCCCGGGATTGAGCAGTAAGGATCCCTGGCCTGAGTGTGCATGTGGGGTGTAGCTGCAATAGGGCCTTGGTCCCAGCTCTGGTGGGGCGAGTGTGACTGCCAGCGTGGCTGCTGGGTGGTCGGACAGGGGAGTTTCCTTAACATCCACAGCTGCTGAGGTCAAGTACTTTTGCACCAACCTGAAGTGCTGAGGTAACTCTCAGAGATTATAGCAACACAGTTCTGCAGCAGCTATTTTACTGCAATCACAAGGCATGTAGAATATCTGACAGCAGAAAGCATATTGCCTTGGCAGCATGCACTGACAGCAACTACAGTGTTTCACTTCAGGCATGGGCATGGCTTACACCAACAATTCCCTAACTACAGTCCCACTTGGCCTGGAGACTTCTCTGAAGCAAGGTTTTACTGTGACTTTTGAAGAAGCATCGAATGTTACCTGTCCTCATCTACCACTTGCAGCCAAGGGATGCTCATATGAGCAAGACAAGAGCTTTCTGCATTCAACTTCCACATAACCTGATGCTTGTCCTCAGGTGCCATTCACAAACACCAGACACTGGAGTCTGTTTTGAAAGCAGAAGAGGGTCAACTAAATACTGCCATGGTACTATGCAGGTGGAAGAGAGCTTCCAAATAGGTTACTGTACTTAAGATCATCTACAAGGTGACTTCTATCTATACAATGTAACCATAATCTGCATGATATTCCCATGCAGATTTTTATTCTATAGTAGGACCTTCTTCTACAAATATACAGTTGCAACACGTGGAAAAGTAAGTAGCATTCCTACTCACAGAAATACCAAGAATGGAAAAAGCAAAACTTTGAAGAAGGTAAAACAGCTATAAACAAGGGAATCTTTAGATCAAAAAACTAGTTTTCAAATTATGTAGAGGATGATGTACCCATTCCCATTCCCACTCTCAGCCAAGTGATCTGTAAGACCCTGAAGGCATTCTCAGGACTACTTTCATGCTTCTTCAATGAGACACTATACTCCTGCTAGAGGACTCTTCTTGCAAGTGTGGCAAATTATAAAAGTAACCAGGGAATTCCCCCAGAAATCTTTGATATTCATGTTTAGGAGCAGAAAGCAGTTCACAGCTTTTCAACTGGCATTATGAACTAGTGGAATCAATATTGAAGCACAAGCAGAAACTCCCAAATATGGCAAGCAGCTGATGAGTAGACACGACAGTGAGATGACACCTGAGACTGTCCCCACTTCTTCCTGGCACATATGAATTCAGCAGCAAGTTACTGGGCAAGACTAAAGGGTACTATTTGACCCTTTAGTCTCCCTAATAGAGACTAAGGGACTCTATTTGTCCCAACTGCTTGAGACAACAGATGCTCAGAATAATCATTCAGATGAAAAATAAGTTCACACCGCATGAACACTAACTGGAAGTCCTTGAAACTCTAGTAAACACCTGAACTACAAGCCAAAACACAGCTAAGAGCCAGGACAAATACAATCAGACTCTTGGCAACAGTGGGGTTCAATGCAGAACAAAGTGTCTTAGTACCTTGAAGCTCTGGAATAGAGACCCCCAGCTCTTTTAGTTAGTTCTTCCAGGGCAAAATTCTCATACTCCTTGTATCTTGTTGCTCTCCATGACTTCTGGTGAGCATTGATAGCATCTACAAAGTCGAAGTTGTGCACATAACGTCTGTGGGAGAGTCTGCAAAAAAAACAAAGCAAGTAAAACAGTAAGAAAAGGACTGGGATTGAAACTAAATGTGGTCTCTAAACTCAGTATGTAAAAGACTAACTCTAGAAGTGTCTTCCAGTAGGTACTGATAAAGAAACATGGAATTATTGGATCAAGGCAAGGTTTCTAAAACTTGAGACAGATTAAATATAACCATGTTCCTTAGATATGCCAGTTTTATAACTGGGCTTCACCATAGACTGAAGGAGAAACTGTGTGATGCAAGAGGCATACCTTCCTCTGTTCTTATGCATTCAGGTTTATTTCCAACACTACCACTGGCATTAACTTTGCCTTCAGTACTAGAATTGGTTCTTATGATTTTAGCTAAAACCTCAAGCACTGTTAGGAAACAGTTTATTCCAGTAAAAGGTCACTTATCTGTTGGTTACCTTCCCCTGGGCTTCTGAAGGGGTAGCTCATTGATGTGAACATCTGATGGAGATGAAGAAATCTTGTGTCCTATGAAACAAGCCCAGTTGTGGCCAAGTACATCATGCACCCATCCTGGCAGGGTCTCATTGCAGTAGCTGGTTACATTCTGGCCTTCCTTTTTGTACTGTAATGTGAAGAGGTTAGGCTTGTGTTGAGCAGATGCATTTATTAGCATAGCAGTAGTTCCCCACCCACTCAGCCACTTCTTCTTGGAAGTTTCACAGGAAGTGGCCTAACAGAGGTTAAGAAACTGATACCAAATAGCTGCAGAAGACAATTGGGTTGTGACTTGCACCTTTAGCAACAAAGTATGCATTTGTATCAGTATCAACTAATCTCTGCTAATTGTTTGGGTTCAACTGTTACTTTCTCAGCAAGATGTAAAAGACCTCTTAGTACTCAATCTTCTCTTCAAGGCCCTGAGATTTCTTGAGCCAAATATGTGACTAGTCAAGCTAATTCTGGATTGATGTAGAAGTTTGAGAAACTAAGACTCATACACAGTGAGGATGGCAAGTTTGTCATCCAGTAACCTCTCAGGGAGACGTGTACTATTTCTCTTTTAAAGTTTATGTACTGTTTACGCACTGGTTTTGTTTCACAAGAAAAAAACCAAAGATGAAACTTCCAGCCACTTTTTTCGGTTTGAGCTGTGATGGCAAAACATCAAGAAACAATTTCACATGAACTATTAAAATGAGACAGTAAGAAATTATGATCCCTTGAGAACAGCTCACTTAAAGTTGGCAGCAGAGACTGCTACTAAAACCTCAAGTCCTGAGTCCTAATGCTTCCTTGTTCAGCCACACAAGTCTTCATTTTACCACTGAAGAGGAGTAATAATTTAATATATTCAGCAAAATGTGTCTTCATATAACAGGTACAACTAACGCTTTGCCCAGGTACATAAATTTTCTGGATTAGCAATTCTCTGTCAACAGACTGTCTCAGGGTGGGAGTGTGTGTGGCTCTTTACTCACCTCTTAAGTTTAAAGCCTGTTTTGTATTACACTACAAAGGCACCTGAAAACCCCATGCAACAAAGGCTTTAACTTTACTCTTCTAATCAAAAAAAAAAAAAAAATCAAACAGAATTCCAGTTTCCTAGTCCAAGAAAACGTCATTAAATCTCATCCTATTTGAGGTGCACCTGTACAATGGTAGAGGGATTTTGTAATCATGTCTCAACAGAATGTTTATTCAGCTTCTTTACTGAAGAAGGTGGTGGCTTACAGTGCTGGAAATGCCCCAAGATGGAAAAGATTAATTAAAGAGACTGGGAAGTTTGTGACTATGTTTAGGTTTTGTGAGAAATCTGAAGGAGAACTTACAGTGAAATAATTAGGTTTATTGATTAGTGGAATAAAATTAAAGGTTAATCTTCTGACTGTTTTGGAACAATGGGAATTTGTTTGGTCCCCAGTCTGGAGGATGCAGAGGTAACACATCTACACCCAGCAAGCATGTTTGCTGGCTGGAGCAGGGTGGGGGCACTAGAAGGCTGAGATGTTGCTTTTTTCTATTCTTCCTTACTGCTCAAGATTCTGCAATGTGGGAAATAACCAAACTTGGCCAAATATCAAAGGCAAGGTCCAGAGATGACTTTTGAGAAATACCCTCTTCACAACAGCAGAACTAGAAATCCAGATGCTTCCAAAAGCAGTGTGTAGTGACTTTACATCTAATTTACTCTGAGATCATTTTTTCTGGCTCTATATGACAGTAGAAATTAATACCTGTCTTTTCCATCTAAAAGCTGCCACAGATTATAACAGTACCAAGCACAGCCATTCTCAATAACCATAGGTCTTCAATCAAAATACCTAAGGATTATCACAGGAACAGGCCTGCACCTACAACAGTCCTACCTCACAGAGTGTTACACAGAATTAAAACAAGTAACACAGATTTGAGACTTATCTTCATGGAGAAAAAGGCAATGAGTTATCTGCTAACTAGCAAATTAAAACAACAAAATGACCAAAAAAGGTGTTTTTCTCCTAGAGATCCCTGTCTCCTTCCAGAGATAAAATTAATTGTTTTTTTAAAGATATAGAGAGATAACCAGAATAGCATTCACACCACCTGTGCAACTTATCTTTCAGAAAAGTGCACACAGCGACCTTCTTACACCATTCTTTCAGTTCACACATATCAGCAAAACTAGAAAAGAGATGAAGGGACAGTCAGTAGCAATGCTTCAATATAAACAAGACATAAAAGCCAATTTCAGACAGTCTGTGTAGAGGCCTAAAATTAGGCAATTCAAGTCCTCTGTAGCTATCTTTTTGTAGAGCACCAGACTAAGCTACTACTGAAATGACTTTGAAAAGTGGACACAGAGACTTTGAGACTGTAACACATGAATGGCGTTTGGATAAATGGAATTTCAACTCCAAAAAACGCTCTAGCTAGGAAATGAAAACATATCCACATAAGGTCACAATTTGCTTTTGCTCCACTCTGACTTTTAACCGAGAGCCGCTGATGTAGAGAAGCAGCAGACAAGCCTTTAAAAAACCCTCATCAGTGCCATAACAACAATGCCCACTGCTTACCAGAAGGTACACTATCCAATCATTGCTACAACCACATGCAGCAGCATTTCTTATTTCTGCTAGTGAACTACTGACAGATGAGATGTAGGAAATTTGACTGTACCAGTTTTGGAGGACCAGCTGTGAGTACACCTGCCCAGCTAGCAGTCAGTCATACAGGGATATGGCACCATTGCACAAGCAACAGCTGACTCAGGTGGATGTGAATTACAATGTCAGACTCAACTGAAGCTGCTAGCACCGTATCCAAAGCATCCACAGAACCCACCCCAGAACAGCATCCTTCATGGAGGACAAGAGCCATACAGCTGTGATCACCAACAGCTGCTGGACAACTGCTTGCATGCATTTCTCTGCAGACTTAAGAAGACAGTTTTCATTTTTGAGTTAAGATCACTGCAGCTGCATCACATGATAATTTCATCAGCCAGTGCTCACATCTGCAGCATTAACTCCATCCAGCAACCTGACGAGTCCCGGGTAATTCCTTTAAAAAGGCACCCAAACTATATTCATAGTTCCAATCCTAAGCTTTGAAAACAGTAAAATTTAATTCTACTTCAAATGCATATTTTTCTCAAGCCTGACAACTCATGTGGCTTTGCCTAATGCCAAAATTTAGCCAAGCCACTCCAACATTAACCTTAAAAGGCTTCATGTAGCTAAACTTCAAAGCTTGCTGTTGGATATCTGAACCCAGGTAAGCTTTTCAGTGAAGTATACTTTTAATAAAGTCTTTCCTGTGTTGGTCATCATTACATAATCTAACTGCATGTTCAATTATAGTCCTAGTAAAAACCATAATTGTTTATAAAGTTTTTTTAAAATCTTTAATCTCACTAAGAGGAAAGCAAGAAAGGATGGAGACCTCATTGGCCACAGGATTTTAACACAGAATTCAGCAGTGCCACATAGAGAGGCAGCTATCCCACCCTCTTTTAAATCTACTCTCAGTTTAAGCAATGCCTGGGCAATAAGCCAACTTGAGTTCCAGGAGGCAGGACTACCCTACACATTAAACCTGATGGAAAGATTTATCTCTCAAATTTACAAGTGTGTCTATGCATTTTACTATGGAAAGCACACACTGAATGAGAGCAGAGTTGCAGACTTGCAGATGCCATCTACACAAAAATACAGTAGATGATGTTACCAGAACAAACTACTGCATCTTGCTAACCAATACAAAATCCAAGCAAATATCAACTCCAGGTGCATTTTCTTTACTCTAGGAAACATTCTGCAATTCTGAATTTTGTGCTTTCAGATTTATACTTTAGGAAAGCAGCAGTTGCTCACTGCCAGTTAAGCAAGCCCAAATAAGACAGGCTAAAAGCTGACTTTCTATTGATTTGCAGGATGATTAAATATCATGAGCAACTCTAGCACTTCTGCTTTAGCAATATGAAATAAAATGCATTCAGGTTTGGGTTTTTTTTCCATATCCTGAAAACTTAAACATTAACTGCTGTCACTTATCTAGGCTGCTTATTTCAGTGATGTCTTAAGTTTTAACTTTCATATTTTTCAAATCCTACACTGCCTAGTGTAACTCTGAAGTTTCCTGTAGCTTGTTAAGTGCTGCTCTCTATGGTAAGACAGACATAAGAAAGCCTCTCCAGGTTGCTCTCCAAGGACACCCAGACGGTCCTAGGCCCAAGAAGTGCCCCAAAATGATCATCTTGGGAAGAGGGGGGCAAGCTTGGGGAAATTCCATCATTGGCTGGGTTCTGGTTGGTGAATTGATGCTGATATCAAAGTGTGAAGAATTCTTGACCTGTCATCCATTTTGGGATCCACTGAGGCAGGACCCTCTGGAGCCCAAAGTGCACCTCTGAAGGCCTTTCAAATAAATACCTTCTTTATTCCTGTCTAGTCTCTGTTTCTAGGTAGCCATTTAAGGCATCATCAGAGCAGCAGTCCTTGATTTTAAACCAAATTTGGGAGCATAGGGGAAGAGAGTAAAAGGCGTGACAAAGATGTGACCAAGTCAGTCTGGAAAAGATTAATAACTTGAGTGGTGAAATATTCTAAAATCTATCTCTTTCTATTTGCTGAAGTAGTTGTAACATTTCAATACAAAAAAACGCCACACTTCTGCTATTTGCTAAAGAACGTCTCAGGAGTCAGAGGTAGTATCACTCTGCTTAAGGGACAAACAGAATCTTACGAGACTGTCTCTTCTCAAAGTGGTAGTCTTAATAAATAAATACCTCAAAGATACCAAGTAATTGAAACAAGTTGGCCTCAACTTTCCTTTCAGCCTCTAGCTTTTCATGTTACACTGTTCCTACTTCTGTTGCCATCCCTCAGGGATTAAAAAAAAAAATTAAAGCTTTATATATTGCATAACCCTAAAGAATCCTTGTATCATCCAGCAGAAGCACATGACCAAGCTTCTGCCAAGAGGCAGTATACTAACTTCACATGCAAGTTCACTACAGGGATGTTTCACTAACTACCACAAGTTATTTTGTGCTGCAAACACCAGGCAGAGTAACTGTAACTTGTGAGAAGCAGAATACAACAATGCAGTAGGATGCTGCATTTAATCTGACAAACCTAAAGTCTGTGTACAATAATAGTTAGAAAAAAAACACTGTTAGAGTTTCTTTACTTAAGATACTAAAGTAAATTGAAGAAAAAATAAGATTGATAAGCTCACCCAATCCACTTCTCTGGTGTATAAAGCCATTTCCCCACAGGTCTCAAGTGAAAGAACAAATACCTTGTAAAGGCAATGAGGCCCTACAGAAGTTTTAGTGGGTGTCTGTTTAGTAAGCCACAGGAACAAAAAGCTATTAAAAACTCATTGAAACATGCATAGCCAAACAGGCTGTGTCCATATCTACACGGAACAGTAGCTCTGATAAAGCCACCACTTAGACAAGCCCACAGCATTCCTGTCAGTAATTAACAGCTTAATTCTTTAACACTAGGAAAAAATACACTGGAGGTTCAATTAGCAGAAGTGGCACTTCTATGCCTGAAACTCACAAAGTACTGTAGTGCCTTAAATACCACTGCTCGTTGTACCTGACACATCCTCCCTCTGCTCAATCTCAGACAGGTTGTACTTCTATTTCATATGTAATGCAATATTTAGTGGATTAAAGTAAACAGATATGCACAGTTAAACATGTCACAAGGTCAAGCAGTTTGTAGGGAACCACTTCCTCCCTCCAAGACCCCACTGACAGTTGTGAAATTTGAAGTTATGCAGACAGACACATGGCATGGGCATGTTGTTGCTCAATAGCAGCAAGTAGTTGACTGCAGCAAAAAATGCATTTAGTAAGCGCTGTGTTATTTCCTCACAATTCTTAGCAACAGACTTGCATCTTGGTAATCTGTAGCTCCTTTTACAGCAGAAAAATTATTAGAGACAGTAACTGAATGGGGCTCTAATCCTCCCTATGTTCTTTAAGGAAAGAAGTCTTTAATTTAAATATGTCTTGCTGGTGGATTCCCCATTACTGAGCAAGGACCCAAACAAGCTTGCTATTTCTTAATACCAAAGCCAACTTCAAAACTAAGAATTAATCCATCAGCTTACAAAGGGCTGAGACATACTCATGCCCATAAAATGCAAGCTATTGTGTATTGCTACTGCTCAGGTGTATAGTTGACTTACTTTGTTTTGAGCAGCAAGATGAATCAGATGATCACCAGAAGCTCCTTTCAGCCTAAACTACTCTTTAACAGTTGAGGTATGTTGCTTTCAGAGTACTTTTGCAAATCAATGCAACACATTAAATCAGTGCCTATCAGTCATTTGACTTGGTGCTCATCTTCTGGGGTTGTATTTCACAAGGTATGGACAGCAGCAGCCTTCAGTGGCTCTCAGATGTCTTCAAGTTGGTACCTAATAGATCCATTTACATCCCAGAGCAGACCACACTGTTCCCACAATTAAACTCCTCACATTCAGGAATTCATTTGATAATCAGCACCTCTTTTTACTGCTAAGCATATTGGCTTGTAAAGCAGCTCTGTATTTCAGTGTAACATAGCAGCCCAAAGTCTGCTAGTTCAACTATATTCTCCTCAGATGAGTCCAACAAGGACTGCTGAATTCTCCCTGCCAGAGATGACATCTCAAGACAGAGTTCATGGACAACACTGCAGCATACAGCACTCCACTGTCCTCATGGAGGCAGCAATTCCTGCCACTTTTGAGGCACGCCCTGCCGCTGCAGGTGAGCTCTTTGAGGTGTCCCTGCCTGAGAAGTTTCAGAGTAATTCTGCTCAGTTAGATTAGTGCCTGTGCAGTTTTTGCTGTATCGCCTGCCAAACCTAAGAGGAGTACACATCACGGCCATATAATTTCACTATCTTATACAGATGAGAATGCCAATCAGGTATATCTCTCTCGTACTTCACTTCTGCTCAAGTACAAGAGCCTGTCTTGTTTTAAAAGCTGCATTCTTATTTTAAAAATTTCCAGTTACAAGAGTGCACTAGGCCTTGACAGTTCATTTACTTACAGTGGCTCATAGGGTGCCACATTTCAGACTTGTGAAGAAAAGAGTGTTGATAATGCAAGGATGTTTTAGTTTAGCTGAGCAGACAGCACCAAGGCCTCGCCTGCTCCTCAGACAGCTCTGACAGCAAATAGACTGGGGGTAAGCAAGAAATTGGGAGGGGACAGAGCTTGCAAAGCTGACCCCAACTGACCAAAGAAATATTCCATGCCATAAAATATCATGCACAGAAATAAAAGCTGGTGAAAGGAGAAAAGAGGGACATTCAGAATCGTGGCATCTGCCTTCTTATGTAACAGTTATGTGTAATGAAGCCCTGTTTTCTTGGAAATAATAAGCAGGAACACCTGCTTATTATGACAGCAATTAGTGAATGGATTCCTCATGTTGCTTCATTTGCACAAACACAGCTTTTGCTTTAGCTCTTAAAGTACCTTTATCTCAGCCTATGAGTTTTTGCAATTCTATCCTTCTGATTCACTCCCCCATCCCACTGATGGCTGAGTAGTGCTTACTGGGGTTAACCTACAACAACGAGCATGTAAACAACTTCCCCAGTAGTTGTGTTAAACAGTCTATGCAGTGCTTTCCCTTACATGAGCCCAAACTCGCACAGATGGAAGCTGCAAGGAGGTTGCAGTTAAACTGGAGCCTTCCACATAACTTCTGTTCAGTAATGATTACAATTCTCCTGAAAGAGTGGATCACTTGCTTTTGTTAACACCTGAAAACACTGACTTTAAAATAGCTGCTGTAAAATAAACCACCTACCATGGCTCCCAGAAAGACAATTTAGAGAAAAAGTTATTTCTTCACCCTCCCTAGTACTAGCCGAAGTTCAGAGATTTTATGTTTGGACAAAGCCTGGGTGTTTACTCTTGACTCATCTGAAGTCAGACACAAGATCATGCTTCCTGAAACAACCAAAAACACATTTATTGTTCCTGCCCAGGGCTGGCATCACCAACTGAGAAGCTCTGCTGCACAAAGCATCTGTCTTCCAGGTAGTAAAGTCATCCTGCAGAGATTACTTCAAACCACCCTTCAGATTCATCATGCCACTCATCAGGCCACCAGCAAAGCACTCCTAACAAGAATGCTTTCTCCTGTCTAACCCCTGCCTACCATCACTGTTTTCCGCTTGACCTGAAGGCATTAACAGGGACAGAAGAGAACAGTATTATTCCAAAGGAATAATTAGAGGCAGCAGAAAGGTTCCTTATATATTAAAGCAGTATTCTAAAAAAAAACCTAAAGATCTCAGAAATCCTCCATCAAGGAGAATAGATAGCTCTAAAGCTTCCATGCCTTTGACAACACCTGTAAGGAAATATACAAGCAATGGTATTTGCTATTTGACTTGGATCCACAGGGTCAAAAAAAAAAAAAAAAAAAAAGAAACTACAGGCAACTGAAGAAGATAGCTTTATGAAGGCCTTCAATTGCTTTAAGCATGCCTAGAAGGGAAAGTAGCAGCATCTGTACTTTTTTCTGATAATGGCCAGTGTGGAGTACCTCTTCCCTACCCAATCACTGATCACTGTTTCTTTATGTCCAAAACGAGAAAAGAAGAAATCCTTTAGCTGGTAATCCAGGCAAACCTTAGAGCCAAAGATAACCAAGTGTCCCAACTGACCCACTGTGGCACTCGGGGACTGAAGAGGAGCCTAACTACAGGGCATTTTGGCAACAGCCAGAGATGTAGAATATACCAGGTTAACTCACCTTAAAAAATGCAAACCACTTGTAGTCATTTATCACAATTTCAAAGCCTTGATTGTAAATCAAAGTGAAGAAACCAAAGTTGCCCAGACTATCCTGAGCCACATCTAGCTTCTGAAGATTGACAACCACTTTTTTCTCCACAGGCCCTAAAAGAAATAAAGAAACATCATGGCATGATTACTGTATGGAAGAGAGAAAAATAATACAAAAAAGTAGTATAAAGGATGTTGTATTGCTGAGGATGCTAAAATACACTTGTTGAATACAGTCTTCTGCAAAAGGGCATCGAGACACTTTAGGACCTCCATCTACCTGTCAGTGGATCTACATGCTCTTTTTTTTTACTGCTAGACAGTATTGGCACATTTAATTAGCAGCAGCATTAGACAGATGTGACTGGGAAACACCAGCTTATTTAAACACAACTTGTAGAGCTACAAAGGTCTTGCATGCTGTGTTACTCAGGCATAGTGTCTGAAATGATGACTTTTCCCCTACAACATCTGGGATGAGGCATCACCCATCCTACACTCCTTCACACCAGTGCTCCAACCCTACCACGCACCTCACCTCCACTGTTGGTACTGCCACTTGTCTCCTCTGATCAAAAAGCAGATGACACAGAAAAATGCAAAGCATCTACTATTTTTAAAATGACACTGACATATAATCATTAAACAGTAACTCCCCGCTACTATTCCCCTCGAGGGGATAAGTATTTCCATCTCTCTAGATGCTGTCAGGCTTCCCCGACTGCCAGCTCTGACAGCCTCCCGGGAGGTGCCCAGCTGTCACCAGCACCGCCACCCTCTCCTGCTGGGAACAGCGACCGCCCGCGCAGGCAGAGCCGGGCAGGAAGGCTCCTGTCAGAGAGGGGCAGTGAGCCGGCATAAGCCAAGGGGCCTATGGAGAGGCCTATTCAAATCCTACTCACAACGACCAAAAGAGACGCAAAACCCCACACTAAGGTGGAACTGCAACAGCGCAGGAAGCCGCCTCCCCGCCGCCCGCGCCGGCTCCGGGGCCTCCCGGCACGGAGCTGTCTCTCCCCCCGCCCCGCTCCCGGGGACACCTCTGGCCCCGCCCGGG
>VZTN01036241.1:1187-17368 GCA_013400515.1 Erpornis zantholeuca | reverse complement strand
AAAAAAAGGAATACTTTTTCTTTGCATCAGATCACTGAACCACTCACTGAACCTGTGTCTAACAATGCCTGTGTCAGATAATCCCTGAGCATGATGGAAGGCAGGAGAAGAAGGAGGGGAACAACAGCATCTCTTTCACTACAGTAACAGCAGTGGTCTTGTACTGACCTCCCTAATAGGACTAATAATTAATCCTCTAACCCATTTCTCCCAGTCTTCTGGAGGTTTTCCTTATTCTGAGGTGCAAGTCAGCAGTTTGCTAAAATCACTTATTTGCACAAGGTTCTGCCTATTCCAGGCAAAAAGATCATCTATCCACTGCACCCTTGAGGTTTATATCTCAACTCTTGAGCAGCCCACTTCTGTCTGTTGCAAAACCAACTGACTTTCATGCTGTGGAGTTTGAGTGCTGCCTCGATCATGGCCATGTAAAGTGTGGTCGTAGTGAAACAGGGGATTCTCAGTAGGACACACATTCTCTGTGCATGCACCTGTGTGACTTGGGGAGCCTGAGTCACCCAGAAGGCTGTCACTGGTGCTTGCCCTGCCTGGCCGAGCACCTGCAGAAGTCGGTGACAAGGACGTGTTCAGTGCAGGAAGCTCTGTGGCCCGTGCGTGCTTGGCAGGTTACAGGGTATTTCCAATGCACCACAGGCTGTTACTGCTCAGTAGGAGCTGGGGAGTTGAACACGGTCATAAGTCACTCCTGTGCTTTTTCACCTGCTAAAATGAGATAAACAAAGTAATCTCCCACTCATAACCTCCCTGTTCTCGGTTTATTGGTAAGTATTGCTGCCTATAGGCCATGAGAAGCAAGGCTAGATCAGGTGTGCTCCTGTTTGAGGAAGGATGAAAATACAAAGGATATTTGCAATTAGAAATGCTTAGCAGCCATCCTTTCAATTTCTGCGACCTATAACTCAGCTGAAGTCCTGCCTAGTTTTGAAATGGGTCTGCAGGGGGTAAATACACATGTGCAACTGCCTGGTATGACTTTGTGGTGTGACTTCAAAGTTAAATGACAGTTAAACTTTGTGTGTACCAAAGAACTCTGTGCACATGACAAGTACAGAGTATTGCTTTTTCTGAGTTTCGAAAACAAACACTGGATGCTTTTTCTTATTTTTCTTTTTATTTCTTCCTTTTATTTGTTCCCTTGTTACTCCAAGATGCCTGAGGATTATACAACCAATGCATTTTAAAGTGTGTCAAGAGCTTGTCAGTTTGTAGCACTTTTCTTCTGAAATGCTGACAACCCAAAACCTTCCAATTTTTGATCAGACCTGAAGTCTGGTAGGAAAAAAAATGTAATGTCTTCTCACAGAAAACTTTCTGTCATTGCCTTCCTGCTTATCACTAACTGCATTTTCTAATTGTTTTTTACTCCTTTGATACCAGGCCACAAAAAAAACAATCTGTCTTGGACTCTTTCTCTTTCACCATGTTTTACATATGAAATTAAAAAGCTTTTTATCTGAGACTGTTCCTTAGCTCTTTTGAAGCACAGATGCAATCAGACTTCAATCCAAATTGCAGGTTTTGCAAGTGCGCTTTGCTTGTCTCTGTTTACAGGGGATAAAGGAGTCTATTATCAGCTCTGCCATTCACTCCTTGCATCCAGGCAATTGCGAAATGCAGGACACACCACTGCTGGCTGTTACTGCACTGGAGGAGGTGGCCCCAGAGACAAGGACATGTGTAACATGAAGCCAAATGACTGCAGGCAGAGCAGCAGATCGGCACATACTGACCAGGTCAAAATTCAGTTTGGAACTCAGAAGGCAGTTTCTAACCCGGAAGCTGATGAGTTATGCTAAAGAAGGGGGGAAAACCTTGAGCGCTCTGTTTTAGGAGGATTACAGGGAGCCACAGCCCAGTCTGAGCTCAGTGACTCAGAGGCACATCTCCAGGCTTTCAATTCTGCAAATACATAAAACATATGAAGAGCAAGTAGCCTAATTTAGACTCCTTGTTTTAATTACCCTTTGAAAGATCCTCTTTCTTTCTGTTCCCACTGTTTCCCAAACTGGTAACCCAAAGAATCAAGCTAGCTTATGCCGCTGGGTTTAAAATTGCCTATTTTCTGAATGCTGCTAAACTAAGAAAGTAAGAGTAGGCTGTTCATTTCTGTTATTCAGTAGATGATTTTTTTTTTTCTTTAAAGAGAAGAAATTTTCTCTTCAGGGAAAATCTTAACTGAGTTAGTGTTGGTTTTATTAGAATAAATTGAGTGTCAGAAGCTGCTGCTTCTGTTTTTAATCTGTAAAGCTGCTCTGTTAGTTGTCTTGAGTCTATCTCATCTTTAAACATGAGACTTTTAGCTTCAAATACATTTGAGAAATTTGCAGGAAGCCATTCAGTGAATATTCATTCATTTTTCTTACAAAAAAAGGAAACGGTCCCATAATTTCTAAATGTATTTTCTATAACATCAACAAAAATTTTATGTCCAAGATGGTTTAAGGGAATTTCCACCTATTTTGGGGTGCCTTAATAGATGCCAATGCTCTGAATTTGTGCCACAGAAGTCTTTGGAACATCAGCACAAACAAGATTTTTGACAATCACAATACACACGGTTTTGGACAATATCCGTATGGATATGGGGTGCTTTAATTTCTGTAAATGCAAAATTACAAGAATGAGTTGGTTTGTAATACTCTGAATTAGCACACCTGCGCTGTATGGCTTGAGGTAACAGGAGTCAAAGGTGATTTGCTCTGAAGTCGTCATAAACACAAAATGCAGCACATAAGCACAAAAATCCTGTCTGTTAAAATCAACAGGGTTGATTGGTCAGGGCAGGAGGAGGCAGGGATAGGACAGAGAGGCTCCAGGTCTCCAAATTCGAGCCTGTTTTCCAAATCACGTCAAGTGCGAGCTAGTTCAGGAAGTGGAAGTGGTACCATGACAGAAGCGGGGGAAGTGCTGCGAGCCCTCACTTATCTGTCGTGCAGCAGAGATGTGTTAATCACCACAGCGCAGATGTACCACCCCCACTGAGATGGACCTCTGCCTTTTTTTCATTCGCCCTTTTAGAAAAAAAATGCAAAAATTACGGATTTTACATATAATTTTATTTTTTTGCCAGCAGTTGGAGTTACATGTCACAGCATCATTTTGAGCTTTAAAAATTATGAAACTACCATCCAAATTTTTTTCCCCTCTTGTGTCTTCTGTATTTTGTTTTCTTTTTTGTTTGGTTGGTTGGTTTGGTTTGTGGACATTTTTTTTTATCTTGCTTTTCTAGTTTTCCACTTCTCATTTCTTCCTTGTTTCTCCTTGTATTGTTTCCTCTTTCAAGCAATTTTTGCTTTATTGGAAGCAATATCAGACCTATTACAGAGCTTCAGGGCTTGCGTTAACTTTAGGATTGCTTCACACCACTTTGAGTTAGAAGCTGAGGGATAGTTTCCCACAGTGTCTTTGTTTGTACTCCACATCAACTATCTCTAGTTATGTTCTTTGTCAGGAAAATCCACGAATGCCAGAGGTTTATGTCCAGAAAGGAGACAGAGGAATCCTGCGGCTTTATTTGAAAAAAGGAAGAGAGCCCAGTGGGGCACACACCCGCGGGGTTTTCTCTCTCAAGGTTTCAGAGGGCGCAGCCTCCTTTGATCCCAAACTCCCAGCTGCGTGTTGCTCTCTTCCTTTCCCCACTGGCTGAGGTACAGGGAAGGTACAGCCTTCCCAAACTGCCTACCGCATATTCCCCCCTTGAACCTGCTATTGTACCCCTAAGGTCAGAAGTTCAGGCTTGTGCAGATCCCTGTCTGTTTCAGGAGCCAAGCCCAAGTTGTGGGCTCTGCAACAAACCTGTTGCCCAAAGTTAGTGGAGACATTAAGACCCATTTCAAAGATGTTGACACTCATACCTTTACCCATCAAATTGTTTGTAAAGACATTAGCTTTCCTCTCATCTTGTCTAGCACGTGAATAATCACAGGGGTACAGAGCACAAAGATTGGAAGTTGTCGCTTTGTTTTGTTTTTGTACAGGAACTCCCCCAGTTGAGTCCAACAACTCCTAGGTACTGTTGCACTATAAACAGTGCATTAATTGATGCATTTTTTAAGTTGGATAACATGTAAGTTTGAAAGTTACAAAAGAGGAAAAGGAGATTTCTGTAAGAGTGAAAAATCTATAATTTTTCCAGGTTTTAGCCCTGCAGACCTGATTGTTTTCAGACCCGATAATTTTGTGTTGATCCACATTCAATAGAGATGCTTTCACAAGGCATCCCATACTGGAAACCCCCAGTGGCCTCTGGAGACATGTGCAGTGATGATCTTGTAGAGAATTTACATTTATTTACACTTGTCCTATTTTCTAAAAGAGCAGTATTGAGATGGGAGAAGAGGAAAGAGGCCTGAAGCATTGAGCCACACCCTGGTATATTTTCTTTGCATCTGACTTCCATTTTACATGAATATAAAGATATTCATGAAGCTGCAATCTGGAGCAGAGTTTGGCCCATCTGTTTAAGAGACAGTATAACTCTATCTTTTCGCTCTGCCTCACAGTACATGAACACTTGCATGAGAAGTTAAAAATGCAGAATACATTAACACAATCCTGAAATACTTCCTATTACAGAAACCTCTGAAAGGCACTGGTGGGGACATCTTTCAGGCTTGCATCACGTATCACTCGATTCATAGTTACCCCAAGTGATGATGATTTCAATATGATGATTCCAAGGCCATGCCTGATTTTAGTACATGATAATGGTGGTTCCCTTTCTGAATACTGACACTGTTTAACAAAGCATAGGGATTTTTGTTCTGATGAAACCAAGTCTTGCTTAAATGATGCAGACCTCCTTTCTGGTTTTAAAATGCCCCTCTGATTTCCTGGTCACCAAAGCAGTAAGGAATCAGACATTCTCTCCAGGTAGTCCACAACTTTGCTGAAAAACTGTGCTCACAGAACATCCCAACAACTTTCTTTTGTGTGCTGAATGCCTCTTCAAAGGGCACTTTCAGATTTTGATGTTATTTGGAATAATTTGGAATTAATATAACACTCCTCCATTCAACCTCTTGTCTCCTCAGTTCTGCCCAGTAGTCCTTAGCACCTACTCAAGGTAGTATCAACACCTCATCAAAGAGGTACCAACAAAGCAGTGCTTCACGAAATAGCACCAATACTCATTGTGCCAGAGCTCTGGGATTTGCAGCCTGAAGTGTCACCACCTTGAACTCCTGCTCAACAGCAGCCACAAGCCAGCATACAGGAAATGCACAGAGGACACGGGCTGGCTCAGGCACAGGGCTTGCAATCACCCTGCTCAGCTCTGCAGCAGCTGAATGATGCCCTTTTGCCTCTGCTCCCGTGATCTTACTGCAGTTACCTAATCTTGCTTTTAAACTGGGTGTCTGCCACTTATCAGCACAGCACAAATACAGCAATCGGCCAATCTTTTCTAGACAGAGTCGAAAAGGTGAATGTCCTCAGAAGATGAACAGGCTACCTGAAGGCCCTATTCACGGCTACTTCACATCCAAACAGTGTAATTTCTCACTTAAATTAATGTAATGCCTGGTAGGGTGTATTTCAGAAATGGCTATTTGAAGCTTTATTTGGATTTTCCTCACTGGGTTTTGCACTACTTTGATGCCACAGTTTTTGGACAGGATAATTTTAAAGAAAAGTCAAGCTCTGCTCAGTAATTATGTGCATACAAGGAAGCGCTTGCTAAACGTATTTGTGTTCACCACCTCAGAGTAATACTTGCATTCTCATTTGCATAAGGATGCATCTGTGCCTCTTGCAGTTGTGGCCCAAAGTCCTTGCTATTTGTGGGAGCAGTGAGTTTCTACAGTAAGGAAACAAGGAGAGAAGTTGTGTTGTCTCCTGCTAACTTCTGCGGAAGTCACTGGTTCTAAGGGTTGTGACCACTTAAACTAAGTTGGCTTCTCCTTGTTCTCTCTTCCTTCCCAAATATATCAGACGAAAAAAGTCTTAGCAGAGATTTCTCTGCTTTTTTCTTCAACACTATGGTCTCCTCAACATTCTTCAGGTAGAGATGAAAATCTGACAGTAGGTTTCTGCAGGAACAGGAGACCATGTCCATGCACAGGGAAGCTTGTCTTTCTGAGCCACAGCATAGGAGAGGGAGATTGCAGGCTCTCAGGGACTTCTCTTGCATTCCCTTGGAAAAGAATATGTCCAGAACATGTAGGATCATGGGGTGATTCAAGGTGGGAAAGGCTTTGGGCATCACCACTCCCAACGACCTGGCCAAAGCAAGGTAATCTCTGAATGAGGTCAGGTTGCTCCAGGCTTTATGTAGTTAGGTCTTGAAAACCTGCAAGGACAGGAGGTATAGAAACTCTGGGACTGTGGTGTCCCACTGCCTGATTGTCTTCATGGTGAAAAACACTGTTCTTAATATCCAGTCTGAACATCTGTTGTCTGTCATTCTCCCACCATGCATGCTTAAGGGGACCTGAGCTCTGTTTCCATGAGGACATCACAGGAAAAGCCTTGCCCATCATCTTTCTGCAGTGCTGTAAGAGGCAATGGAACCATTCTACTTAGCCCCCAGCAAAGGCATGGGGCATATGATTCCTGCCTGGTTTAGAACTGTGGTGATCTCTTTACTGCTATCCATGGTACAGGGACAGATCGAATGCAGAAAGAGACCACAAGACAGCTTGTGAGTTTTAAGCAGTCCTGAAATGGTTTGAGGATATGGAAAAGCAATCAGGGCTCTTTCACTGTTGTACTCCTGTGGACAGGAGAGTGCTTTCTCCAGTGCTGGGAATGGAAACAGCAATAACCTGAACTTCCTGCACGGCTCTCAAGCCCTTCCTCCAGCAAGGCGTCCAGCTGGCTACTGAAGCACAGCTCTCTGGGGGTTTTCTGGTGTGTCCTGTCAGCCTAGTGTTTTTACCCTCTGTGTGATGCCTTGCTTTTTGGTTGATCTGAGGCCTTGGGGTAGAGGGGACATTGTAAGTTCTGTACTGCAAGGATTTTTCCCTGTGACAGTGAGTGCAACTTTGTGTGGATGAGAGCAGAAGGGTTAAACCTCCATATGATACAGTTGTAAAGCAAGGAAAGAAACCCCAGATGGGAGGTTTGTACTGAGATTAGCAGTGTTGATGCAGCAGTTTTGCAAACCCTCATCTTGGGTGATATTTCTGCTACAAGGTTGTCCTCCCCCATTCACAGGAGAGACAAAGTGCAGTCCCATCTTTGTGATCTCCAAAGGCTCTTTTATAGCAGAAGGCAGTGAATCTGGCTGTGTACTTCATTTTTACAAAAACAAATGACACTTCTGCCCAGTGAAATGCCACATTAAGTGATCTTATCACTTCTTTGCTTCACTAAGGCAAAAGTAATCAGCCTTCTATTTTAGTGTGAAGTTCATTGCTCTTCATGCTCATTCTTGCTTTGCTACTTGTTTCTCTACCTCCCGAGTTTCTCTACCTCTCTCACTTAGAACCTCTTCTGTTCCGGGCAATCACCTTCTTGCCCATGGAAAAAACTGCTGAAGATTGCAAAGAGCCTTCATTGCTGAGTGTGCAATAAGAGCAAGCCCTACTGCAAACTGGAGGTTAGCATAGGTACCCAAAATTATGGTTTCAGCATGTATGTGGTGTATTAGAGTATTTAAGCAGTCAGGATTACTTTTACAATCCTATGATTGCTCCTTGCCTAGTTGGAAGTATTTGTTAATCATTGGCATTACAAGCTTTAGTCAGTGAAACCCAGCATGTGTCTTCATTTTAGGAAGATCATAAGGAAATTTTTTAGCCAGTTGGACACATAATTATTGAGCAAGATCTTGACTAGAAAAACATGCATATTGCAAACTAAGGGCTTTCTCATGACTAATTTTGCAATATATGTATTTCTGTCCTCCTGGATGACATTCATTCAGTGTTTCCACTACACTTATTTTGTAGTTGCTGGCTTTGTCCTGAGTTTTGTTTTTAAGTAAGATTGAAAAAAACAGAATCAGAAGACATGTACATGTGTTATCAACACTAGATCAACTTCTTCTTTATCAGTCATCTATAAATTTGCTGGCTATTAGCTTACAGTTGAGGTTTTGAGGTGATTGGGTTGCATCTTCTGCCTAAGCTGCCCATGCTGAGAGCTCACTTCAGCTGTCCAGAATTGAGTCAAAGTCTGACTGGCTTCATGATGCACTAAATGAAGAAAACCAGGAAATTCTGTAAGCGCAGAACAAGAAAGACCAGTGTTTTGGTTTTAGACATGTCCCTCAAAGAAGTATGAAGATTGATTATTAGTATCTTGTCAGAATCTGGATGCTGCAGGCAAACCGATATGCCTGGATATCTCACTACCTAAAGAGACATTTGAGACAAATAACAGGTGGGAGAAGAAAGGAAAAAGGTATAACTTAGGGCTCTGACAAATGTCACTGTGTTACTGTTGCTGTCTCAGCTGAGCTGGCAGGACAGAAGTGTGTGATACACATGTACAACACACACAGAGCACAGGCTTGCTAGACCACAGCCTGGCACATGAGCTCAGGCTGAGGCTGCAGAGGCAGGGATGGCTTACCCAGGGCAGAAGGCTTGCCACAAACATCACAGAACGTGACTCTAGTGCTCAGATATTCCAACTGCATATTAGACCTTGCAGCTCATCAGCCTTCGGAAATAGCTTAAAGCTTTCAGGTAGATGTGAACCCAAGCATGTTTCCATGGATTTAATGTTCAGTATAATGGTCCTTCTCAAGAAGGGAGTACATATGAGAGATTTGCTTTCCTAAAGCAGTCACTAAAGTGCAATGCTTTTTTTTTCCCCTGAAATGTTGTGTAGCACTAAAAATGCTGAAGTGTTACTGAATGACACTTGAGATCTGAATTCCTGAGTTTTCCAGGCACAATGCTGAGGAGCCCTTGAGAAGCACACTGATATTTATGCGAGCAGAGAATTTCTCATGGCTCCAGCTTAAGAGATTCTCTCCCTACCTGACCTGGGCTGAACTCTCCTGTTGCTCCCTCCTTTGCAAGGAAAGCCTGGCACGAATAACACAAAAGCAGAGCCCAGTGCCAAGCTCTGCTGCAAAGTCTTGCACAAAGCAAAGTGCATGGGGTTTAAAATACCATCCCCTGGTCACAGAGAGAGCTGCTACTGAAAGGGCAACAATTCATCCAGTGGTAGCCACTTTTGTGTCCTTGGCTTGCAAGAAGCAGCTGTAGTTACCCAGCAGCCAGACTGGTCAAAGTCTATTAGCTTAATGTGAAGTTAACATTTGCAGTGTGTGTGGGTGGAAGCACGGAGGCTTGGAATCACTCAGAGTAAAAAAAATCTCACTATAAGGAATAAGGCTGAAACTTTTTTTTTTCTCTTTTTTGCATGCAGAAAAAAATAAAATCTGAAACAATCTTAGAAACTTCTGAACTGATTTCATGCAATCTTGCCAAAAGGCTTTCAGACTGAATTTTGGCAGGGTGTTTGAGAGAATATGAACTTAAAAATGAAGCACTCAAAGAAGAATTTAGGCTATTTACATTAGAAAAGCTGAACTCTTTTAATAATATGTGAAAGCACATAATTAACCTCTTCCCTAAATTATTATTTTTCTTTCTAATGATTCCTCTTTTTCTGGTATGAAGGTTAACAGCAGATAATTCTTTTGGTAGCATGTTTTTAAATTTATTTTATAGTTTAAAAAAGTGCTTGGGTCTGGATGTTCCCATGCTTTTTACTTTCACCAGTACACAAAGAATATGAAACATCAATCCAGTGAGATTTTAAATTCCTATTTCTCAATAGCAGAAGCAAAAGACAACATGGGTATCGGTGAAAACAACTAAGTGTGACGTTTCTTGTTGCTGCTCTGCTAATTAACTGCCATCTCAGAGGGCTGTGTGGTTTTATGGTTCATGTGCCTTGCTGAGGAGGTCTCAGTGCCTGGTTTGCTACTGAATCTTTTCCTCATGGAGCTGGAACCAGATCACAGTTATGGGCCGTGCTGATTTCTAACATGATCCCAGGGTACACCTGTGAAAGATTGTTTTCCGTTAAAATATGTTATGTAGAATCACAAAATGGCCTGGACTGGAATGGACCTTCAAGATCACATAGTTCCAACCCCCCTGCCATGGACAGGAACATGTTTCACTGAACCAGGTTTCTCAGAGTACTATGCAATCTAGCCTTGAACATATCCAGGGATGGAGTATCCAAAAATTCTCTGGGTAACTTGTGCCAGTGCCTCTCCACCCTCACAGTAAAGAATTTTTTCCTAATATCTGATCTAAACCTACTCTCTTTGAGTTTGAACCATTCTCCCTTGTCCTGTCACTACATGCTCTTGTAAAATTCTTCTCCATATTTCATGTGGGATCTCTTCAGGTACTAGAAGGCTGCAATTACAGCCCTAAACCTTCTCTTTCCTGGGCTGAACAGGCCCAATTCAATCAGCTTTTCCTTGTAGGAAAGGTTCTCTATCCCTCTAATCATCTTGGTGGCTCTCCTCTGCACTTGCTCCAACAGGTTGAATAAAACATTCATTTTATTTCAGAAAGTCAAAATGAACATATGTTTTCCTAAAGAATGAGCTGCCAGCCAAGACTTTAATCACAAAATGATTTAGTTTTAAGATAAAATGTGTGGTGATGTAGCACAGAGAATCATTTTTGAAAAACAATTTGGAGTAACACCTCAGGGGATTTCATCCTCCTTCAGAGTGCTAAGGCAATTCACATTCACATTAATGAGAGCTACACGCACCTGCCATGTGTTTAGCAGAGCACAACTTCCATGGCAATTTCATGTATAGTGAATTCACCCTAATTTGAATGGGTGGGGAAGTGGCTAGTGGGAGAAGGATGTCAGTCTAAGCCTCAAACTCCTCATGTGACCTTGTGCAACTCATATATAATCACGCAAGTTCAACATCAGTGGAGCTGGGCAGTGCTTTAACATTTTGATTCATCAAGGAAGAAACTAGAGATGTTCTTATAGGTGGTCCCAAACTGGGAAAAATGATAGGGGAATGTGATCTCTGCCTGTTACTTGAGAGCCAGATCTTCCACAAGATATTTATATTGATCAAAAACATAGTGCTCCAGCTGTATCCCAAGCCATTACCTCCACCTGGCAGAGACTGTACCAAGCATTTTGTGTGAGAGCTGAATGGCCAAGCTGCAGGCATCTGTGGCATCTCCATTAGCCAGCTCTGCTCAATACTGTTCCTGGATTTTCCTGACCTGTTGCCTATTTGTTTTTCAAGCATTCTTCTGTCTTCTGGCTGTGATAGCATAAAAGATAATGAAATTTATTCATTCACCACTGCATATACACGAACTTAGCTGCAAATAAAATGTTTCTTGGAACCTGATGACTACCTTCATGCACACTGGTGATTGTTGCTATATAATAATAGAAACCAGAGGAGGGAACAAGGGGTACACTTGGAATAAATGAAATAAAGAGCAAGGGTTAATTAAAGTAGCTTTGCAAAATGAGGGTTTAGTAATGAACTGGGAAAAAAGGAAAGGCAATTGAAACCAGAGAGCAAATGTAATAAATATGATAGTGTTCCTTTTTCAGAGAGCTTTGTAGATGTTGTCCAAAAACAACATAAAAAAAGATTCCTGCATCCTACAAATTCTGCATTTACAATTAGTAGATCTAATTACATGAAATATTGCTGCTCAGTTTAAAAGACTTCAAAAAAAGGCAAAGACAGTAAGCTAACTAGCAGCCAGGTTTCAGAGAAGATCTGTGGGCTGAGGCATTCAAACCGCAGCTTAATGCCTTGTGACTGACTTTTGGAGGATGATTAACTCTTGATTCATGGTTCTGGGGACAGCAGCCAGCAGCCACTTCCTCTGGAACAGTGCTGATGTGCAGTGCACTGCTCGAGCAGAAAGTGCTTATTTCATGCTTTCACAGAAATGTTGCAAGTGCTTTCTGCTGCTCCTTGCACTGGTCTTGCTCACACACTCAGATGGAACAGCTTCTTTCTTATGCTTATTACAAGACACAAAACTCGTGAAGCACTGCTGGCATGTGGTTGCTTGCCTGCTCTAGGGAATTTGCTGCCTTTAATTTTGATGAACATCCATTTGCTAAAAAGATGATATCTATATTTTTTTTTTTGCCAGTGCATTATTAACAACATGATTGATGCCAGATTGTAGGAAGCTATAAGTTTGTGTGCTTAAATAAGGTATGTAGGTTTGTGAAATAAAGCATCATGAGAAGGTTAAAATTCACTGTAGTACAGGACAAATAAAAGAACTTATGAAAAATGAAGGGATAACCACCCTGCAGGAACCAAGAGCCATGACCTGAGAGGAAAGAACAGGAGAACACTGTAAATCAAACTACAAAACAAAAGAACAACTTTGCTTGACCTAACCACCCATTTGCTCAGTGAAGTGCTCAGTGAAAGACTCAGTGATAGGCTGCCATTGCCCCTTAATTCATATAACCTCCTTCCTCTTAGAGCATGCACAGTAAAATCAGTGTCCACTGTATCTTTATAGTTGAACAGAGACCAGAGAATGAAAAGCCAGTAACTGTAGATTTAAATTCTACATACAGAGGAGATGGCATTTTTTCTATTGTCAAAGTGTGTAAAAATGAGCATTTGGCCTGCTGAAGATGTGTTAACTTTGTGGATTTATCACCTAGCACTTATCTCCACACAGATATTTAATGAGATCAAATATCTCAACTCTGTGTGTGGAATGGCTTCTTGCACAGTGGGAGAAAAAAACCATATTTGGGAATAGAGGTTTGTAAAAAACATTCCTATCCTTTGTCAGTCCTTCACATCAGATGGGAACTCAGATCCCAGAATTCAGAGATCTTTGTTGACTCTAGTCAACATGTGACCACCTTGAGTGCACAAATGAAACTGTACTGCTAAATCATTCACCTGTTACTAACTCATCTTCACACTGTTTGGATTTGGCTTTCTCTGTTGCAGATATTTCATCAGGACCGCTCGTTGGAATAGTGCAAAAGAAGCCCAGGAGGAGAGAGAGTTAACCAGCATATAGGTCCAATACTTCAGCTTGCTGTTTCACACCCCTTGTTTAGCTTCACAGATCTACTTGTAGGAGTTAAAAGATGGGTGGGATGGATGCAGGGTTCATTACTCTGTGGAGCTGTGTCTTTCTTTTGTTGTTGTTTTGTTGTTTTCAAATTGTTCCATCAAGGAGCTTTTTGCTTATCATTGAACTCCAAAA
Source organism: Erpornis zantholeuca (assembly GCA_013400515.1). Lineage (NCBI taxonomy): Eukaryota > Metazoa > Chordata > Aves > Passeriformes > Timaliidae > Erpornis > Erpornis zantholeuca. The sequence continues at coordinate 4,178 of VZTN01036241.1, read as the reverse complement.
ATGGTCCTAATAAATATAAGATGGTTCCCCCCCATCAGAGCCATTCCAAGGGCTCTTCCAGGGGGATTTCTAAGGCATGTCTTTCTAACGCCCTAAGTACAGTACTAGTTACTTAAGATGAAGCAGGAGGCCAAAGTCTCTTTAGCAGCCTGCGTGGCTGATGAAGAAGTGTTACAGCAATTGCGTTGCCAAACCAAGAACACCACAGGTCACCCCTGCAGATCTGATTTTCTTGGTTATTGAACCTACTACCACTGGATGAGGCAGCAAAACATTCCACTTGACCATACTTCTGCTAAATCACCCTAAAAGCTTGTTTGGAGGATTTTTAAAATTTTTAAAAATAATTTTGTCTGTGAAAGACATGGAGTTTATTATATTAGTGATGCAGTAGAAAGAAACCACTCAGAACATACTGATACAAAATTTCTCTACCAATATTTTATGACAAAATAAAGTTGATAGAGTTTCCTTACTTTGAAGCCTGGGGCTGTGCTGGTTATCTGATAATAGGAGTCTTAGAGCTGTCTTCACATGACCTGCAACCGAGATTCAGAGGGAGGAGGAACAGAGAAGTGACACACAGTGAAAGAACAAGAGAAATCCTAATCAGTGGTTTTAAGGTCAAATTTTAAGTGATCTTATTGTTCACTCATGTTTCTTTTTTTACCAGTTTCCATCATGTGTTTTTGTCAGTTCTAAATCTTGCTCCTAAAAAGGACAAAGAGCAGATAAAATCTAATCTTCTGATGTCAGACAGCTTTATGACTCTGCATCAGACTCTGTCTCATTTTTAAAGATTAACATACCTTTGACTCTCCCCAGAGGTCCAGTCAGCCCCCTACTTGTTGGTTTTTTAGAAATAGTTCTCTCTTTCTTCATTTATCTTAAGTCCAGTGCCTAGAAGTTGGTAATACTAAACAGTTACATTTCAAGACTTGCACAATCAGAACTGAAAAACCCCAACCAATCAAAAAAAAAAAAGAAAGTTACCAAAGATTTAGCCCCGTCAATCTCAAGAAAGCACCACCAAAAAAATTATTTTAAAAGTAAACATTTTTGTTCTCTGTTAACAGTGTAAAATATATCAGTAAACAAGAGTTGCAAAGTGTATTGACCTGTTTTTCTCAACACTACAGGTACAGATGATTCAGAGTCCAATTTAGCATGAAAAGACTTTGCAATTCTTGCTTTCCCCGACAGAATATTACCAATCCTATTGATGACATCATCTCACCTAGTATTTGTAGCAGAGGACACCAGATGAGAGATCTGCACAAACTCTATCATCCTGCTCACTTTAGGGCTGTGAAATGGACAGATCAAGGAAACAAGACAGTGGTTGTGATCCACAGGATCGTGTGGATTTATTCCTGTCTCGCCTCCAAATCTTGCCTGTCACTTCCTCAGGTTCCCAGTTGTGAGAGAAGGGAATAATCACTGATTGCAATGCTCCTAAGTTGTGGCTCACAAATTATTTAATTTACAAGTAATATGCCTGGATCCAAAAAGTATGAAGTTTTGGTCTTCTCAAATAAAAACCTTTAAAATGAGCTGGAAAGGAACCGGTATATGGGCACATATGCCTATAGAAAATACTCGTCCACGAATCCTGAGTAGGAATTTTTACATCATGTTTTGTAAGAAAAAGTACAGATTTACCTTCCAGCTCTGTATATTTTGTGTTTGTATGTCGTGGCCCACAGATAAGTGTTGTTCACATTTGCCTAGTTGTCTTAAATACAGTTGTACAGACACTACCATAGAGAAGACACCTTCCCCACAAAAACCTTTGAGTTTGTCTGTGCTGAGAGGCAGGGAGAATATGAGAATTCCTGTTGCAGTTCTTTCTCACACAGGTTTGAGCTGGAATGGTTTTGCTTTTAGCCATATGTTTCAGCTCTGGTTTTGTGCAGGTTGAATGTGTTGGTTCATTGTCTGAGAGATCTTGCAGGGCCAAAGAAAAGAGACTGCTTTTGTAGAATGTGAAAATTGTATCATAATAATCTTTGGGAGATTAAATGTGTTTCAGCAGAATTTGCAAATGTTTTTCTGGAAAGGCTGGCTGACTTGGAAGTGGGTTTGGAAGCTCTTCCAAATTGCTGGACTAGAAAAGAGAAAATTCTGTGACTCCTGGTGTAAGAAACTTGATTGAATGTACTTTTAGGCTTTATATTTTTTTCTGTCATCTGGCCCTTTATCAGTTTCCTTTGTCACTCAGAATTACCACTAGATAGAGTTTATCATAGCAATGGGGGAACAAACTCCGCATGAAGCATTTTGAAGCATTATGGTTATCATACTGTGATTGTAACTGATGGATTAATTTCAGTGGAGTGATTTTATACTTGAAATGCAATTCCTGTCTCTAAATCAAACGTTTTGATCAATAGTTAGAGGGTTCCAATATGGAAGCAGTATGAGTGCTCAAAATTTAGACCTATTATTGCTGCAAAGCAAAGAAATTGAGAAAGAGTTTGGGAGGATCTTTCAAACCTGAAACAATAACCAAATCTAGATCATAAAACCATTTAACTTGAAAAAAAATTATCCCTATTTAATATTTGTCATTATTAAGATGACTAATCCATCCTGAGTGCCCTAAGGATTGAATTCATTGCACAGGAGATCACCGATATAGAAGATAGGTCAATGTAAGCTCCTTTCAGAGGTCTTGTCAGTGTCTCTTAAGGCACTGGTGATAGGATGGGATCAAATGAGAGTTGTCCATTTGTCTTTAGTACTGGTGAAGAATTTACAAGAGTCATCTGGATTTAGCACACTTAGATGACTTACTTATAAGTATTTAAATTTAAGTGAAATGAGTATTACCCCTACTGTAGTAATTTAACCTGTATGTGTCAAGGATATTCAGTAGTACAGTATGCAGAAATCTGTCTCCAGAATATACTCTTTGCCCAAAAAACAAACAAACAAACAAACAAACCAACAAAGTGGAAAATTAGTCCTCACTTCTAACATTTTCTCAAT
>VZTN01036240.1:74335-89401 GCA_013400515.1 Erpornis zantholeuca | reverse complement strand
AAATCAATAAGGCAGAGAAGAATCAGTATATTTACAGTAGAAGATGAGGGAAAGGAAAGCTGGGTGACTCATTTCATCATGTAAAATACGCATTTTCTGATCACTCTCCGGGAACCAAGAATGCAATACTCTATTTAATGCTCAGATACCATGCTGAAGAAGTAACTAGTCTTAAATAGCTCAGATCTAAATGAAGTTTTATTGAAAAACTGAAGATTTACTACAAGGAAAGCTGATGTGCTATTTCTTTTATCATTATTTATATTAAGGGTTTGTTTTATTTAATTTGGACTTCCCCTGAAATACTGGAAACCAGAATGTAATAGGAGGAATTGAGAAGTGATTATGTCCATGAATAGCGAGTGAAATTCTGTGAGCCATGTACCTCACGAAAATAGTTTTTTGGTTTTTTGGTTCATTTGGGGATTTATTATTTTTTTCTCTTTTTTTGTATTCTTTCTTTAAATTCCTCTAGTTTGGGGCTTTTTTATGTAAGGCACATATCAAAATAAGATGTATTCATAACTACCTTGCACTATCATGGTAGACATGTAAGACTGTCTGTCCTGCCCAGCGCTGCATACAGTATTGTGTAACACAGAAAACTTGTCTTAAGGTTCCAAACATTCCAAATGCCCTGCAGAACTCTCAGTCTTCACAATATTCCATTTAAAGTTTAGTTGAGACATAAAGCTTTTCTGCCCACAGGAATCAACACCTTCATTTAAAAGTAGAACTAAATTGCAAATTTTCCTATATGAGGCAAGTCATTAACCTTTGCCAAATCATTACCTCAAGAGATAATTAACAGAGATCTTGCAGAAAATGTAACTAATAAAATAAGCTCTCAAAAATTAGTATGAAGAACAAATGTGGTCTGCCTCCCAGCTAAGGGACTCGTGTCCCTAGAGAAACTAAATTTCTATGGACTTAAAAGAAGGTTAGGTGAAGAAAAGGAGGATTATTTTAATCTACTAAACCCCCAGGTACTGGTCATCTTAAACTCAGCAGTGATGTTAGAGTAGAAATTTTATCTTGATATCAAATAAACCCTAGGTTACATTAATTAGGCCATAATTCAATTAAAAATAATAAAACTTCTCACTAATTATTCAGTAACTAACCTGAATTTGCCTAGTTACAGAAGAAAGGTAAGGGCTTAACATGGGAAGACAATGCCCCTGGCTTGTCTATTGACTTCATTGCTCAGTTCATCTGATTTCCTCTTTTATTGGTCTATAAAATATGTACATAAATATTGAATTAATTTACAGGAGTATTGTGAAGATAAATACATGCTAGTAGAGTCCACCAGATATAGCATACCTTATGTTCTCTCACCTCCTGGCAATTGCATGAGCTTTATGAAGTTGCAGGAAAAATCATTGTGATTTTATCACTTTGTGTAATCCTTCTATACATTATTTATAAGAATCTAGTAATATGACACATTGTCTCTTGATATAACTCCATAAATAATCAAATAATGTCTAAAATTATACATGCATCAGAATCAAGCAAATGGAACCAAATACTTACTACTGTCACAAAGGCTCAGGAAAGTATTTTTTTTATAACAGATTATAAGATCTGCTTTCAGAACAGTGTCACAATGGCCTTTTTCTCCCAATGAATTAACTCAAGGAATAGAGACTATGGTCTCAAGAAAAAACAACAGCCTCAGCTGCCTGTCTCTCTCATTTATTGTGTACTTTTTATTACTGCACCTGTCAGTTCCCGAGGGAAAAATAAATGGAAATTAGGCCATTCATACAAGATAGGTCAATATTTCTCAGTAATTCCTCATACTGTTATTGGATCTTCTGGGGAGCACTATGAAACTTCTCCCATAGTCCATCTACTGGATGAACCCCTGTCTTTCCTGTATTTGGAGTCAGTCCCAGCGTGTAAGGTGACTGCAGCCAGAGTGTTAGCTGGGCATCGGGAGCCCTCTTCCTAATACAGAGTGTGCAGTGCTGATGAGGCTAAAGGGAGCAGCAGCCATCCTCCACATGGGCTCACGTCTCAATGTTCTCAATAGAGAACAGCCACAGCCAGGAATATGCTATGCATTTATAGGAAAGCAGGATTGTATTTTAAGATAATGTTAAGTGCTGAGGCCTCTGACATTTTTGGTTTAAGCAAATAATCTTCAGCAGTTATTAGCGAGACAATGTCTTGCACGAACAGAAACAGCAAACATCACTAGTAAACCTGCACAATAGAAAATAAAACTTTGCTCATGACCCAAGCCTAAGAAACGTGTTCTCCACCTCTTCCAGCACTGACTCTTCCTTGATTAAACCCTGGCACATGATTTTTCTCCACATTGTACATTGCTGCCTCAATGAGACAATGACATGGGCAATGTGACACTGATGTCAATGAGACACATAGATATGGCCCTCTTTCCTTCATTTATTTAAACAGTGAAATCTATTTTTGTGTTCTGCCTTTTGTGTTGTTGGGCCTCTTCACAGGTATATCTAAAAAAACACATGGAAAGGACTGCTTTACTACCAAACTCCTCTTGCTAACAGAAGGCAGTGACCATGAAGTCAAAGCATTATTGAATATGTTAAAAAAACATTTGTGTAATCAATAACTGCAGATCTTTCAAGCTCTTTAAACTGGGCCAAGTAGTTTTCTCTGAGTGCTTTAGTATTTGCTATAGCTACAAATCAAAAAAGTACCATAGTAGATCGATAGATTTTTGAATTTGGGGGTTATTCACACATGCAAGGGGTTAAGCTGGGACTTATTGGACTGCTGACTATCTAATTCTTCTGATAAGCTTCACGAGGTCCTTATTTCCAGACTGGATAAATACTTACATACTTCTGGACCAAAGACTTGCATTAAGAAATTTCCCATTAATTTTCTTCTAAAGCTTTTACATGTAATAGCTTTTGCATGTAATAGCCCAGTTCCTTCATTACATGAATCTTTAGGACATTCCCTGAAAGCCATGCAAGTAGGCAAGCATGTGAAAAGTGAGTGCATTCAAAACCTGACTGAACACTGGCACAAAAATTCCTATTTTGCTGTTATGCATATGATAGAAAGGGATGTAGTCAGGAAAAGTGTGGAGCAGAATAAAACCAAAAGATATATCAAATGCTGGAGAGTCACATTGATGGATAGAAACAGAATGTCCTGAACTTAAAAAATAAAATTAATGATCAGATAGGAGATGCATAAGTATATTGAACTGTTAAAGCTAGAGCAGAACTAAAGCAAATTTAAAAATCCAGGAGACTTGTTCTGAAAAATTTTAGCTGATGTGAGTTCTTGAAGTGGCATCATAACACACTGAATTTGCAAGTGTTATGAATACATATTTTCCATGTCTAGCCTCTCCCAATTTCAAATGTCTCTCCCTTATTTACTTGCCAAATTATTTTATTTTACTCTCAGAACTTGATTCAATGCTACATCCACAGGTAAGACATAATTAAGAGTGCAATCAATGTCAATATTGAAATATATAAACTCACTACTAATGATAAAGAGCATCCAATGGTATGAATATGGAATTAGGAAGCAGATTTATATGTTCACTAGGATTTAAGAGATTATAATGATAGGAAAACAAGGCTGAAAGGAAACTCTGGGGACCAGATATTTCGTCCACTATAACAGGAAGAATCTTGTCCTTATCACTGTCTGGCCTCCATTGAAAAGACAGGTTTTCCCACACCACAAAATTTCATAAGAATTTAAAAGTTAACTTATAATTCCATATTGTCCTCAAGATCTTCAAAATTTTCTCCAGAAAGAAAAGCTAAGATTTTCTGAGCTGATGAAGATATAATTTTAGCCATTTGTTCACATTCTGTTTAACAATTAATTTGTATCAGACCTCCATCAAGTTGTCCTGTTTAGCTCAGGTTAACTCCCTCATTACTAAGCCATGATATTGAAGATGTTCGTCTCTCCTTCTTATATCTTTTCCAGTGTAGAAAATCTCCAATACAATAATGTGTTTGAGTCTGAGTATAAAATAAACTGATGCTTTAGGAAGTCACTAAGTTTCAAACTGAATTAACTTTTTGGTTGGAAACAAGTAGCAAAAGTTTCAAACTGAATTAACTTTTTGGTTGGAAATAAGTAGCAATAAGCTTGAACATGATTTCCTTTTTCCTGCTGCCCACAAAAATTCACCCTGTACTCAGGAGCACTTTTCCAAATCTGTCATCCAACCATCTAAGTTTCTAAGTGAAAATGCCTGTTTTAACCAAAGAACATTTCTCTGATTCTAATGTTTCATCAAAAGCATTTTGAATTTCATTGCACCTATGTGTTAAGAGTTATCAGACTTGAAATACCTCTTCCCCAAATCATCCGTACCACTATCAACCCAGAGAAAGAACTTCCTTGACTTTTTTAATTCAGCACCTTCTGGTGGTACTTTTCTATGTAGTTCATCTGTGTAGTTATATACTGTTGTACTCTATTTTTCCTATTTCTAAGAAAATGTCCATTCTTAAAGTTTTGAGGTATACAGAACTGTCTACCCATTCTAACTAACCACACCACATCTGAGCTAATGTTCTCAGGAATAAACAATCAAAGTAAGGTGGAAGTTATTCTCTCTATACAGAAGATAGTGCAGCCTTCTTCAAAACAACTGTGAAATGACCATACAAGGTGTTTAAGAATCAAAAATAAATAACACCACAGACAGGGCTATATTGGAAGTAAACAGAATCAGAGAATCATAGAATAGAATGTTCCCAAGACAGCAGTGCACTTGTGCAGAGAAATGCACAATGCACACACCAACCTAAAGACAATCTCTACCCATCAAAGCCATGCTCTATCAAATAGATTACTTCTTAGAAGAAACTTCTTGTTAAGTAGATGGAATCATATCATAAGTCCTATACAATCCTATCTGGGAAGATATGTAGAGAGTCAAACTATAAGCTATCCTGGAAGGAGGTCATAACATGAATCCCTTTTTCAAATTCTCTTTTCTTCAAATTCTCCTCTTCCTTTTCAGAATGCTCAGAAACAAATTTCTGTACACCTGCACATCAAACAGTGTCAGACTGTGCCTAAGCAAAAATGCAACATCCTACAATGCATTTCTCACACCCTCAATAAAGCATGTTCACCTTGCCCCCATTCTAAAGGGCACCCAGAATGTAACCCACTTCCTTCAGTGCATTACATACCACTCATCTGCAGATGAAATTGAACAACTGCTTATGCAGCAGAATAAACTTTCTCAGAGCAGTAGGTCAGAAATACCCATTTACAAGGAGGATAATACTTTTCTCAAATCAATCATCTCATCTAGCCTCTCAGTCTCTGATCTTTCTACACAGAGTGCTAAGAAATGTGCTAAACACCCTCAAAAGACAATACTATGAATAAAAATCCGTGACTACTAGAATACACATGCCATGGTTTTAAATTATGGGTGTAAGCCATCTGTCTGGGTCCATGTCCAGATGCAGGTGACACTGTACCTACTGATGGGGAAACTGTGCTAGTTCCATCCTGACATTATCAGTGACAGGGTATCATGTTTATCATCTACAACAAAGGCAAGATTTGTTCAAACATAACATTCCTAAGTTGACTGACCTGGACAGCTTTCAGTACCCAAGATGTTTCAGTGAGCAGCAAGGACCAGGTGCTGCACAAAGAAAGGTGAGCCAGCCATCAGGTGTGATAAAGTATGTGGGAGCAGTGTCCTAAACAGCAAGAGGGCAGGATGCAGAGCAGTGATTTCAATCCTGAAGAGAGTGATCAAGAGGGATCAGGGTCAGACATAGCACACTGACCACCAAGCAAATCTGCAGCAGCAAGGCCGGTCCAAGGCCAAGCCAGGAAGCCAAACCAGCAGGTCCAGGTCAAACTCACAGAGGTGGGAGATTAGGCAGAGCCATTCATAGCTGCTACACAGGTGTGGCATGGGCAGAAGCAGCACTAAACTCTCAGCTAAAAGAAGCTCCCAAGGGAAAAATATGGCAGCCCTCACTTCTAGGTCTTTTTGCAACAGCTTTTAGAAGCTACATTCACCAGCTGAATTCCTAGAAGGGGAATAGTCTCCAGGATCTAACAGTCTTACCAGAGTCAAGTGCTTTCTAAACTAAAAATGTCAATTGGTAACCATTTCTGAGAAATGTCGAAGAATTGAGAACTGCAACTAAAATCTCTAACCAAAAAGGGAAATCTTAACCAGGACGTCTCAGACATCGTCGGCAAAAAAAAAGAACACTATGATATAAAGATTTTTGAACAGAAATATTGAGTGGTTTAGAGAAGACAGAATTTATTATACAAAGTTTCTGTTTCTGCTAAGTTTTACTAGGTTGGTTGCTTAAGGGCAAATGAATTACTATATTATAATTGGACTTTTTGTCAGCATCTGATTTAGCACTGCAGCAAACTTGTTTTAATGCTAGATTTTCTAAATCTCCCTTTCAGAAGCAAACTTAATATTGTAAAGTCTTGCACGTGCACTTATCTTAAAGAAATATATATGAGTAAATTTTCTTACTCTTAGAGAGCTGGGTTTACCATTGATGCTTTTTAGAGAAAGAAGTTAAAAAATGTGGAAAAGACATACGTGAAGCACTTCAACTAAAGCTATTTGGTTAAAAATTTTAAAAAAATATATTTTGTCTCCTCTTCTTGAAAGATTATGTATTTTCCTTCTTTGCTTTCATTTATTTCACAGTTTTTCAGATGGACATATGATAAAGTCACCTCACTGTCACTTCCTTATTTTCAACACAGTCTGGCAGGTGCTCATCACAGGCATGCAATAGAGGCATTTATTTTCACAGCACCCCTTTGAGACATTCAGCCTGTAGCCATGCACAGTACCATATCATATTGTACCACTCAGGGAGGTTAGAATTCAAGCTAATAAGACCAGTTGCAGTAAATATTTTGCAGTAAACATATTTCCAAGGTAGCATATAGATATCATTGAGTAAGGTGCAAATAAAAAGCCATCCTCATTCAATTGATAAATGAGGTCATGAGGGAGAGTTTAGCTGTGTCACACTAGGGATCCACTTGGTTCAATATCCTGCTTCTGGAAAGAGCCCACACTTGGTACTTGAAAAGAATGAAAAACTATTGACAGAGCCCAGCATTATGGGACACAAGACTCTTGTCTGACCTGTTTAAACAACATACTTATAGATGGATGGGGATCTCAGAATGAGTGAAAGGTAAGGTTCAAAATGCTTCAGGAGTTGCTTGTTCCAACTCAAGGATGTTCTACAATCTGCTTTTTTTTCTTACAATTTCCAAATACTTATGAGCTCATATAATGAGGCCTTGCAGCAAATGACTGCAGCTCCTACTGCAAAAAGCAGTAAGTGTCAGCAACCAGAAAGCCTTAGAGGCTCGTTGCTCTTCTCTGCTTTCAGCCATATTGGTCTGGCACACAAATTAGCACACTCCAAACTGCAAGCTTGGTCTTGTCAACATATCAAACTGGAGTGCTAATCATTAATAACTTATTCTGAGACAATATTGACAGCTGCTTTGCTTTATTACCGATGCCATCTGTGCCCAGCAACCCACAGTCTCCTTTCTACTACTTCTAAGCTTGCACTCCAAATGCTTTTCAGGCTGCAACAAGCAGAATGGAAATAACAGCTTGAGCTTCTTGAGAAATATCACCAGCCAACTCAGGGAGCCCAGAAGATAAGGAATAATATGATTGTAGAGTCATACTGAGTTTTCATCATAAGCCAGATTTATGAATAACATGCTGCCAGATGCCTTTTCCTACTAGTGATCACTTCCACTATTTCCAAAGACTGACATTACACACTTGATGTTCAACTGGTCTTTTTCTATTCTGAGCAGTACTAAAGACTTGGTAAGAATGATTAGCATATAACAGTATCTGAAGCATTTTTAAGTCTCCTTATTACAGTAATAGTACTATTGCTTGGTCACAAACTTCTCTTAGTCTCTGAAGACTGAAGTGAACAAATGTTATAAAAAGGCAGCTCCCAGTCTTCTGGGCCACTTGAGGATTTTTCATTTGTGAGTTTCCAAGGTGTTTGCAATTGAGTACAGAATTAATAATAACACACTTTTCCTTGCTAACCAAAGTGCATTCCTGTGAACAAATGAGAAAAATTAGATTTCAGAGGTAAACATAGTTAAAGTCATCAAAGATAATTCAGTTTTAAACAGGCACCTACCAAAATTATTTACAATCTCCTAAAGAAAAAGAACTGAGAGTTCATTCAAGCCCTTTTGGTGGATCAGCTCAATTGGGATGAAAATGATAAGATAAAATGTATAAATAGAGAGATTTGATCATTCTGTGGTAACAATTTGGAAAAAGAAGGGAAAACCAAAGATTTTCAAAAGAGCCATAGATAAACTTTTAAGTGTTGATGGCTTTTTGAAGTACATGCACTTTTGGTTTTTCTATAGTGCTATTTTGGGCAGAGGTGGAACAAGCCCAGAAGGTTACCATTTTTTTTGGAAAAACTGTCTTGTGTCAAAGTGAATTTTATCATTTGCAATTTTTAAGTCAGAGAAAAGAAAAAGATAAACTGTGCTTTTTTCACATGCATGTATGTAAATGTAAAAATTCAAGTGCAAATTCAGTCCAAAGCAGAAAGGTCTGGAACAGATGGCTGAAAGTCTTTGGAATGTCAGCTGAAAAGAGGCTGTCAGTGGCAGACAATGATACCTCCACCAAAAAATAAAGGAAAAACTCTACAACAAAGAAGGAGTTTAGGTAACTTATTAAGAGCACTTGCCAGGAAAAGAAAGGAGTGCTTCCTGGGTGAGGAAGATACATTTTTAACTATCTAAGGAAGGGGATGGGAACTCAGAAAGCTTCGCTGCTTTTACCAACCTTATCACTGATCTAATAAAATACCCTATCTCTGCAGAACTTGCCTCTATTAGATCTTTAGAAATCGTAGGTTCAGCAGCCTCACTCTTACCACGTAAGAGTCACAAGCCAGCATGAAGAGCAGGGCTTCAGAAGGCTGATTAGAGGCTGTCACTTCAAGGTGAGGGTTTTGCAGGCTTGTGGCGACTGGGCCAAAAAAGATGTACAATAATTACTGCAAATTCAGTATATGTAATTATCTCACACAGATGACTTGCCAGGACTGATAACATGCTGACAAATCCAACACGAACCTTTTTTAGCTTGAGCAGTGGAAGCTGGCATCTGTGGTCGGCAGTGCTCAATGAATGACCGCAGTCGCTGTTGCCGCATTGTTCACTGTGCTGCTCAGCACACTTGACCCTTGACTGTACCTATTAGTAGTCAGCAGAAAGAGAAGTGATCACAGTAACCCAGGTACCACAGACCCAACCTCAACAGAAACAGAATCTACTCGGGGGTTATAATGCTTTCAAAACCAGAGGGATGGTGTGTCTCTATCCATCTGTAACAAGACTGAATCCTGCAAAACCAGTGTCTGTTTCATGTTACCCAGGCTCTCTGCATCACAATACGGAACATAATAAAGAGGGGACACGCAAGAAGAAACCAAGGTGGTAAGAGCTAACAGCCTACCAGGGCACAAAGCATGCCCAGGAGCTACTCCTCTCCCGCCCTGATCCAGGATTCCACGGGACACTGCAGCTGCAGGTGAACAGTGTGAGACCTGGCAGGTCCACTTTGAAAAAGGAGTAGAAGAAAAGCTCTTTTTCATTTGGTCATTACTCTGTCTGCCACGCTGACACTGCTCCCTTGGATCATGTTTTCAATACCACACACTGAGTCATCAATAGTTCCTGTTAGTTTTTATAGGTTGAGTCTGGGGAACATTTGATCTTATGTCTCAATTCTCCATCCCTTTTTGCCATTCACAGCATTAAAAAAATTTTCAAAACAGTTTTCTTTCTCCAGCTGCTAAAAGAATGAAAACAAATGTAATCAATTATTTCAAAAGGCATAAAAATCTATCATTAAGTAGAATTCTAATTAAGAGAGTGATTAACATATTTATAACCAGATAGAAGTCTTAACAATATGGGTTTTTAAATTATTGTTATAATTGGTCTCTTCTAAATACAGGGAGCTTTATTTATAAGTTCTCTGATGTACATACATTTAGTTACATTTCCACTAAGCTATCCCTTCATTTCAGACATTTGCACCCTCAGATAGAACAATTATCCTCTCCCTTCAGGCACTATTTTAATGTCAAACAAAAGGCTGTGTCAATGGTCTTTAGGACTTTAAATGTGTCTTTGGAAATTAAACTGTATGCCATGTATGGAAAACAGATTGTTAACTGTATCTCTGTCTATCTATATCTCTATCTAGTTCAGCCCAAATGGGGTGTTACGGATGTGTTTATTGAACTTGAAACTTGCCAAAGCAGACTGACATAAGGTCCTCCACCAGGTGTCAGATAGAACAAGCTGAACTGCAAAGATAGAAAAGGTATTTTCTTCTTCTTTTCATTGTAGGTAAAAACACAAAGCTCTTTGACCCAATTCAATTTTAACTTTACAAACAGCAACTGAAAGAATTCCATGTTTTGCTGGAAAACATTTGAGGAGGTCAGTGAAAGTCAGTCTGTCTTGGTCAACAAATATTGGATCAAATACTGACTCAATAATCTCCGAGTCACTATGAGGGATCTCTTCCCTATATAGATAAGTATTCTTTAACATATAGAAAATGTGAATGTAGGCAAATTGACTTAATACCAATACATTATAAACCTGAAGGTATCAGACCTGACCTGTCCCAGAGAACTTCCCTCTACTGTCTTAGAGGCTGCTTAAACCTGGCCTGTGCTCAGAGTGCTTAGAAATTCCTCCTATCACTGCAGAAATTGATGCTGATTCTTCTAGGAAAATAGTCAGTGTCATCTGGCCTGCTGACAATCAGCCATGTAATACCTCTGTGAGAGCAGATAGATTAGATGGAAACTGCTCATCTAGGCAGAGCCTGGAGCTTATGTGAACATCCAAGTGCACCCTGGAGTGGTGTGCCCTGGGAATTTGCTCTGGCTTGTTCAAGCGGCAGCCCTGACAGCAGACTCAGCAACAAATCCAACCACAAATTATATGGGTGGTTACTCAGTAGGACTGTGTGCTTGGTCTTAGGGACAGAAATGTCAATGCAGTGACTTCTCCGAGAGGATGAAGCCTCTCATTCTTCCAGCAGTTTTGGACTTGCTGAAATCTCCTGGGCTGTGCCATGTAGTGGATGAAATTATAATAATGATAGAAAATAGGTCTGAAAGGGACCCCAAAAAAGATATCTAATTCAAAGCAGAACTAACTAATGTTTCCAGTCCTATAGATTTCCCAGTCATGTTTCCAGTCCTTTGCTATCCATTATTCATACAAAGAGAAAGCCTCTCTTACTGCCTAAATTCTTTGTCCTTTCTCACCATAAATGCTAGTCATTAGCCGACTGTATTTTTAAAATTCTAAGTATTTTTAATTTTCCCAAGTAGACTTTCTCTCTGACTACAACCTTTTGGTTAAGTGACTGAACAGGGCAGGAAAGGGTAAATCCCCTCCACATTTAAGAGCACTAGATGGATCTCATGAGGAGGGACAAGATGAATAACCAAAGATCAGCTACCACAATTTTTTTGTCTAAGCTGTAATAAGGATTTCTGTGGAACCCTACTGATTATGGCCAAGCCATTTTACAGACATAGAAGATCTCCATACGTAAGACACAGCTTTGTTATATGCAAGAAAGGCAATGGCTTGCTGTTTGTTCCTGTTTGCCAGTGCACCTATGATTTCCAACTCTTCATGTAAAGGCTCTGAAATTCCTTATCTAGAAAGGGGTTTACAACCATCTCTCCCACAATCTGTGCCACCAACGTGTCTATCACAGAACTGACATCAAAAAATAAACCTAATGCAAATACTCACACATAACTCCATTAAGCTTTGCTACCATTTGATTACTGCTTGGTGGTGAAATCACTGGGCATCACTGAGGCTGGATACACTGAAGAAGGAAACACAGGCACATGTAAGTCCAGGTACAAAGCACCTGAGCTATTCCCAAGCACATATCCACCTGTGGAAGCTGACCAATTCTCTGTACTAAGACTGATAGAAAAAATAAATCTATGCCTATCATGAAAGTAAATCATTCCCAAATGAAATTTAAACATTATTTTTAATATGCTTCTGAGTCAAAGGAAACATATTAAATGATTTTCATTTAGAAACAGAAGCTGTACACAGACATCTGGGAAAATGCCTACATGGAAGCTGTTTTATGCCAAGATCTTCTGCTTATTTCCACTGGCATAGTGGCCTTTCTGGTCAGGATGCCAAGTCTGCTATAATCAGCAGAGTTAAGGGCTTTCAGTGCTTCAAAAGATTGGGATCTAATTGCTGCAAATTTAGTTAATGCCAAGGGAGAAAGACAGGCATCAAGATTTGGGCCTTTGCCCCAAAAGAGAAGTGCAAATAACATCCATAATCATTAGACAGTTGTCAGGAGAGTGCTGAGAACGGGACTGAACAGAAGCTTGCCTGAAAATTTGATGAACTAAAAAAATTAATGAGCTTTGGGTTCAAAAGGTTTCCTTTGATGTGCATCAAGCATTTTCACGAAATACAAGTAACTACACAAATGTGCTATTTAGCAATAATGGGTCATATCAGAGCTGGATATCTCTTGATCTCCTGTTGAGATGACAGCATGCAGCACACACTTCTGTCAACATGAAACAAGTGTTAGCAGATTTATTCTTAATAAGCTCATCACACCGAAGTACCAGTTAAAGGGAGTAGGTCACAGATTATGTTTGTTTAGCTGCCCTGATGTGTCTTGTTATTTCCACACACAAATGTGGTATTGGGGGAGGAAGTGCTCCCAATCCATAGTGCCTGACCATCCTCTGCACTGACATCTATAAGCTTTCTGTCCACCTGAACTTGGGATAAATCGACACATTAATTTGATCTGTGACAGCTTTGAATCTGGTCCTGTACATTTGTACTTTCTCCTCTTAACACCTTTCCCTCCACTGAAAAAGATGTAAAGCAAAGTTGGACTTTTTGGCCTTGGTTGGATTTGGTAATCTTGGAAGTTTTTACCAACCTTAATGATTCTAAGTTTGAGCTAGGGAGACAGTTTCCAGCCCTACCAGACAGGTATTTTCAGATCATATTTCTGTTTATACATGTTTGTATGTGATTGAAGACTCAGTTATGCAACCCTTTGAATTCAAAGGTGATTAGATCAAGAAAGGAAGATTACCAATGAGAGGAGACAGTCCTGTGATGTAGGGATACCACAACATCTGCTGAAAGACCCACACTACATTCTCTTCTAGGTACATGAGAAATCTAGGGTCAGCCAGTGGCTATTACTACAGCACATAATAACATGCACAGAGACATTAGCAGATATTTATGTCTAGAGAACACCACAATCCTTCATTCCCCACTTCCCCACCCCTCCAGTGAACCCATGCCTACCTACCTTTTGTTTTCATTCCTTTCTGCACAACAGAACATCCTTCACATGACAGTAGGGTACTTGCTAGAGGAAGATCTTAAAGACCCAGAAGCTCTGCTGCATCTCTGTATTTTATTGTGTATGGGAATGAGGTTTACTGTTTAATCCAGAATTTAATTTCTCTCTCGGGAAATGCTTAAGATTTCATGCACGGTCTTGATCCCCTTCTCCTGCATGGAAAGACAGGGTCCAGTGCCATATTCATAAGGTAAGGCATAGGTTAAGATAAAATAACATTATATAGCTATCACATACCAGTATGTTTATTTTCTTGAAGAAAAATCATTTTTCCTGCTATTCTTCTGACATCAATATCACTTTAAATATTCTGTGTTGGATTTCATAGAAGAAGCAGTATGTGATAGTGTTGTATGAACACTTAACAGCCAATGCTATTTTCACAGAAATCAATTTTGTGTCATAGCCCATTAAGTACTTCAAGGCAATGCAACATTTGAAACTACAAAAGCTTTAGGAAGGTATATAAATTGCACAGTAGAACCTTATCCTTGTCAGGATATGCTTAAACTGCAACTTTGATGGTGGGGAAAGCTAAAAGGGCTCCTATTCTTCCCTTGTCTTCAATTTTGTTTATTGAGTTATCTCGGAAACCACAGCACAAACTGTGTTTTGGAGTAATTCAAATGGAGCTTAAAAATAAAACTTTTTCCTCTTTTTTTGGTAAAGAGGGGCTGAATCAAGAACACTAGTGGTGTAACCCACCTAATAGCTGTACTGGCACAAAGAAGAGACAACACAGTGCTGCACAAGAGCACCAACAAGAGAGCAGGAGCTCCTTAAGCCACTTTGAGTGGTTGCAGTTAGTGCCCGATTACTCCACACCTACTCAAAAACGAGTTCTATCGGTGACTAGTTCTTACAATTCAAAGCATATTTTGGTCAGTAATCAGCTTCCCAAAGGTTTGTTCATTGTGATTCTAAATGTATACAGTGATTTTTCATCAACTAGGACTAAATTATACTCCACAAGAAGCAATTATTGGGAAGGCAGATAAAACATAAGAAAATGCTACATAATAATGGTGTCAAAGCTGGCTTCCTTTTGAAAGCAAGGGAGTTAAGGCAGGAAGAAGTTGGCATTACTGGTAATTGATCCACTTCCAGAGCAAAAGCACATCACTGATAGAAAGCATCAAAACACAATAGCACATCTGTGGAGCAGGTTATCCTGGCTATACCAGTCAGAGTTCAGTAATAGTAAGAGTAGAACAATGAGAATAAATGTAGCATGAAAGCTCTTAAGACAAAAAACATAAAGTCTCTCAGCTGGAAGTACAAGTTGTATACAAAAGATGTTTTGAGAACAATATTTTTATAACGAGAAAGCTGTAGAAGCAATACCACTTATCAAGTGTTGCCTCTGCTGTTGGGAAGGATGACAGATATGTAAGCATGGCAGAAAGATATCTGAATGTAGGAACTGAGAATGAAAAATAGATGGAAGTAAGTTTTGATGTAGAGTAGGAGAAATTTCGCTGAACCGGTGGTTACTGAGTAACTGAGAAGGCAAAGGTTGGCAGTGAGTTAGAAGGAGATCTTTTGTGAAAAGAACAAAGGTATGTGACTACAAACAA
>VZTN01036240.1:57220-74190 GCA_013400515.1 Erpornis zantholeuca | reverse complement strand
TCTTGTAACTTGAACAGAAAGTGGCTTCAGGTATACCTTAAAGCTGCAGCTGGGCAGCTTTGAGGTCTGGTTCTGAACACCCACACCCTGTACTGCTGTAACTTTGTACATGCAATAAAACAGCATTTTTGAAGAGCCTCCTGAAGTCCAAACATCCTTCGTCGACATTTCCTCTACACTCTGCTTCAAACAAGATGTTAGGATCCAAAGTGTCTGTATACCACCTTCACTTTAGACATAGCATGAGACTTCATTATCCACCTCCATAGTTTTCATCATGGCTATCACTCCACATATTTTTCTACTTTCCTTCCCCAGAGCTGATTGGCTTGGCTCCCAAAAGGTATCTTTGGCGGCCCCCAGTCTGCTCTCACCAAAAACCTTCTGCACTGCTGCTTCAGACACCATGGCTCATGCCCTGTCATTACCTCACCTCTTTCCAGATGTCTTAGCTCTTCTTTGTTTATATCTTACTCAATTGCAGGGACTGGATTAAAACAAAAGCATTCACTGTTTTCTTCCCCTCTGTATACTTAACCAGTATGCACATCACTGCAGTACAAACACGGAAGTTAAGTCTGTGTTTATCAAATAACACTGACAAAACTTGAGGTGTTTGGTCTGTCCTTACACATAAATTAAAAGGAATTTGGCCAGCTTAGGGGTGAAAACTGAGTATTAAAGGTAATTGAAATATACTGGGTACTGTAATTCGTTTAATATTTCACCACCCCCAATTGCCTTATATTACATCAGTTTTGATGTGTTTCTTTAAGGAATCAACCCTTAGAAGTACTTTTACAAGCATACATCCTCCTTAGCTTTTGCATACTTGTTGCCTGAATCAATATCCAAGTAATTAACCCTACACTCAAAGTCTTAGGCATCCTCACTGTCTTTTATGCGTAAATACATCTCCTGATCACCCCCTTCCTCTAATTGCTCTAAAGATCTCAGGGGAGACAACATCCACCTGCTTTCAATGGCCTTCATTTCTACTCAAACGGTGTCAGAAGTTATGCTGTTTCTCTCACAGACTCAGATCTTTCCAGGACACACCATCCTTTCTGGGTTACTTTGTCTGCAGCTTTTGGCAGCTCCTGTATTCTATTCAGTCCCTTGGTGTTTTCCAGGCTTGTCTGTGATGCTATATGAATTCTGTATATCTCTTGGAAAAAAGTAACCACTTAATTTTGTAGTCTTGTGCTATATGCTTCAAGAATTCGTCTGGAATATATTCACATTGTACTTTGAAATCCCTCAGGTTTATAAGATAATAACTTGAATGCAGAGTACAAGAACCTAAACACAAGAAAAAATATCTATATGAGAAAAGATCAGGACTCTGGACCAGGATTTAAAAGATCTGGGATTACTCCTTGATTCAAAAATTCTCTGTGTGATCATCAGTTACAGCTGTATCATTATAAAACAGCAGTCTCTAAAGGGATAATGAAGTTCTGCCTTCATTTATCCTCTCTTCAAACCATCGCCTTGGAGATGAATTGGAGAGACTCTGTATGCCCCAGGGCATTAATGTATTGGCAGGATATTTGAACACCCAGATGTTTGAACACATTTCTCCTGTGTGCTTCAGAAAGTACAGCTTAGATCTATATTTAGTCTGAAAATTTGCAATCTGTACTTAAAGCCTTTTAGAACTTCCTTGACCCAGTGATGTAGATATAACATCTCTTTTACCTCTTTCCCTTGCCTTCAGCATCTCTTTTCCATCTGCTCTGGATCATAACTACTGAGATTACAGCTTAATGTGTACAAAATTCTTAATATGACAATATTTAGGGTGTACATACAAGTTACACTAATTAGGACTTCACAAAATGTTCAAACAAATGCCTTATACTCTGCACAAAATCAGTGAATAGTTCCAGCATGTAACTGACTTTCTCCTCTTAATATTTTCAATACAAATTCACAGTCTCTTATGTCAAGCAGCCTTTTTGTTACATTCCTCACCTCTGTTTAAACAGAAGTATAAGGAAAACTTTCATATTTTAAAGTATTTTAGAACTGGAGCAGTCCAATCCCAAAACGTTTTCAATTCACCTTACCTTCAGAAGCTACTGTATGGCATCTCACTTATGAGTTTTCCTTATGCTTGTGCAGTGTACTATTCAAACTCACTAAACATCCTTAGAGCTGTGCTGGCACCAAAAGGATCACTTAAAGCCTAAGCAGAAATTTGGTAACAAATGAGGACTTATCTGAACAGACCCTACAACACCAACACAGACACTCAACAAATCTACCTGCATCAGTGATCTCTTGGTAGTCTTAGCATTTACATTAGTATTCAAAAAAAATAAAACCAGGGTCTCCTTAGCCCTTTGTTGATTCCTGTAACTGGAGAATGAGGTTGAGAAATACACACTAAACAAGGCACTTGGGGCACATCACAGGGTCTACACGCATTTGGTGATCAGCTCATCCCACATCTGCCTTAGGGAACTTCCTCTAAGTTCAGCACAGTGTGCCCTGGGACCAAGGACACAGAATTAAAGCAGGCAGCAGAATCTGAGTTCCTGGAATTCATTTTACTAATCGACTTAATTAATTTAAATTGATTAATTTAATTAATTTATTGTTTTAATTAATTTAAATGTCATTAATCACTTTACTTCATTTCTCCAGTGACAGAACTGCAGTGAGAGCCAAAGAAGCACAAAGCAAACAAGCAATCTGGAAATTCAAGTCAAGTGCAAGGCAAGTTAAGCTAAATTAATGGTGTAAACACAGCACATTAATGTACTGCAAGGTCATAGCTGCTCAGTCAGAGGAAGGCTGCATCCACCTTAGCTTTTCAACATTTGATGAGGGATAAGTATTCTGAGGAGATGAGAAGCTAGATCCTCCTGGCTGCTATGAAACATATCATGATTGAATTTAACCAATAAATTCAGAACAAGAAATGCACATTCCAGCAGTGAATACAGCTTTGCCATGGAAGGTAAGAAGTGATATTTAGGAAGGACAGTTAGTGGTCTATCCTATCTCTGTCTCGCCTCCCTGGCCCATTCCCATGTCCCTGCCATTACTAAGCTGTATCCAGCTAAGCTCCGTGTGGGCCTGATCCTGATTTGCTACACCTTGACCCTGGATCTGTCACCTAAACATGGACTTCCCTGATTGGGAAATGACTCTGAGCTGACTCTGGCTGCATCTCCAGCCAGGCTGCTGCCTGATGCCTTGTGTAGTGCCTAAACTGAACCAGCAGAACAAAGGAGGTTACTTCAGATCTACAGCCTTTTCAGATCAGGAGAGTCTCAGCTTATCCAGGATCGAGCCCCACTGTCCTGAAGGGATGGGATGATGGTTTCTCCACAGAGACTTCAAGAGTCTGCTGTAGGTACAGTCCATGTCCTGCCACAGTGAGGTGCAGAGCAGCAGCCCCAGAAAACTGCCAGGATCCAGCCACAGCAGTCTTTCTATGTGTCATTCCAGAGATACACAGGTGGTAAAGAGGCAGAGTGACATCCAGGCATAGTCAAATTAGGGGGCACTGGGGATACCCAGAGACTTCATAATCCAGTTTTATAACAATTCAGGTGTTTCTTCTTTAAATAGTCTATATCAGTTTTCCCATTCCTAGTCTTCCAGTGACTAGGCGATTGTCCTAGGTTACAATGTAAAATATAACCAACAGTATGTATTCCATTATCATCTTCACAAGCTGTTAAAGCAGGTGGGGCAGAGTTCCTTATCTCCTACCATGACTCATCCCTGATAACTCCCTTTGGGAGCTCTCTCTGTTACTAGGCCATCAAGGACCTGCCACATGACTCATAGAATTACATCAGCCCATTGTGAGATGCTCCGCCCAGGGGGAGGAGCCAGCCATTCCCACCTGGATATCATCTGGGTCTTGGAACAGGATACTTAGTTCTACTTACTGGATTCCCAGAGGAAAGAGCTACCACTGGATCGTCAGGTGAAGATGAGGCCTTTCTACAGGACCACTTCATCTGGACTGCTACCACCACCCTGACTAACAGGGTGTCAGGTCGTGTCCTTACTCTGTCACTGTTCTCATACTATTGCATTTATTTTAATTTTCCTATTACATTTTAACTCTGACTTGCATTATCCCACTGGTTTGTTTTCAAGCTAGTACAGTGATGCTTTCTTGTTTGCAGATGTGGACTTTTGGAATCCCAGCAAATTCAAATTAGTACTGTAGATTTAAACTAAGTTTTTGGAAGGTTTCTTAGTTTGCTTGTTTTCCCTAATGGGATGCCAATCCTGATGATATTCTACCCTGCCTTCTTCATCTCACCTGTTTAGTCATGGCTGCAAATCCGTGGTTAGGAGACACTGTTGCTCTGCCACTGTCTGAAGGATCACAGGCAATGGAGTGGACATCAGCTGAAAGGTCTCTACTGATGTGTAAAATCAGTTTTCTTCAGATATTTTGGTTGTGTAAGAGCTGCACCTTTGCAACACCTGTTTCAGCTCACTTCTGTGACCTAATCTGTGCTCCTCTGTTACTGCTGCTTCTGTATATGTAGAGCTCATTCTCTTCCATGAGCTCTACTTGAGTCTCTATTCTAGGGACTAAATTGCTGTAGCTGATTTTTAGGGTCCCAGTACACCCATTTAAAAAACTTTAAAATATGAATGGACCATATCTGCCAGAGCAACTTGGTAACTGAGCTGATTTAAAGTCCAAGTCTAAGCAGAGATCTGCTTCATCTCTCCCCCACAAAATTGCCAAATAAAATACAGACAACTAAAACTGGATTTTTTTAAATACGACATTCTCCTACTAACCACACCTTGCCTTTTAATTGCTCTCACTAAATTAAACGTCATTTTAGTGCTTGGTGAATAACATCAAAATATCTTAATAAGTCATCTCAGAAGTCAGGTAATCTGAATTTGAAGATGAAGAGCAGATCTCTTAGTATGCTGCCATCATTCTTCAGCATAGACTCACATTTTAAAGCTTTAGACACAAATATAACGATTTTTTTTTTCAAAGCAGACAGCCATAAATATGCTAAATACTTACTATGTTATCTATGTAATTTTTCATTCCTTTGAATTGAATTCCACTCCTGCCTTGTGGGTCAAAAAGTCCAGGAGCTATGCTGCTCTGAAAAATAGCATTGTTTGTTCTTGTGTGGCCTGTACCCTCCACACTTGCATTAACTTTAATCATTTAAATAACTACATGGCAATTTTCTGCACTTTGGTGAAGCTTACAAAACTGAACCTTATTATTTTTTAATTTAATGTAATATTGTCACAGAAAATAATAGCTGAATAATTTTTTCTCTCCTTCTCTTCCCCCTCCCCCTTATTTGCTTAGTAAAACCAGTTTAAAACTCCGTTTAACTTGAGATCTGATGGAAGATAGCCAGCTGGAAATTTCTGCTTTTATTGTTTTTAATTGTAATTAAACCTAGAAGCTGTTTGGAGTCCTACTTGTTAGAAGCACAAATGTACCTTAATTACTCCAGAGTTAAAAGAATATTAAAATTTAGATGCAGAAACCAAGGAACAGCTTCAGCATCTAGGTAAGTACCAGGCTTGGTTAGTCAACACTTCGGTACATAGCATAAGTGATCTTGACAACACTGACTTCTGTCTCTGTGAAAGGACAGTGAAATTGCAGCTGACAAAGTACGCAGAGAGTAGGAGCTTTATGTCTCACTTGTAACAAAAATGAAGTCAAAGGACTGAGATATTTAACTTTGAAGACATCAAATTCTCTGTTCAGATGTAATTCTGAACCGTGCATGTTGCCAGGGGCTAGAGTGAGCTGTGCAAAAGAAATGAGGAGCAGATCCAAGCTCCATGAGGTTAAATTCTCCATAAGTGCAGAAAACTGGAAAATATCCAAACAGTTTTGTGTGCTGTACCTGCAAGGAATACATGATAATAAAAAAACATTATATATATCACATACTTCACAATAGGTGATCTTTGAATAATTTGATGTGGTTTACCAGCTTCGTTAACTCGTTGTAGGCTCTTTATGAAATCCTAATACAGAATCACGAATTCCAGGCAACGTGAAACACAGACTACAAAAACAAAAGGGGAATATGGGAGATTTTGTAACTGAGAGGAAGCCAAGGAACAGATCTTGTTCCTTCTGGTATTAAACACTAAAGAAAGATCATCTCACAATACTGATCACCAATACGGTCCCAAAGGAGGTATTATCAACTGTTGACATAGAATTTATCCAACACAGGTAGCCACCAGCCCCATAGTAAAATGGTCTAAAGGACAGTAGCATTCTGGAAATACAGATATGAAAAGAACTGAGAAAGTGAGACCAAGTGAAAACCCAAGGAAGCACAGCACAATGACCTGCACACAAAAGATCAGGGTTTCCTTTATCATTGTAAAAAAGAATATTCCTGCTAAGAGTGAATGACTGTTGTCCATCTCATTGTACAATAGAAATCCAGAGCAATTAATAGAAAATCTCACTGTGTTTCCATGTATTGTAAGTAGTCTTATGTTGAGTCTTGTTAAAGAATTAGTGACTTTTCATGAGCTTAAAAATCAAGCTTTTCTTAAAAGTCTCTTCTGAAATTCTCTAAGACTTCAAAGGAATGATATCTGGAAGGCAAGTTCAGGTGTCTAAGAAAAGAAAAATCTCCTGATTATTTTATCTCGAAACACTCCATTCAATCCATCATAATGAATAAAATAACCTACAATTTAACAGCATACCAACAGCATTTTTAAGGAACCAGGTGGAGAATCTACAAGCACAGCTGAAAAGTTGTGTGGTGTGTTTCATCAGGATTGCTCATGAATATTCATATCACATATTTAGACTAATGTAAAAGGCCACTGTCAAGGAGAAAGCATGAGTCAGATCCCAGGAGCCTATTGAAAGTTCCAGGCTTCTTTTTCATTTTTGATATTGTTTACTTTGCACCTTTCAGTCATCTCGATATACAACCCTAGGCTCATCTTGTTCTGCCCACAGCACAGATGGCAAGAATCGGCACCTAAAATTCAAATTACATTTGGTAGGCATAGGATGGATTAGAGGTAATTAGGGCCTCTTTTGTTACAGTAATTATAATTCTGACATGCCAGAAAACTCTATCGCTTTTAAAGTAATTTTTATTCCTAAGGGAAGATAATCCCCGCCCACTGATTTACTGTTGTCTCAAACAATTCCAGCTTGACTCACACTTTTTTACAGAATCCACCAAAAAAGAAAAATCTGTATATTCAGTATGGTGTTTATCTCGAGTACTGAACTATGGAAAGTGTTACAAAAAAGAGCTCAGGACTTGTGCCATTGCTCCTGCCACAGCTGGCAGGAAAGATTCTTGTGCAGCAATGCAGAGCTGTATGGGGAAATGAGCGAGTAGAGTGCAAGTCCGGAGATGGCTCCACTGACATCATTAGACCAACAAACCCTCTCCACCTGAGCAAATTCTGGAGCAGAGAAGATTAAAAGTTTGGAGACAGATCAACAGGACAAATTCCATTCTTTCTGCTCTAGAGGGGGCATTTAAAAGCCTGTATGGCTATAGGGAATCACTGGCAGAACTTCCAACCTCTTACAACAAAAGATCACAAGCCAGTCCACTTTATCCAAAGAATAAAGCAGTGGAAAGCAGCAGGAATACCCAATCAGATATGGAAACTATTTTGATCAGGACAGCAAGCACAAACCACCTGGTCTCCATGGAGTCACTCCTAACATTGTTTCTTAAGTTGATAGTTGCTGGCTGCCTTTCTGTCCTCTCTTTTACCTTAGAAATCATTCAACTGTAGAATTGTTTAAGCTGGAAAAGGCCCTCTAGGTCACCAAGTCCAATCACTTACCTAAGACAGCCGAGTCCACCATTAAACCATCTCCCTGAGCAGTACATCTACACATCTTTTAAGTACCTCAAAGAATGGTGATCCAGCCACTTACCTGGGCAGCCCATTCAACGCTGACAACCCTTCCAATTAAGGAATTTTTCCAAACATGCCATCTAAACTTCCCCTGGTACAACTTGAAGCCATTTCCTCTTGTCCTTCCATTTATTACTGGGGACAAGAGACTGACCCCCACATCACTGCTACTTCCTTTCACAAAGTCAGAGATGGTGATAAGGTCTCCCCTGAGCTTCCTCTTCTCCAGGTTAACAACCCCAGCTCTCAGCTGCTACTCACAAGACTGGTGCTACAGACTCTTCACAAGCTTCATTGCCCTTTTCTGGACATGACCCTGCCCCTCAATGTCTGTCTTGTAGTAGGGGCACAAGACTAAACACAGGATTCAAGGTGTGGCCTTTCAAGAGCCAAGTACAGGGGGATGATCCCTTCCCTGGTCCTGCTGGCAACACTATATCTGACAGAGACCAGGATGCCATTGGCCTTCTTGGCTACCTGGGCACACACTGGCTCATGTTCAGATGGCTGTTGACCAACAACCCCAGGTCCTGTTTCACATGGCAGATATCCAACCATTCTTCCCCAGCCTGGAGCAGTCTATGGGGTTGTTGTGACCCAAGTGCAGGACCTGGCACTTTGCTTTGTTGAGCCTCACACCACTGGCCCCAGCCCACTGATCCAGCCTATCCATATCCCTCTGCAGAGCCTTCCTACCCCCCAGCAGATCAACATTCCCACTCAACTTGGTGTTACCTGAAGACTGACTGAGGGTGCGCTTGATCCCCACATCCAGATCATTGATAAAGATATTAAACAGGACTGGCCCCAATATTGAGTCTTGGGGGACACCACTGATGACTGACCCCAGCTGGATATAACTCCACCATTCTTTGGACCTATTCACCCAGAGGGTTTTTAACCCAGGAATGAGTGCACCCATCTAAGCCAAGGACAACCTTTTACTTTTATGTTTAAGAAAAGAAAGTTAGCTCCTCTCTTCTTCTCTCTTTTTTGTTACAATGCCAGAGATTAAGTATAGATAAGACAGACAAATTTAAATGGATCTGTAATGCATTTTTTATTCTGATGCACCACGCTGTAGCCCTTCTCTGCAGTAAGCTGACACTCTACCACAGTATTTCCCATTCTTCACTGTAGACAGCTTGCAACTAACAGTGATTTTCATTACACATTCCTCTGAATATAGCAAAGAATGTATATTAAACTAGAAACACTGGCAGCTTGCTTGGCTCTGGAGTAAACCACTGCTTGTTTAATTCAGCACCATCACGGCTGCATGGCAATAATAGTCACTAGTGTTACAAAAAGTAAGAAGGAATCAAGGCCAAATCCAACCGACATAACTTCCATGTTTCCCAGGCACCTTCTAGACAATGTACTGTTGAGCAATCTCTCTCTAAACCATTGTGCAGCTTTTGCTTCTCCCTGACAAAAAACACTTTCGTGCTGTTCACTTTCCACACAGGATCAGGTAGTAGACCAGTTTCAAAGAAACTTAAACCTGCTTTCATTACTCCATGCAATTGGGGAATCCATGGAGTAATCTTCAGGTGGAGACCAAAACTTATGAGGCAAGGGAACTGTTCCACCACAAACTAAGCCTTATGCTACAGAGGGCAGAATTCTAGCTGTCTATTCAGAAAACAAATAATAGTAAATAAAAATGTATTAATGAAGGGGCTAGGAACCTCTGCTTGGACATGGACAACCAATCTAAGCATTTCCCATAGGTCATTATAGGCTGTTCACACTATATTTTATTTCCCCAATGAAGCATAAAGAGAAGCAGAAATGATAGTGTTTAGGATAGTAGCTGTTCTCATATGAGAGGCTATGCAAAATACAGTGTTCCAGTCAATCTGAATCTCATGGCTCTTCATAATCACAGTGAAAGTATCTGTACTGTCACTTCTATCTTCCAAAAATGATTGCTCATTTGCTTTTCCTGAAAAACTGTAAAATACATTATGGTAGCTGAGCCCAAATGGAATCAGGGAAGAACTTCAAGGGAAGAAACGCAGTTACATGTTTGGATTCAGTCTTGCTGCAAATCTTCCTACCTTACATTGCTCTTCTAAGAAAACTTCAAAAATGCAACACCCAAAATTCAAGTGATGAAGTTCTACTTCATTTCCCATATTACTTTTTTTTTTCTAATAATGGCATTGAAGGAAAGCAGCACCTTATGAGTCTGCTCCAGTGACAAAAACATATGGAACAACTGTTGGCATCTCCTCGTTTCACTGATGTAAATTATGTTAAATGAAATGACAAATGTTTTCATGCAAAGCTCCACTAGGGAGAGACTGAATGCAGACAGATCCAACCCATCTTCTAACTTACTGAACAGCCTCTTTGGTTCAGGGAAAAGACTTCTTTATGCTTTTGACTCACAAAGAGAAATGCAAAGATATTGGGTTTGGTTTGTTTGTTGCTAAGTGTATATTACTATAGATGAACTTTATGTAATTTCTTTGCCAAAATCCAGTTATGAAGGAAAACAGCTGCTGAACAAGCAGCCCAGAATGACTAGAACTTACAGAGAGGTACAAATCTGAGCCAGGTTTGTTATGTAAACTATTTTGCACAGTTCTGTAACAATACACTGGAAAACAAGAAGTTCCATTCTCTGGGCTACTATAAAGATGATGCGTAAAATGCCTCTTTAAATCTTTTTATCTGTGAATGATTTAGTTCCATGGATTAACAGCCCTAGAAAGCAACAGCTTCTGTATGCTGTTGAACAAGCAGCACCAGCCAAATGCAATGCAGGGAAATCCCTTTCCTGGCCTGTGAGCACGCACAGATTTCTATGTGGAGATGCCAATATATGCCAATAAACAGAATAATCTCTTGGTGCTAATCTAAATATTTCTTTCCTAATATTCAATTGGAAATTATCCATTTGATTGATCCCTTGCAGCACTTACATTGATCTAAACAGATAATGCAAAGTGGAAAGGTTGCATAAATCTCAGACACAGCCCTGTCTATTTTTCAGTCACAAGCATTTTGACATGCTACTGTGGCCTGTATTTCATGATGAAACATGCTGTGCTTTTGGCAAATGACAGCTTGTACCCATCTGGCAAAACATGAATCACAGTCAGAACACAGCCTAACTCTTGTTACGAATTTAGGACAAGTCAAAGCTATAGAATTACATGAAGCTTTCAGGTTTCCTGTGGATGATCTGGTCTCCTAAGCTTCAGTGTGTAAGTTCAAGCCTATGTTTATTATAGGTTGACTTAAACAGTACTAGTAAACATTGTGGCACTCGAGTTTTTAGCAGTCAGTAGGGATAAGCAACTACAGGAAGCAGAACGGAAAAATAATTGCCTTTTAGTCTATTCAGTGAGCAGAAAACCCCATTTGTTTCTTCAAAGCCAAAACTGGCCACAGAATTATAGAATAATATTTCCATATTATCTATGGGGTTTATGGCTTGCAATTAGATACAAATGTGAAAATCAATTAGTTTAAATGGAGAGAAACGGTGCAGGTTCCCACTGGCTTTTGAATAAGGATTTAACCAGAAGTTGGCTGCCACAGCCCATATCTGAGACAAGTAACAGCTGACCACTATCTTTTTCAGCCATTTCAAGCATGTAATGGGCTTGAGGTACCTTTTCAAAGGCTTTGTATCACATAAAAGTAGAGATTTTTTTTTCCCTCTGTACTATTTCCCAGGTTATTTCTATCAATGATGATATAGCAAAATCTGTTTTTATTTGCTTCAAGAGGTGGCAGACTGATTTATCCCAGAGAAAGATCGTGCTTTCTCCAGTAAATCTATCCCTGGAGTAACATCACAGACTTCGTGACACTATATTAAGAAATAAAAAATTGGCCTATTTTCATACTATATCATTTGTTTGGTGTCTTGAAGATAAATTTAATTTCAGACTAGTTGGAAAACTAGGATAGTGACACAAAAGTTAACTTACAATTATTGGCCTGTCTTTTCACTTCGGCCCATGTTTTTAAATTTTTTTTAATTGTTCCTCCTTCAAGAATTGAAGTGCAAGAAAATAAAAATGTTAAAAATTGAATACTTTTTGAGTAATGTGTATTAACACCACACAGAAATGGCATATAGTCAAACACTGTTTATTGCACAGTAATTACACATCCATAAATATTTTCAGAGTATTTTCCATATGATGTCTTACTTCTCTTTACAGCACACACTAATACTTTGAACAACAGCAAAGAATGCAACAAAAACATGAGAACGGGAGCGTGCTGGTCAAGTTCTAAACTTCCTTGACTGGAATCCTCAGATGGAAAATATATCCTACCCTTACCCCTATAAAAATGGACCCACTATTGAATATGGTTTGTCAGACTAATCTTTTAAAGAAAAACCACTGAAGCCTAAAATGAACAAAACACAGAGGCAATTTCCCTTTGAGTATTTAATAAGATGATTCCTCCCGCTTAAACTAAGACCATTCTGACAACAGGATTAAGCCAATTTAAAAAAGATCAGGGCTAAGCCTTCCAAGTCTAAACCAAATAATTTGGAAGCCCAAAAGTATTCTATGCATCACAACAGGAAGAGGAAATTTGGTGCAGCCAGGATTCAGATTTGGGTGATATTCAGAAGCTACCAGTGAAATATAAACATGGACCATTACTTATATAGCTTGAACTGAAATCCAAAAGCAAAAATTTAGCAGAAAAACTTTCATAGCCTTGAAAAATAAAAAGGTTTCACTCCACAGGACTTTGTCATTGGAACTTTACACCCAGATGAGCTGCAATCTCTAGGTCTGGAGAAGGTAAGCTTATTCTTAACTTGTTCAATTGGGCATTTGAGGTAGAAAACACTCCTATTTTCTCATATGCTCTTTTTCCCACAACAGGACTAAGCTCTCAGCTTAATCATGCTGTCCATCCAGAAGTCTGTAAAGAGGTGACGTTAT
The DNA here is from genome assembly GCA_013400515.1 of Erpornis zantholeuca. Classification (NCBI taxonomy): domain Eukaryota; kingdom Metazoa; phylum Chordata; class Aves; order Passeriformes; family Timaliidae; genus Erpornis; species Erpornis zantholeuca. The sequence goes on along the minus strand of VZTN01036240.1, from coordinate 61,360 downwards.
ATGTGGATCTTCAATAATTAATGTGTCAATTTTGCCTTTCTCTCCAACAAAATGACTAATTTTTCATTTGAATATATTATTGTCATTGTTCTTACCCACAGTGTTACTTGCACTGTGACTTGGGTTTAATTCTAAATTCATTTACTTCCTAGGATTTTCTAAACATCTTATTCCCCATGCTTAGGGGCTGTATTTCTAAGTTTTAAAATTCTATTAAAAGCAAAATAATTGGTTACTTGTAGTATTAGAGAGTGCCTGTAGGTATAATCTAGTACAAGTTCCAAACCCCCAGGAATCATACAAATTAAAAAATGTACATACTGCTAAAATCCTCTGAGCCACTCTAAGTGTTATAAAACAAAACTTCACAGCATCATTTTGGTATATTCAACAACTAGCTGAATTCTCTTAACATTTTGCCTGGAGATTTAAAAAATAATAATAAAAAAGGCTGTAATTTTGCTTTATTGGGTACCTTTTCCACCCGCAGGTAAGGGGCAGCAAAGCTACCCAGGAGAGCAAGGAGGAGCTCATTGAACAGTCATAGCAAAACAGCATCCTTTTAAAGGACTTTTCCTCAGCAGAAAAAGCCTAGAAGATAGATAGGAGCCAATAAAGCTGTTTCAATGTAAAGAGCTCTATTAAATGCTTGAATGGCCCTTACTAATGAATAAAGCTCCCCGTGATGGAGTAGTAAGTCAGTAAAGCAGGTGCTGTGCTGAGGGGCAGGCACTGGAATGCAATTGCCAGTTAGGTTGTCTTTTTCTGCCCATTCAAAATAATCACTTCAGCACCCATAATGCATCTTTGTGGAAGTTATTGCCACAAATCAAGAGTTTTAAACCCTTTAGCAACAGCTGAAATTGTTCAGTTTGGAGACAGAATGGAGAACACTGAGGAACTACAAATAGCAGAACAGAGGCAATTCAGTTCTGTTACAGTTTTTCTGAGAAACGAATGGGCTGACCAGGATTAACAAAACTAATATTACACAGTGCCTTGTCCTTCTCCAGTAGTTTCCATCTGAGCTTCAGTATTTCCTTGAGGAAGGAAAGCATTTATTTCCCTTTTGTGTTTGGACAGCTAAAGAACAAGAAATGAAGGTGATTTGTTCAAAGCTGCACAAGTTTCAAAATGAGCTGAATTCATAACATTCAAATCCAGATTCCCTTCTCTAAGTTCATCAGCACTTCCAGAAGGGTAGCACTAGTATTTTTTTCCTACCATATATACTCTTCAATTAAGAATACAAAAACTGGTTGATTGTTTTATGAAAAAAAATAAAATCACAAAAATTCATGAGAAGGGAAGTGTCAAATAATTTTTTAATGCTCAGTAAAACTACATTAACCTTTAATTTCATTTTGACATTTATATGTATAGGAGGGATTTATTTGGGCACTTTTGTTGTTTTTCTAAAGGTTTTTAAGTGTTTAAACCAAAGAAATGAAAGCTGATTTTTCCACTGAAGCAAAATGACAGATACTTTTTAATTAAAATCAGTCCTGGTGCATTAAAGTTGCCAGTTTTACATTTCCTCCATAAAAACATCCAGAGCACTCAATAGTTCTCAGAAACTGTTGGGGTTGTATTAAAAACTTGGTTCAATTGCAACTATTTTTTTTCAATAGGAGAACTGGCATCACGGAAGAGCCCAGTTCGTTGTGCTATTTGCTCTTTTGTTTGGATCCATGCTACATAAGTAGCTCAGTAACTCACTAAAGCACTGTGATAATGCAGTTCAGCAGTCTCGTCCTAGGTTTGAAGGAGTTATGGAGCGAGACTGACACTGGGAGTCTTTGCCAGAAATCTAATGATTTCCAGAATCAATTCACCTTCAAAAAACTCTCCAAAATAAGGCTCCCACTGAAAAAAAGCATCCCTCGTCCTACCATGATGTCAATCCTGTTCACAAAGGCAGANNCAATATTTTTGAAATGAGCTTAAAGTTATCTGTTTGTAATTTCATATTTTGCTTTCTTAGTCTAAGTTAATTTGAATTTGTGCAAGTCTCTGATAACTCTAGGTAACAACATCAAGCAGGATTTAAGTTCTGACAGCAGATTAATCCTTTGAGAATCAATTCATACTTTCATTTTCAGTTTTGTTTATATTTAGAATGATTCAATTGCTGCTTCTTGGGGAAAATAAATAATTCCACTCCTCTAATATATATTTGAAGACATGTAGGATAAGAACTTAAATTCTACCTCAGAACTTCTCTTGCAATTTGGGATTTATAATTTTATGATGTATTTCCATTTCCTTGCCTCCAAAAGGCAAATAATAAGTGTGACTATACCTTGCATGGATTTATCCGCATACAGCATGCTTTGGGGAATCCTACTGAAGGATCTATTTTTAAAATACACTTAAGTCTACTCAAACCTTTTGAGCATTTATTTGATTACAGCAGAAGAGCTTGTATGCATTGCTATAAATTCTCTGTGACATGTACATCCCTACTGCACCTGATCAGAGTACTACATCTATGTGCTCTGTTGATACCTATCATTGTATAAACAACTCAGTTTATCTGGATATTTTCTTCAACCACAATTTTTCTCATCAGCTGCTACTCCTCTCTTATTTGGCACCCTGCTGAGTTCATAAATTTTAATTACTGGTCTCTCTTGTCACCTTAGTACTTTTCAGACATGATGGAACTTCTGCTCTCCCACATTTCCTTTCAAAGAGTAAGGTGGTTATTTCATCACAGATGAAATCTTTGAATGCTTTTTAAAGTAAATAATATCCTTCAAGCTTGGAAAGGGAGAAAGTATGGCAGTGAACAGTGATTTACAGTGTGGGATTTTTAAACACTTCATTTTCATCTCACTTGGAGTATTTTATGTCTTTAAAATAAAGAATCTAACATGAGATGAATTACCTTTCTGCCTAACAGCAGTGTCTTGCATTAATGATCAATTACACCTACATCCAAGAACAAACTTGAGCTAAGAAAAATAAAAGGAATTAAATGTGAAATTACACTGAATACAATTGTAGCACTTTTGCATCTCTTTTCAGTTATATGAGATCCTACAACTGGTATGGTAATTCTATATTTAACACAAAGCAACATTTTCTAAGTTTACAGTTGTATTTAATAATCTTAAGCATTTTTTCAGCACTAAATTATTCTATGATTTTTCCAAGAAAAAATGTCAAGTAGTGTTTTTTAAATCCATGACCAACTAATTCTTTCTGGGTATCAACCACAGAACACAAGAAACTGAGCTTTTGGGCTTCTGGGTTCAGTTTTTCCTTAGATTAATGTTAATTCCCTAATGTCACTTAGTGTGCCCCTTTTCTCCTCTGCAGAAAGAGGACACTACTTCATCTTTGTCAATACAGTGCTACAAGTCCTCCTTGATAGTACTGGTAAATCACTCTCAGTATCTTCAGGTGCAAGGCACTCAAAATACTTTGGCCAACTTTGTTGTGAAACAACTTTTGCTGTTTCACAAAAGAAATGCACACTGCAATTCCAGCTGCCCTTTAAGGTGAACAGACTTCAGTGATTTTTTTTTTTCCCCCACTGAATCACTAAGTGTAATACAGACTTAAACATTTTTGAAATACAATATTTATCCTCCTCTAAATACAGGTGGAGTCTTTATTTCCTTTTTAATGCAACAATACTTGTCCTCTGACAATAATTTGGGAAAAAAAGCTGAAGACATATTTTCCTGAGAAAATAAGGACAAAGAAGTACTATAAAAGAGAGTATTAACCCAGGGGAAAAGGGCAGTTTAATGTAATTATAAAATGAAACTAAACATATTAACAATGTTATCATTAGAGTAATAAGAGTAATTTGATTGTTTCACAGAGATTCCTATAGGAAGATGGTCGTTTTTACTATAGGATTCTGTCAGTCTAACTCAGAAAGACAAAACAAGAAGTAGCTGATTGCCAATTTTTTCATGAACATTTTTTTGAGTTAATAAACTTTAGTCCAGCACATGGTGCTAAATTCAATACTAGAAAACCCATGAGAGTGTAATTGGCCCATGGTATACACAAGGCTAGATGGAATGATCCGTCCTGGCTAAAGAAAACTATGAATACATCTTATCTCCAGCATAGTGCATGGATTCAGTAGCAACATCCTTCCGAAAAACTCACATGAGAAGA
>VZTN01036240.1:45076-57202 GCA_013400515.1 Erpornis zantholeuca | reverse complement strand
ACTCACATGAGAAGACATGCCTTCTTAATCTTTTAATGAAATTTTTAACTCAAAAAATATTTAGCACAGATTTTCACAATGACAGGTCACTTAAATGACGACTGTGATTCTGCAGATTCTAGAGCCCATAGATAAAGGCCACCTGATTCCCATGCTGTAAACTTAATAATGCAATCCTTATTCAGACAAAACTCCAGCTGTTCTAATGGAATAAGGCCTGAGTGGGGAAAATGTCTCACAGCCCTTCTGTGAACAAATGGACATCTACATTTCTTTCCTGAAACAGCAGACTGCACTGTACAAACTGGATCAGCCAAGTTGAAAGTTCTGCCTGTCATTATAATGAAAATTGTCTGGCTGCCTTAGAGACTACATAGTCATGCCACTTACATGGCCTGAAACAAAGTTTGAATGCCAAGTATCTGCCAGGCTGACCACCACTAGATCTGTGTAAATAATGAGAAGTTAACCAAAGCCTGTTTCTGAGAACATATCCACAGGAAAATATTTAGTTGTATTAAGATATTGTTGTGATTGTAATGTATTGCCTTCCTACTTCGAATTGGGCATTGAAGTTTGGACAGGAAGCTGAGGGATTTCTTTTGCAATCAGAGAGATGGTCTTGACATACCTTACAAAAACTTGACATTTAGTTAACAAGTCTTGGAAAAACTGAAGCTCTCATTCTCAGCAAGCACATATTTTAGTAACTTGGAATTTCCAAAGAACCAGGTTCTAAAGAAAAGTTTCTATCCTCTTGGAGGGCCTTGTGCTGAGTCCCTGCCCTGTTCATATACTCCACACTGGTGGGTGTTCAAGCGGGAGAGTTTAGACTACATGTGCACCAGAATATACCTGATGAAGGCATTTCCATGTTTTCATTTACCACAACCTCTCTTATATTCCAGTAATGTGTTTGGAGAGATTTAGATTCTGCTCCTTTTTTCCTCTGGTCACACACTAGTGAATATGATGGTAGTAAGTTCCCAATACATCCATTATTCTTGAAAGACAAAAAAATCTTAATTTAGAAAATCGTAAACAAATAGAACATCCTAAAATATTACTGCTCCCACAGTTAGTTACCACTGGAATAAGAAAGGATGAGAGTAGTTTAGGGACACTGAGGAACCACTGAACATCTGAAAAAAAAACTGTCAACATTTTACTTTCTCACAAAAATGGGCCATTTTCAGTATTTTCTCTGAGAATGTTTTCTCTCTTATTTGCTTTTCTTCACCCTTCTCTACATCTAGGTTATGTCCTTAAACAGTCAAAGTTGAATAGCTTGGGTTCTGAAATCTGATTCTATCTGAGCTTCAGCAATGGAAATGGAATGATTTTGGCACTCATAAAACTATTTCATTGCACTCAGAGCAGTCTCAGAGATTCACCACAGACACATTCCAAATTTATGGTGCAAAGAGGCAAAATAAATATATATCTTAATTCTGGGATAGAGAGTAAAATCAGTTCCTTGGATAATTATAGTGGTCAGTCAAAGCAATGGAGGATTCATCTCAGTACAATTCAGACAACTGACATCATATGTTTAGGGACAGAACATTTTTGTTTCAAACCCAGTTCCCGAATCAGATATAGATTTTAAACAAACACCTTAAAGATACAGGCAGGTGCAGATGTAGATTTTATTTTTGTGATCACTTTCCTTTTGTATTGTCAGAACCTACAAACATGACACATCAGCCAAACTGCTTCTACGGAAGGTGAACTTTGCAGTACTTTTGAAGGTAGCACTTCTGCTACATTCTCAGTAGGACATTCACCCAGCATGAATGATTCCATGCATTCCTACTATCTTTGTGTGGTCTTTCAGTGAGATCTGTGACCCTACCTTCATTCACACTGGTACCAAGAAATTCAAGTCCAAAAAGAATACACTCAGAATTCAGACTTTTGTGGCACCAGAGGGCAGGCAAGAAACACTCCAGACAACTGAGTTGCAGGGTGAATAGCAAGGAGACTAGAAAATTATGTGAGCAGTACAATTCTGAACAGTCCCTGAGTCCACCATTAAAGCATGTCCTTGAGCACTACAGGTTTAGTGCAGGACTTCACAGCACTGTATTAGCAGTTGGATTCAATTACCTAAAAGGTCTACAATTTGATGATTTTCTTTCCTACTGTAATGTTTGGACAATTTAACTTAACACTACAGGTTTTCAATGTTTCCAAAGGCGAAACACATAATTCTGTAGGAGAACAAGAATGGGCTGCAGGCAGCCTCGACCTTGATGAGTTACAGCTGTGATGAACCAGGTGTTTCTACTAAACACCAGAGACCAGCTGACCCTCTGGGAGGTAGCTCATAAGAAAAGAGAGAGACAATGAGAAAGCAAGCAGGACTGGAGCAGTTTTAGGTGATGGCACCCTCCTTTGTAGCCCTGGACTGGGAGTTGGTTTTGTGTTTACCATCATAATTCATAACAGGATTTATCAATCCTTGCTTATGGCCTAAGCATCCTTTCCTCACTTACTTGTTAGTAGAATTGCCAAGGACAAATTCTGCCCAAACATAAACAGGGACAGTACCTATTGAGCTCTGCCTGGCTGTTACATTTTATCCACATAATTAGGGTTTCATGGAGATCTGGCTATTTCTGCCTCAGATCAGTCTCTAATACAGGAATCCCTGAAAGAAATGTCATTGCTAAGAAGAACATGTTTTGACTTTTTTACCTTCAGTTATTCAGTAGCTGCTAGCCTGTTACAACTTGAGTACTACTGAAATTTCTTACACAAATGTAAGAAGGAAATAAAGCATCAGGAGCCAATGGCATGAAACATGACAGTAAATACAAAACAAACCTCAAAAATTCTGAAATCCATTAAAGAGCACTTTCATAGTGATCACAGAATTGTTTCCAATGGTAATCCATCTTGTGTGATCCTACTATTTCAACATTCAGGAGGAATCCACATCTGAGGTTTTCACTATAACACACATATTTTTGATAGACTATTTGGACATCCTTTTTGAAAAACCCATGTCCTCTCATTTTAACCAAATACTATTTTGTACCCTCCTGTGCTCTACATTTATTAAACATAATTTAAAAGTTTCCTGCTGACACTGGGAGTGATGACATGAAGTACCATGGAAACAAAGAACATGTGCATGGTTTTTCATGTGGCTCTATGCAATTTAGCCTAGCATTTTCAGAATCTAAACCTTCTCATCTCCCCTTGGCAAGCACGCCAACAGAATTATCTCCATTAAGACTAAAAGGTCTAGTTTGATGGTGAAACTAGATTTACTAGATTTTCAAAACAGTATTTATCTAAAACCAAAGCACTCATATGCCTACTTGTGTGAGCAGATGGAAAGTACATCTGTTTTACTTCCATCAATGACCTTATTTTAAAGCAATTAAATATTCCTGCATAGTATGCATGATGCATACAGTGGAGTTACATGCAAGTGCACCAAAACAGGGAATTAAAACCAGTGATTAATCAACAGGCTGACTATTTCCATTGCTGGAACTGAGAGATATAAAGGGAAGAAAGCATTACAACGGAAGATTATTTAAACAATTTCTGTCACAAAAAAGAGAGATACATTATAGCTTTATTACAAAATAATATATCTATATAAGATTGAATAAATAAATATAAACTTATTAATTTCTTACAGCCTAAGTCTTGCAACTTCACGTGTAAAAACCCAAGCCTCAGTACCAAGCCAGAGTACCACAAAATTCCAGTCTTCAGGCAAGAGCCAGACAGATACAATTCTCATTTATTTTTTTCTAAGTTTCAATTTTTCTCCATGTACATGAAGTGCTCATGATCTGGTCCTTACAGTGGGCAATTCTTGTGATTATATAAATTTTATAGAATGGAACTGTTGTGATTTGCCAATAAATCAACTACACAAATATGAGAGTGAGAAGTGAAATTTTATTCTCTGTGACACTGAGTGTTCAGAAAGCAGCTAATGATACTGCCCAAGAGGTAGGCAGGCTAGTAAGAGAGAATCATGAAAGCACATAAAATCTTGGACCCTTAGTTTTTCGTTTAGTCTTGCTTTCCTGAGCTATTCTCCCACAATTAACACTATGCAGCATCAAGGATTAGCAATTATTCTCTTGTTCTTATTGCAACCTTTATCTCTTAGACTGAAGAGGAATTTAGACAAGTTTTCAGTATACTTAATGGAGAATAATGCACTTCTTGAGATAATTAATAGCATCAAATGCCTGTTTCTCACGCTGAATTTACTTTTCCCTCAGTATACTTCTGCAAAGAGTATGCTGAGCATTAAATGAGTTTCTGATTACCCAGGGCAAGGTCAGTGAGACTGTCACTGCTGTCCCAAGCAGAATAATAGGGCCAACAATAACAGTTAGATCAGGGTTAATAAGTGGATGATAATGAGGGGGAATGAGAGGTCACATTGAAACACACTGCAAAATCCTTGGTTTAAAAAGATGTTTTCCAGCAGAGCCAGCCCTTATTTCCACCTTGTCCATAGAAAGAATCTACTTTTTACTATGCTTTTAAACTGATTCAATGTTCATCAGACATTCATTTTTCTGAAGCTTCAGGAAAATAAGGGCAAAATCCTGCTGCATAATTGAGTTCCTCCTGCTCAAAAAAAAAGGAAATATCTTTTCAAGCCTCCCCAATGCTCTGCAAATAAGAACAGTGAAAACATGACCAAAAAGTTGTTATTTAAGTAGTTCAGTCTCAGTGCTGCACTGTTGTTTATACCCCTCATTACTGCATTAGCTGTGAGCTCCTACAGACATGAATCTCCCACATGCCAGTCAATGCAGAGGCAAAAGGGGCCCAGAAATAAAAAACGAGGTTGGCAGTTGATTTATTGGTGGAAAGGAGTAACAAGACCTCAGACAGTGGTGAATACAAAGAAAATAGCACTCCTTTCCCCTTAGGCATACATATTCACATACAAATCCACAGCTAACACTCTGCTGCTCTTTGCATTAAGTGCAGACCTGCAGTACCTTTGAGGAAGTGTTTTAATCAATGTGGTAATAATTTACTTCTTTTAGAACTACATGTAGTTTATATAGACATATAATTCCTGATATGGGCTCAACCCTACCTGAACCTGTTTGGTGAAGATATTCTCCTCACTTGAATGTTTTCCAGCAAACCTTCCTGATTCTCTCACATCCTGATAATTGTTCATGCAACGTCCCCAGCCTTATAACTGTTACCCTCTCCTGCTTTCATACCATGCAGCACTCCATCCTGGTTTCTTTGGGGTAGAAGGACACAAAGTTAGAAGCACCAGCTGCATTTTTCAGGATCTACATTTGGTAAAATTTTCATACCCAGGAAAGATGTAGCTAGGTTGCTAACTCTCAACAGCTCTCAAATTCCAATAGCAGATCTTTCACAAATAAACAAACCAGGGACAAAATTCTATATTATAGCAATATTAGTGTTATAAAAATTTGTGTCTAAATCTGCACAGACCTGGCAACTAACAGGTACTGTTATGAACAGTCCTTTCAAAAAAAGAAACTATAATGCTTCTTCAGACCTGTCTGTCTTTTTCTTGATGATATGATATAATGAAACACAACAGATGAGACTACATAAATCTGTTCCAAGAAGATTTGAAATCTAGAACTGACATGGAAGGCACACTGGATTTTCCACATTAAACATGTAGCTGGATGGACTTTATTTGTTGTCAGCATGGAATGTTTTATACAGGTATTGCTGGTTTTGTTGTTTTGGTTTTTTTAAGGGAGAATAAAGGAATTCAAATTTTAAACTTCTGCTTATGGTGTAAAGGAATTTATCGTAAATGCATAATGTGGCTTGTATGCTCACATTGCATCTCCTGCTTTCTTGAAAATGTATTTTAACTATGGCTCATCACCTTTTATATATATATGATAAAGTTGCAATTTAAAAGTCACAAGACTGTTACTGGAGAGGATATAAACAGATGTTTGCAGGTATAGATAAATACACAGACACTAAAAGGTACTCCTACACGGAATATCATGGGGTTTTTTTAACAGTCTGGTATTTTGGCATTGCCAAAGGATTATAATATCCCCACCCTGATGCCACCCAGCCCAGGCATCCTCTTCTCCCTGAAAAGGTCATTCTGCAATATGCTTCTCTTCCATTTCACTGTGAAAGTAGATTTCCCTTAAAAAACAGTTCCCAAACATGTGTTCCCTGGCCCCAGTTTGCATAGTTCTAGGACTGCATCACACAATCAATGGACCTTTCAAACAGGCATCTCCTTCCTCTTTCCCACACTAGTCTGGATGAATTAGAATGACAGCTTGGCTGTCCCCAGGGAAATTAAACTGTCGATCCTGATCTTGTAGAGCTGTAAGTGGGCACTTCTCCACCAGCTCTCTCCGTGATGCTGTCTACACAGCTGGAATCTCTTCTCAGAAGAGAGAGAAGAGCAATCAATAGTGTCTCTGAAAAAGATGCCATCACCATTACACCAGCACTTAGCCACTGCAGCAAACCGCACGCTTCTGATTAAGATGCCCAGGCAGGGGCCGATAGATTTGTCTGGCTGCACAGCATACTAACCATGACTCTTAAACTCAGCAGCTTCCCTGCCCTGTCACCCTCTGCCTTCCTCACATCTCTCCTCTTTGGATAGGATGGTGTTGCAGTGGGGAACCTGCAACCTTCTCTGGTAGACAGCTTTGCCTGTAGGGAAAACCTTAAGACGATATTTTTATGGATGTCCATGGATATTCTTTATTTCTCCCAGCTCCCTCATGGCTGGGGGCCTGGACCAGACTGACCACCCCTGGGCAACTCCCCAGAGTTCCAGGGGACATGAACAGCCAATGGTGTACAGAGCGTGGATACCTGTGACCAGAGGGCAGGGAGTCTGGGAGCCCCGTGTAACCCATGCTTCCCACCAAGGGCCCATCCCCCCGGGGAGGTGCCCCAACAGATGGAGCACATACTGGTGAACATAGTGCTTAAATCCATACATTGGCAGAAGAAATTCTGATAGGTGATCTTGCTCTGTGAACTCAGTGACTGAAGTAATGAAGCACATGACTACAACTCCTGGAGACACATAAGGAAGAGACAAAAATGGCCTGGTAGATTACACTTGGCCCATCTCCCTGGAGACTACTATAAAGCAGTGTGTTCTGTAAAGTGACTAGAATAATTCCTCAGGAGATTATTCCAGACCCTAGCAAGCTCTATTGTTGGTAACATGGGGTGGTTTGTTGTCACAGTGCTATTCAGTTTAATCTTTTCCAGATTTGATGATGTCATTATTCCCCATAAGATCCACTTCACTGGACCACACAAAGTCACCGCTTTCTTACATTCCTTGGTGATGGTGGTGGTGGTCTCAGAAATTTGCCACAGAAATAATTCTAATTGTCATTAGCTATTTTCTAAACAATAAAAAAAGTGGAAATGGGAAGAAAGGGATGACTAGGAAAAGTTGCAAGATGGTAGGGCCAGAGATACAGTACTGAAGAGCAGAACTCTCAGCTGAGGAGTCTGATGTTGCAAAGGTTCTATTTCATTTCAGGAGGATATTTCCATACCGGCATGGAAAAAGCTCAAGAAGGGCTATCATTTATTTTACTGAATCAGTTCTGTCACAGCCTTGCATCAAGACTCTAATGCCTCTTAGAAGTCGGCACATACAATTGAGTTACAGCCTTGCCTAAGAACCAAGCAAAGTAGACATTGCCCAGAGTTTTGCCTGGGCTGACTGCTGCTGCTGCCACCACCAATTAAGAAAAATTAGGGATATAGGAGCAGTAATTCTGGAGCAGTAGTCAATACATGATTGATTCCCCCCTATCAATCACTCAAAGGAAAAGCAATCCTGACCCTTCACAGTTGTCTTTACAGCACAGCACGGTAGTTTGGGGCTTTTTCTCCTTCAGCCTCTTTTTCTCGTGACAGGAACAGTTCAGCCACAGCTTTCTGGAAGGCACAACGTAGTTTTGGAATGTTGAAAAGTGCCTGAGCATCCTTGCCTCTTTCCTTCTTAACTACTTCAAATGTGATCACATCTTCCAAAAGCAAAGGGAAAAGGAAACATAGTACTTCATTGCAATCACTCCTATGCCCTAAGCAGTTGGTGCCCATGCCAATATCCATTGCAACACTTAAATCAAAGTTCTCAGAATAGTGCTTAAACAAAACCTAGATAACAGGTGTCTGGTCTGTTGTCCCCTGTGTTCTTTGACAAGATGGCTCAGCATGTGTGTTTCCAAATCTTTTTGCAACATACCCCTCAGATGCAATTTAAGATACAACCTACTCCTAGCCATATTTTTTGGCAGTACTCCTTTCCATAGATTTGCATTTTTTAGAACTGTGTCTGATTCCATCGTACTCTACATGTCAGATTCATTTCCTGCTTGCAGGATAACTCTGTGCCTGTTGCCACAAGCCTAGCAATAACACAGTCATCTATGGAAATTATGTCCCCTCTTTGAAAGGTTCCGATTAAATTAACCTACCATCTCCTAATGAGTAAATGCATTTTTGCCTTACATGCCTATCAAATCTATTTCTTCAAGTCCCAGAAAAGAAAGCCGTATTTCAGGCTCTGCCTAGGTACAGGATTACAGTTAGGGTTAGGGTTACACCTAGGGTTAGGGTTCAGAAAACCACAAAGACCACAGCTCCAAGGAAATAACAATGAAAAACACAGCCCAAATGGAGCACAGCAGTACCCCAATATTGCTTCTTCCATTGAATTTGGCACTTACACCAGCACTAAGACATTTGCCCAGCTCACCATTAGCATAGGGTTTTGCCTAAGTTAACAGTTACAATTTCTCCTAGGTGTTGCCTTCGGAAAACTACAAACCACAAAGATCAAGGGAAACTGACATTGGAAACGGTATGTCACGGTAAACAAAACAATGCCTTAAACATGCTGCTTTCCTTTACTTTGGCACATGCACAACCCCTATAACCGATTGCCAGACCAGACTAGGGTAAGGGTTAGCATTAGGCTTAGGGTTAGGGTTCAGGAAAACACAAAGCCCACAGATCCAGCAACACTTCAGCTGAAGAGGGCATGCCTAGGCCAGCACCACAGTGCCCCAATATTGCTCCCTCTGCACTTTACTTTTTGGCACCAGCCTTACCCTGGGTTCGTTCGGTCCAATGCAGAGGCTTAGCTTTGAATCTAGGGCTAGGGTTAGCGTTACGCTTAGGGTTAGGGTTCAGGAAACAACAAAGAGCACAGATACATGAACACTGATAAGAGAAAGAGTATTTTAAGGCAAACAAAATATTGCCCCAAACTTGCTATTTCCATTATACCACCCACATGCACCAGCCCTATGCCCTATTGCCGAACCAGCCTAGGTTTAGGGTTTGTCTTATGGTTAGGGTTATACATAGGGTTAGGGTTAGGATTAGGGTTATGCCTAGGGTTAGGGTTCAGAAAACTACAAAGCCCACAGATCCAAGGACACTGATAATTGAAAGGGTATGTCAAGGGAAACAAAACAATGCCCTAAGCTTGCTGCTTCCAATATACTTGGCCCTATCACCAGCCCTATATCATATTGCCAGCAAAGGTTTGGCTCAGGGTTTCCTCTAGGGTTAGGGCTTTCCCTTGGTTAGCCTTCAGGAAACCAAAAAGCGCACAGCTCCAGGGATACTGATAATGAAAAATCCATGCCGAATGGAGCGCAGCATTGCCCTAAACTTGCACCTTCCTTTAAGCTTGGCAGTCGTGTTTGACAACTATCTGCTTTGCCTAGGTTTAGGTTTTCACCTAGGGTTAGGATTACACCTAGGGTTAGGGTTCATAAAACCACAAAGACCACAGTTCCAGGGACACTGACAATGGAAAGGGTATGTCAAGGCAAACAAAACATTGCCCTCCAAGGACATCCCGAAACAAGAACTGTAAACCATCATCTTGGGAAGAGGGGGGCAGGCTGGGGGAAATCACATCATTGGCTGGGTTCTGGTTGGTGAATTGATATTGTTATAAAAGTGTGAAGCACTCGTGACCACAGCGTCCATTTTGGGATCCACTGAGGCAGGACCTCTGGACCCTGAAGTGTGCACTTGAAGGCCTTTCAAATAAATACCAGCTTTATTCCTCTATTCCTGTCTGGTCTCTGTTTCTAGGTAGCCACTTTAAGGCATCAGTACCAGCCCTATGCCATACTGCCTGCCCAGGCTGGGCTTAGGTTTTCGCCTAGGGTTAGGGTTAAGGCTATGCCTAGGGTTAGGGTTCAGAAAACCGCAGAGCCCACAGCTCCAGATACATCGACAATGGAGAGGGTATGTCAAGGCAAACAAAACAATGCCCCAAACCTTCTGCTTTCTATCTCCTTGGCATATGTACCAGCCCTATGCCATACTGCCTGCCCAGGCTGGGCTTAGGTTTTCGCCTAGGGTTAGGGTTAGGGTTATGCCTAGGGTTTGCCTTCGGAAAACCACAAAGCCCACAGCCCCAAGGACACTGACAATGGAAAGGGTATGTCAAGGCAAACAAAACAATGCCCCAAACCTTCTGCTTTCTTTCTCCTTGGCATATGTACCAGCCCTATGCCATATTGCTTGCTCAGCCTAGGCTTAGTGTTTTGCCTAGGGTTAGGGTTAGGGTTACACCTAGGGTTAGGGTTCTGAAAGCTCCAGAGACACTGACACTGCAAAAGGCATGCCAAGGGATGCATGGCACTGCTCCCACATTGGTAATTTCTTTCTTCTCGGCACTCGTCTCAGCTATTTCTCTCTGCCTGGGGTTCGGATTAGTGTTAGGGGTAGCGTTACAAATAACGTTAGGGTTCAGGAAACCACAAAGGCTAGAGCTTCAGGGACTCTTGACACTGCAAAAGGCACGTAGAGGATAGTGTGGCACTGCTTCAGTCTTGCTCATTCCTCCTCTTCCAGCTTTGCACTTGCCTCAGCTCAACACGCTGTTTCTGGCTCTGCCTAGATTTAAGATTAGGGTTAGGGTTAGGGTTATGCCTTAAAGTGATAAACACGGTCTACATGCTTCCTTTTATTGTTTTTTCCTTCAACCTGAATTTTTCCTTACTTGTCTTAGTTAGTCTGTCAATTAAATACATAGTTATGGGCTTTTTGATTGTTAGCATCCAGACTTTTTAAAATTTTATTTAACATTCTCTGCGTTCATGGCACTTTTTAGATCAGCAATGTCTGTCTCATGTAAAACCGTTATTGCAGCACTTAGCTTGAGACTATCTCTTTCCAACTTAATACATTATTGTTCACTATTACCCCTTCTGTCCTCTGCTCCTTCAACCATACTTCAGTCCAGAGTTCATAGCCCTCAGCTCATATATAGATCTAAATCATATTTAAAATAGGCATCTTCTGCAATTATGGAAAATACAAAGGAAAACAATGCCACTCATTTTTGTGAACCATTTTACAAACTAAATCCAGAGGCATGAACACATCTTTATACCAGTACTACTGGAATATCAAAAACCAGTTTATAATTATACCTTTGGGGGCTGTCCCATATCTCAACCACCAGGTGGCAATTTCATCCCATTATATGTTCCACTAAGTAGGCAATGGCCTAAACGGTGTGGAAAGATGAATGTGTTTTCGGTTGATGTAGTCTGTAGAAGGACTGAGAAATTTCCATGGCAGGAAGGAAAAATAGCTGTTCATCAAAGAGGAGAACTGTCTCCACATATTTGTGGGTATTCTAGTGTTCCCCCCTAATCAGAGAAAATCCCTAGCTCCTCACCTGGGAACCAGCACTACATAATTTTTGGCAATCAAAATGGAAGTCCTGATCTCCCTGAAATTATAAAGAACTTACCTCCCATTCAATAGGGGTTTTGAGGGAGAGAACATGAAGAGAAAACAGTTCTTAAATAACTAAACTAAGTTCCTTATCAGTCCTTTATCAAATGGAAGTAAAACCTCGCTTTTTTGTATTACATGGATTTTGTAATTATTACATAGATATTCCTGACCCTTAATATTTTCTTTGCAAACCCTGAAGTCTCTTATATCTCTCTTCAAACCCAGTGATGTTTGTCTTCATCTTTTTTCCTCAGCAGATCTCCTAGGTCTGGGGCTGAGCAAGAAAGAGAATATATCTCCTTCATGAGCCACATCAAGGAGTGGATTTCATCCTCTGAATTATTA
>VZTN01036240.1:5062-37133 GCA_013400515.1 Erpornis zantholeuca | reverse complement strand
TTTTTTTTTTTTTTGTCTAGCTACTCCAGTGTCTCCTGCAGCTTTTTTGCTGCTATTTCTGCATACATTGCAATCCCAACAGAAAAAGACAGGACAGCACAGAAAGTACTTGTCACTAAAAGTATTATTTGGATCTGCTATATGTCCCTCTTTTTTGTGGAGGAACGTGTTAGAGGGGACAGGATCTACATCTATGAAACCTCAACTACAAACAGAGGTAATTTCAGATTGAGTTGAATTCCTTTATTCTTTTAAAGATACTTACTGATCTAGTTGAAGAAATCCATGACAGAAAAATCCCCTTTCATTTCTTTTCAATGAAAATGTCAGTCAAAATTTCAAAAAGTATTACTGTAGAAAATAACCTTGCAATTACTCATTGTGTCTAATCTTCAGAAGGCAGCTGGATCAGTACATGCCTCACACTAATAAAGTCATAGAATATACAAGGATAGAATATGCTGAGTTGGAAGGGACCCATCAGGATCATCAAGTCCAACTCCTAGCCCTGTGCAGGACACTCCAGGAGTCACATCATGTGCTAAGAGCATTGTCCAAATGCTTCTGGAATTCAGACAGGCTTGGTGCTGTGACCACTTCCCAGCTTGTCCCAGTGCTCAACCACCCCCTGGGTGAAATCCTTTTTCCTGATATAAAACCTAAACCTCCCCTGATTCAGATTCATGCCATTTCCTGCAGTCCTGTCACTGGTCACAAACTTGAAGAGATTGATATCTGTCCCTCCACTTCACCTCATGAGGATGTTGAAGACTACAGTGAGGTCTCTCCTCAGTCTTCCCTTCTCCGGGCTGAACAAATCAAGTGACCTCAGCCATTCCTCATATGGCTTCCCTTCCAGACCCTTCAACATCCTCATGCCCCTCCTTCGGACACTCT
This sequence comes from Erpornis zantholeuca, assembly GCA_013400515.1. Classification (NCBI taxonomy): domain Eukaryota; kingdom Metazoa; phylum Chordata; class Aves; order Passeriformes; family Timaliidae; genus Erpornis; species Erpornis zantholeuca. The sequence goes on along the minus strand of VZTN01036240.1, from coordinate 36,236 downwards.
CTAACCGCTTTCTATCTTTCTTACATTGTGGCACCCAAAACTGCCCCCAGCACTCGAGGTGAGGCTGCCCCAGTGCAGAGTAGAGCGGGACAATCTCCTCCCTTGCCTGGCTGGTGACACTGTGCCTGATGTTCCCCAGGACAGGGTTCCCCCTCCTGGCTGCCAAGACACTGCTGGCTCATGTTCAATTTGCCATCGATCTGGACTTGCAGGTCCCTTTCTGCACACTGCTCTCCAGCCTCTCACTCTCCAGTCAATGCACACATCGAGGGTTGCCCCATCCCAGACGCAGGATCTGGCACTTTCCCTTGCTGCACTTCATATGGTGAATGATTGGTCTCTCTAATTTGTCAAGTCCTTCTGAATAAATCCTACATATTGCCCTTCTTGTTCTTCCCTTTTTCACCAGCACCCATAGTAGGGCTCACTTTCAGCCTCACCAGGCTTTTATGTAATGAGGAGACAGATCTGCCCTGGGAAGAACACCTCCCTTCTTGTTTATCTTCTTCAGCAGGCTGTCTGTCATTATTAGCAACAAGGAAGTCACTGTTTTTCAGAGGGATTTTCAGATCATTCCCTCATCAGCTTCCCCCAGGACATGTTATGCTAACATGTCATCTTCAGAGCCTTTCCTGCTGTGAAGTTTGGTTTTTCGGTCAACAAATGTCCCTTAGCTTTTCCCACCCTTGCAGACAAGCTCCAAATCTTGGGTTTCGTTTTTTTTCCTAGAAAAGTTACCTCCTGAGGCCTTCACCAAGAGTATTTACTTTGTTTAAAAGATGAGTTATGTCACTTTGAAGCTTCTAGACTTGCTGGTATTTAACACATCTAGTTAAACATTTGCCTGAAGTTAGTAACTCACATAGAGTTGTCCTCCTTGTTTCCCATCTATGTCCATTCTTGGCATATCTTTTGCACAAAGCACAAGCTGCATACTCTGTCTTGCAGAGGCTTTACAATTATGAATAAGGTTGAATGGCCCTGATAATTTCTTCTTTTTTCTTCAAATTCTTATCAGGGTGTCTCTCAACAAGTATTAGAGCAAATATCATGCTGTATATAAGCTTTTATTTAGCAGTGGCTGCTAAGCTGGGAGTCCTGGGAATCTTATCCTCAGCCTGGAAATAAATGCTTAGAAGCTGAAAAACTTAGCACACACATGCAGAAAAAAATCTTCTTCTTATCAAGTTCTGAAGCATCTTAAAAAATGAAAGCCTGAAATCAAGTTCATCTAATATGTGGTTACTTTAGCTCTTGTATATATTTGTCCACAAAATTTCAAATATTTCCCTTTCTGAGGTCTCATTTTATTTCTTTACAGCTTTTCAGCACCTTGAGAGGAGTTTGGTTTTGACAGAACTATTGTTATTCCACTTCTATTACATACCTAAAATAGATTTAGATTTGCAAGCAGTAAGATGTACAATATGGTTAGAGGGGTTTTTTTAATACATATTCATTAAATCATTTAGAGCTAGCAGAGAGGAATTTAGAGAAAACAAACACATAGAATCTAGTATCAGTACACAGGCTACAGGCATGCAACCTCCATCACTCCTTCAAGATTTTAGAAATTTTTCTTTCTACACTGCTCTTAGTCACAGATGGCCCCTGGAATTCCAGAAAAAAGCTACATATTTTGGTTAATGAGCAAATAAATGTTAGTATGGAGTCATATATGAGAAATACTATCAATAGCACTGACACTTCAAAGGGGCATATTTTTCTGGAGAAAAGTGTTGCTAAGTATAAATTGTAACACTGCTGAAGGCAATCTTACCTTGCTTAAGGATTTCAGTAATTGCTTAAGGATTTCAGTAATCCACAGTTAGACAGAAAAGCCTTAAAGCAAGATAGAAGCACTGATTAGTGAAGATAGGCATATACAATTTTTTCTGTCTGAACACATATAAATGTAACTGTAAAAGTAGTTATAATCAGCACTCAAGTTTTGCAGCAACCCATTTGCAGGATTTTCAGGTAGAAGAGAATAAATAAAGGTTGAGTTTTCCTATTCTGCAGCAGGAATGTTACTTTGAATCAAGGTGCAGTGCAGGATAAAAATGTGAAAAGTCCCAGAAACAATCTGTGAATGGATGGTGAAGATGACCACCATCCCCCATCGCACCTGCAACCATATTTTACTGTGAAACTCACAGATTTTTTTCCTGTTTTCTACTAGCAAATGCATTTCACAAAATGTCCAACTCTATATTTCTCAGTTACTCTGAAATGCAGAACAATTTATGCTTTTTTTTTCTTTCAGAAAGGGATGAGAAATGCTGTGTTTTTAAAAAGAGAACAGAGAATCACAAAATCAAAAGATGGCAGAATCACTGGTAGAAGAAAAAGCCTTCAGCTATAGCTGTACTCTCAATATATATGTGGCAGAAGTAGCAATTGGTGACCATTTCCTGAAAATTAATATTAGGTAGAAGTTGGTTGGAAGGGACCTCAAGAGTTTAACAGTCCAGGCTCCTGATCAAAGCAAGGTTAACACTGAAATTAGACCAGGTTGCTCAGCTGGTGTCAAAAAACCAAGCTTGCTTCTCTTTTCAGTTGTGGGAAGGCCTCAATTTGGAATGGCTTCTAAAAACTTGAACTAAAACTGACATTGCTAGGCATGGGAGTCAAAACCATGCAGATCCACACAGCATTTCTTTCCACAGCATGTGAGGGTTTCAGACCTTAAGACAGCAGGTAGAATAAGCGGGGCAGAGTTTCCATGACTTTGCTATCATTGCTGAGCCTTCTCCAGCATCTCTTCCCCAAGATCATAGTTCATTGAGACAAAGGTCTTCCTCATGTCAAATTAATAAAAGGTAATGGAATTAGTTTTCTTGAGAGACATGTCACTTGTTAGCAGAAAGCTTCAATGAAACAACCGTTTGCAAGATCCTGTGAGGATACAATTCTCATCTTATGCCTCTTAACTGTCAGTTAAAGGACCTATGATGCTCCTGAAAAAAAGATGCTGTTGGATAGTTCAGCTGGGTGAGCTGTTCATTCAAACCCACATGAGGAGAAGACATTCATCCCAAAGACTCACTAAGGTCACAGATCTCATGCTGACTCCTGTCAGTCTCTCCATTTCATTTTTCCAAATAATAACACTATTGCTGCAAAAGGGTGAATGAATCAGTCTATGGTTCATGCCTCCTGCTTCTCTTCATCCGGTAAAGAAGGAGGATAGCTGCAGGGATTCCTGCTTTCTGGCTCTATGTGAACATGATCAAGTCATGAACTGCAAGGAGAAATCACCTCAGTATTGACTCCTCTTGGCTCCTGCTGGACTTGTTCCTGGGATGCATAACAACCCAATGTTAAAGGGAAGAAAATTCACTTGGAATGAAGGATGGCATAAGAAGCTCTGGTTCAATGCCTTGGGAGAGAATAGCTCTCATCACATCCTGCTTGTCTTTATCCATATATAGCTACCTCTCACTTCCCATGAAAAACACTCTGACAGCAGTATTGAAGGGCTTTATAACAAGCTTGTTGCAAAGCACAGCTATCCTTGTATCCCTTGCTCCCAGTCAAAGATCCTAACTAATTCTTGCACCTGATTTTCTTTCCCACTGAGAGTGTTGTGAATCTGACATGCTGCCATATATTTGAAATATCATTATGGAGCTCATCTCCCAACCTGCTTCTCTCCCTCCTCCCCCAGACTATTTATGAACTGATCTGTTGTCAACTATCTTGTCTTATATTTGTCTTGCCTTATCTTGGGGCAGGTAACATGTCTCTCTCCATGCTTCTAAAATGTGTATGATTTGATCCCCCTCTATAAATGTTTTAGAATAACAATAGTGTACCAAAGGATGCTTGCACATCTCAACTGTCAGGGAATCAAAGAAGAACATTTTCCACTCTAAATATTAACTGCAAGAGTCTTCTATTTGTATCATAATTGAAAACCATTATCATAATTGGTTAGCAAAGCCACCAAAGGCACAGGCCTAAAATGGAAATGAATGAAGCAGCTATGGAAATGACATCTTAATAAGAATAATGAAATTCAAGCCCCTACTGCAAGTACAGTGTATAATCCATTACATGGAGATTAGATGAGATATAAATACCTGAAGGATATAATATGATTGATCTGACATAAGTCATCTGATTTTGCAACCATAAAATGTCAAACAACAGGTATCTGAACACTGCAAATTGCCTAACTACAGCTTTTCATGAAGGGTGAGAGGAGAATTTAACAACTTGCAGTGTCAGGCAAGGTCTAATTCTATCCTGGGTGCAGCATTTTAGCTGGGATTTTTTTCTCCTTTTAACCCAGAAAGTATTGTCAGGGACTGAGTAAAATTTTTTTTTAATTTCCTGGATCTGAAACTCGGTGGAAGAAGGTTCAATTCCCATTCCACTCATGGTGTTAATCTCTTTATAACTCAGTTGCTTGCTCATGAGATGTAGCAATAAAGCTGGCCTTTACCACTTACAAGTGGAGGAAACATTTGGTAATCTTCATGATATGCCAAAATACTGTATCAGTTCTGAGTACTGTCGTATTCAGACAGCTACAAAACCTCAAAAACATAGAAAAAGGAAGCATCAAGGCTGCAGTGAAGAGCATAGGAGCTGAGGAAGAGTTGACTCCTGAAAGAGGTTGCTGCTCTCAAGGTATTCAGATGAAAAAGCCAGGGGTTATAGTAGACTTCTTAGAATCTCTAGAAATTCCCTGTTTCTCAATGGCTTTTAAGTGAAAACAATGAAGATTGACAAGTCTTCTAAACCCCTGCCTGTTGAGCTAGCTATGGATAACTCATCCATATGTGAGTTATTTCAGTGAAAATGACCTGTCCTGATGTTTGTATCATTCCTATTTCTGTTGTGGTCCAGAACCTCATGAACAAGTATCAACCACGGAGGCAGCTGAACACAAAGATAGAACAGGCATCCAAGAACTCTAAGGGTGGCAAAAGTCAGATTGTTTATCTTCCTCTATAAAGCCTCCTGTTCCACCCTCATGCACCAGAAAACGCACAACAGAGCAGGAACCCCAGTGTCTAGACACTACTCAGATATTCCTGATTTCATCCAAATCATCCAGAAGCTCCAACAGTGGATGGCCGTAAGGGCATTTTGCAGCAAAGCACGTTTCAGTTATGGATACTTAATGCTCATAATTGAAGGACACACCATGGTCAGTGTAGCAAAGTTAAAGGGACAACAAGAAGGATGGTGTTCCTACTATGCAGTCTCCCTGGACAGCTTTTAGCCTGAACCACTCATGCTGGTGGTTGCTGTAACACACACCAACACTGCACCTTAAGTGAAGGCAGTCCTTAAGCATAGCTGTGGAAATAAATCTCAACCTTAGCACGGGCTATGGCACAGACATGGTTTCTCTACAGAGGGCACATTTTCAATTTAACCATGCCATATTCTGCCTCACCAGATTTTGGCAGATTTCTGTCTTGTCTGGGTTTTGTAATACATCACTCGAAGGTCCCAAGTAGAAAGATCTATTTCATGAGCACAGCAAGTCTGTAGGACAGCTAGGATAGTTCACCGAACTTGGATGCCCAAGTACAAGCAATACCCTTCAGATAAATATAGATTGGGAGTATTTAGCTGAAAGTAATGTCATAATCTGCAATAATCATTAATGGTAAAACTTGAAACCCACAGTCTTGCTTCCTTATTCTTCAGTAACTAAACCCTCTGATCTCCAAGTAACTAACTTGGTTTAGTTACCAAGTAAGTAAACCCTTTGATCTCCTCCATTCATAACAACATTACTAGCCATAAAGTAATTACAGGAACTAATTAATTATTTGGAAGGTAAACTTGCACCAAGTTACACAGGTTGCCTTAAAGACATTTACATAAAAGAAAATGACTACTTTATTTTCTTGAAGTCTTTCTAACTTTTCTCCAAGCCCTGGCTGTTGTGCAATATCCTTCCACAATGACTGAAGAACTGCTTAACATTATAGGAAGGAACAGCCTACTAAAGTGTGGTCTGCTTTTATGTTGTGCATTTCAGGCTGTCCTCACTTAAGCGATGTGCCCTTTATACAGATTTCATTAACGTCAGAGCCATTACGTTTGTTCACCAGCTAATGGGAAATATTAAGTGTACTGGAATAAATAAGGCTAAGTAGAAGAGGCCTTAATGTTTGGCTTTCAGTAAGCTCTCTTGTCAAGCTGTCACCTTTTGCATGTTATTGTCTATACATATTCTAGAGGACAAGCTGCAGGAAGGCTTGAATAGGAAGACACCAGGACACTACTCCAGGGTAGCTACAGGCCAGCTAGCTGTGTCAGCAGTAGCAAGTGGTCATTTTCAATCTTTCAGTGTGGTAAGCGTAATTCAAACAGCTTGAAGGCAACTAGCCTGAAAATTGCCACAGCTTGGAAACCATTTTTGTGTTCAAGAGATTAGGGAGAGATTGGAAAATTTGGGTTTCTATCCTTGGCTCTATCAATGGGTTATGTTGTGTGACCTTAATTTCTTTTCACCTCAATTACCCACATCAGCACATCCTTTCTTCTGCCTTCTCTAGTTAGATTATTGCTATGCAAGGCAGAAGCTACACCCTCTGCATATTTGAAAGCTTCATGATGTAGTGGGGATCCTTTCTGGATAGACAGCCAAGTATCAGAAGGCATGAAATAGGAATATTCCTGGTTCTCAGAGTCTTTTAGGCATAATCTGATTGAGTGCCATGCATCAGGTGCAGTCTCAGTAGAGCTACTTGCCAGCTCCATTCCTGGCTGCTCCAAGACTTGCTTTGCTGCTATATTACCTTCCTATCTAATTACACGTAGGCATTTCTTCCCAATGCCTCACTTCCTCAAGAAGACTTCAGAAAATATAACTGCCTTCGGGAGAAAAAGATTCCCTTGTGAATTCAACTTCGTCTGTCCGGTTTAAATGTCATAGCATTTTATTATCATCCCCCTCACCCTGGCTCTCAGAGTTCAAGTTCTGCAAACTGTTTGAATGAGCAGCACATGCTGACACACAACCATGTTGGGCCTGTTTTTATATCTTTGGCTCATTCACATGAATGCTTTTCTACCATTGCTCTATATGATACTTCTAAGGTATCAGATTCAAACAGTGGGCTGGCCCACCTAACACACCCCAACTACCCGACAGAAAAGACCAGAGAAGTGGGCATTCCTCCTTAGAATTCCAGTCTTTTGCCTCTGAGTTTAACAGTTAATGAAAACAATTAAAACTCTACAGTTTTGTTTTGTTGGGGTTTTCTCTGTCATGCAGCATTCTTAGTGCAGATAACCAGGCCAGTGATGAAGCTGTCTGGAGTAGTTCCAGACTTATCCCTATGTTTCTACTCTTTAGCAAATAAAGTTCATAACCAGACACCCTCTGGGCCATTGAGGTCCATCTTGGTTGCAGATTGTTGTCTGCATCAATTCAATGTAGCCATGAGCCTGGTACCAGCATCTCAGCCCCCTGAGCCATCCATTTCTGCAAAAGTTACATGCTGGAATGTGACACTTTTCAATAACATGTCCATGACAGAGGGAATTCATACTGCTTTTAAATGTTTTTACAAAAGATTAACATATGTCATGTAAGATTCTTCTCCAAGCAGGCCCAACCACAGAATTTTCCTTCAGTATCTGCTGTTTAGTACCAGTGTTACACACCCTATTTTTCATTTTCATTGGCTCAGCCATAGCAGACTTCTCAATTCCAACTCCAGTTTTATTTAATCTTGTCTTAATGTGGGGAGGAAGTCAGAAATTTATACAGAGATGTACACAAAAATTCTCACCAGTAGCTTTCATCATGGGACTAATACTTTCCTTCTTTGGTGGAAATGCATTGAGAAATATCCCTCAACTTAGCTGAACCTGATGTTTAAGCATGAGTTTACTTCAATACATTTCCTTTCTTTCTGGACATCTATTTATCTTAAGGATATTCCAGTTGAAAATCTTATTCCAATATATTCCAAGAGCTGTTGTTTTATCAGTAAACTCTTTCCACTCTTCTCACTAAAATTTGTCTAATTTGCTAATTACCTACATCCAATATTGATTCTTCATCAATTCAAATTCTGTTGCCATCATAAAACAAACAAATAAACAAACAAAAAACCCCAAATAAACCAATACCAAAACCAAAAACCCCCAACCCCCCATAAAAAGCCCCTCAAAAAACCAATCCAAAACCATAATCTAGAGTAGAACAGCATGAGATGTTTGATCCCATTTTCCACTTCCCACATTTAATTATGTTCTCAAATAATATTTTTACTAATAGCCCATATCTATTGCTAATATAGCATTCTCCCACGTTATAATTGTATTGGGGTTTTTTTCTGGAGTTTGACTTGAAACACAGACTACAAGTCTCCAGCACATATTACTACAGTCTCCCACCCGAAACAGTCCATGCACTTGAGTTCTGGTTTTAACTCAGTGTAGTACTTTGAACTTTCATTTCTTCATCCTTAATAATCTCTGTCTGTACCCTTAAGATCAACAACTCCAACACTATCATTACTGAAAACCTGAAGCAAAGAATTCTGTGAGCAGTGCATAAATCACTATCTCAATTTCATCCTCATTGAAGAATGATTCAACTTTTCTGTTTTCTCATTTTCTCTAAATGTTTTCAGAACCTATTGCTGCCCTGTGCAAGACCTAACTCAGTTTGACTTCTCCCATTTCTCTCTCTTCCTACACTTATCAGATAGTTTTGCTGATTTGTGCTTTTCTCCACGTATTTTTGGATATGTTTTACTGGTTTGCTTGAAAACACTTCAAATGCACATTTATCTATATTCTCTTCATTTCTTCTCATCCCAGTCTGTTCTCTGGTACTTGACAAATAATATCCAAAATTCAGCACTAAAAGACACCACAGAATAGTTGCACTGATGATCATTTTAGGTGACAATTAGACCTAGACCCTCTTCTCCATGCCTGACAATCAGAACCACTATTGCTTACACTACACTATTGCAGATTCTCTAGTCAACTACAAAGATCCCTATTTTGTGTAGAGGAAGAGGTTGCCTAAGAATAGGGGAGTATTTTTTGTATTTCTGCAGTGAACTCAGTGTTTAATGTTTTCTGTGCAGATCTCAATGATCTCCTCAATGCAGCTCTTACCATTCAGGCAAACTCTCTTATCTTCCCCCTTCTTTGCAGATTAAGTTATCTGTCACTCTCTTTGTGTTTACCATTTTCTAAAGGCACTCCTGGGATGTAGCAATGTAGGCAAGTTTGTATATCTATAAACTAGACTTGGATAGTCTGAGTTCCAGGCTTTTGCTTTTCAAAATGTTTCTTAACTTTTTTCCCCCTTAAGTTGCTAAGCAGGAAGAAAACTCAAGACTAGGGTTGGTCATCTTTTTAATTATGTACATGAAGAATTTTGTGGATGAGTTGCATGCAGTAATATCTTAGGATTGTTGGAGGGCTAATTCCATTTTTTACACTCAGGCTTGGTCAGTCCAACCTTCACAGATACTACTTTTACTTCTCATAAATTTCTTTTTCAAAGTGAGTATTAATAGGTATTTTAACCTGTAGGAGATAGTCGAGATAATGAAGATGTGTGGCTAATTATGATGAAAGTCCAGCCACTGTGCTTAGGGTAATGCAGTGGGATTTCCTGGTTGCTCTGCCTTAAGGAACACTTTAGATTCCTTTTAATTATTAATATTACTTTCAAATCCCCTCCAAAGTTGTTTCTGATATTCTAAAAACTTTTAACTGCAACTGCATGCTTTACCCCTTGGCATTCAACTACAGATACACATCTCCAATTCCTAGTTGCTCTGAACAGGGTTAGAAACTTACACCAGGCTGAGTGCCTTCATTCATCATTGTAAGCTCGTGAATGACAAGCAGTATATACTTGGTGGTAGCAGCTGAGAACAATAATTTATATTAAGTATAAAACCAATGTTCATGTCCAAAGACTGAACAACCCCAGCTTTCTGCCAGCCTTTGGAACCATCGAATGCAATCCAGAGTTACTCTTGTTGAGGAATACATTTAGTGCTGGTAGCTCTATTTTGCATTTTAGTGAAGTCTTTGTTCTCACTGTAGCTCCCTGAAACACACAATTCTACAGATTCATGAGCATTTTTAAAGCTCAGTCAGAGAGTGTAGGTAATTTAGGCATGTTTTTTTATCTATATGCACCCTCTTAACAACAGGCTCTGCCATACACTGCAAAAAACACCAGTTTTTCAGGGAGAGGTATTTTTGACTGCAAAATCATCCACAAAAGTCTATGATTATGTGAGACAATTAGTCCAGAAGCCACTGCCCACAGGCCAGGAACCACCCTGCTTCAAGGAGCTGTCTTTATAAGATAGATGGAGTTGGGGTGCTCATGGCAAGGGCATAAGTTTATGATTCAGGAATAACCCTGCCTTTCTGCAGTCAGACAGCATCCTGAGTCCAGCAAGAGTGAAGGGCCTTACACTTACTTTGTTCTTTGTTAAATAATTTCTCTTCTGTTTGTTTTGTTTGGCAGGTAAAACACAGGCACTGCCCTGACTCCTGCTCCCAGCCAATGTCTCTGAATCTCTGTGTGTATCTGTGTATACACCTGACTTGTGAAGTTATGAATCAAAGAATCACAGACACACAGAATGGTTAGGGCTGGAAGGGACCTTGACGATCATTTCATTCCAACCCCCTGCAAACTGCAGGTTGCTTTTTTGGAAGCAGGTGTTTTAACAGACAGAAGAGTGAAGAAAGCAGCTCCTGTGAGCTCCATACCAGGTGGAATATGCCTGGGCATCAATCAGGCCTGGAGCCTGGAACTGTGCCTGAATCTAATCTTGGAATTCCAACATCATCCACTTGGCAGGTTCAATGGCTAAATCCCTTGCTACTGTGGTCACTTGAGAGGGCAAAATGACCATACTTTAAAACCTTGTATTAGCTTGTAAGATTACAAAAAGGCCATCCTTTTGTCCTGTGGGATCCTGTTTCATCATATAAATAAAGGAAATTCATTCTTGCCATCATTTTAAGCCATGGTGCTGAGCTACAGCATTTAAGAACAAAAAAAGTATTCAAAAGGGACAAAACCAGTTTTTCCAGGCTTCTCTGCTCTGATACGGAATGGCAGCTTCAAAGGAACAAATAATCATGTCAGTCATTTGGAAACACCTTGGTTTGTAAGCATGTATGCAAGGAGAAAAGTGTTTGGAAAGCCAAGAATAAACCCAAGTGCTGTATTTTGCAGGGAAATCTGAGCCTCCCAAATTCTCTTGTGCTTATGCTTTGAAGGGTGCATGTACAAGGCTTCTATCTACCACCCATGTGTCGAAACGTAGCAGGAAATAAAATGAAAAACCCTCATGAGTAATTGATATAGAATATGTAGGCGATCTGAAGGAAAAATCAGAACCAGAGATGTGCCAGGAAACAAAAAAAGGAGGAAAGGAAAAAAAAAAAATAAGGATGATATTTAAAATGCCCAGCCTCCTGTGAGCCTGTCTGCTTCCTATCACTTACTTTGCAGCTCTGGGTTCCCACAGTGGACTGCTGCTGCCATCTACTGACACCAGCACTGCCAGGGCCTGAGCTCCCCTCCTGCAACCTGGTTACAGGAATCGGGGCCAGGGAGGATGGCAGGGCATGAAAGATTTTGAGTCAATAAAGGAAAAAACAGTCTCCTAGGAGAGAAAGCATCGCAGCCAAGATTAAAAATTCAAGCACAGCTCTGTCCATTAATGATATAATGCAGAAAATGTCCGTGTTCTGAGGAGGGAAAGCTAAATGGAAAATCTTTTACTTTCAAAAAGGAAGGGAAAGCCACATCTGAATCCACTGTTCTGTCAAGGTCCTAAAGCTTATTAGTTTAAGTGACATGGGTGACTGTCTATGTACAGCTTCATTGGATGATAAAATACTTGCACAGCAGGAAAGCCAAGGAAGGACAAAAAGCCTGGGGGTAAGTCCAAGGTTCCTAATTCAGTCACCTGTATTACTCCTGTTGTAGGAACAGAGGGCTTCAGATGCTGGTAATGGAAATCCTACATCTGACCTTAGCTTAAAATTCACACAAACAAAGACTTAGAGAACACACAAGCCCCCAATTATTGCAGGTATTTCTGAATGAAATCTGGAAGGAAAGGGTACTCTACTGTGTACTGAAAGACAGACTACAAAAAGAACACAAAAAAAAAATTGGCAGTGGACCTATAGCCTGTCTATTATTATCCAGCAAGAGATATGCTGGATTTCATAACCTCTGAATTTCACATAATCCATTGCAGGTGGCAGCAAAGATCAGACCCAGACCTCGCTGATCTCAGATCACATTTCTTCTCTGTTGGTGTTATATAGCAGTCTTCATTAGTAATATCAATCTACACAATGGTTGCAGAGATCTGAGAAGTGAAATAAATTAGCCTTTCCCCCTTCTCTGTGCAGCTTTTGTGAGACTGTTCTCAGTGTTTAAGTCAACTGAGTTTAGTAGTCTCTAACCTGAATATATTACATGACCTGAAATGCACAGTGGAATAATTTTAAGTTGATTTAGCTAAGCACAATGATAAAGTCAGGTTTTTAATCCTTATACCATTTGTCTTTGATAGCTACACTATAACGTGGACCCTTTCTATATGGATTAAAACCCAAGCCAGTCTGTATGGCTAACATGCATTTCTGGTACTATGACTTCCTAAGAATGCAATATCTAAGCATGTCGTTATCTTTATTATACACAAAGAAGTACTAAAAGATAAGAGTAACAATTAATTTGGCTGAATATCTGAGGCCAAGCATAGTTTTTTTGTGTTTTTTTCTTTCTTTCTAGAGTCTGTCTCTTGCTCAGGCTTTGCTTTTCTTTAGATTCCTGATTCAGTATGTCTCTCCCTCATTTCACAGTGGACCAGAAGTTTCCTCCATCCAAAGCTTCTGGAGGCCTAAAGGTCATTGCACTCTTTTACTCAGTCTTTTACAGTGTTTCAGGAAGATGTATGGGAAAACTTTGCTTCCCAACAATTCATGTGAGCAAGGAGAGTTTTGCCCTTTGCCTGGCATAAAGGATAGCTCAAAAGAGAAGAGTTCCTAACCCAGTGCTCCACAGATGTTTGTTCCCTCACAGAGCACACAGAAATGAGGAGAGGGTTGTTGGGCACTGCAGTCCTCTGGCAATTTATCTCTTGGCCAACTGAATCACAGAGACACTGAAGCCAGATCCAATGCTAGCTTGCAGGATGCAGAATAAATCCAGTAGAAGAGTGACGCTGTCCCAAAACCGGTGCAAGGCAAATTGTTAAGATGCACAAAGTATTATCATCCCCGTATTCCCAGGTAAGGAACACAACTTGGTCCTCTGCCTTTCCTTAATGACACTTTTACTTTATGACAAAAACTACCCATGTGCAATTCCAGGACACTAATACAGATGCTCAACCATGAACTAAAATATTATGTGGCAATGAGCCAATAAACAAAGATCAATAATCTATCTAATTAAACTTGCCAATAGAATTAGGCAGCTACTTTAAATTTTTCCAATCATAATGAGTCTTCACTGTTTATATCTGTACAATATATGTTACAGAGAGCCTTTTGGAAATTTTACTAAATATTCTCCATCACCATGGAAGTATCTATGTAGTACTTATTTTCTGCACAGTTTGAGTTTTTGTCTTGGCTCGCACCTGAGAGCTGAAATGAGCCCACACCATCGCACAGGGACAAAAGAAAAATTTTAAAAAAAAAAAAAGGAGCTGTAACTTTTTTTTTTTTTTTCTCCTTTTAGAATCTGGCAGATACAAAAGCAGGAAAAAACATGTGATTTATGCTTACAAGATGTACATTGTTACCCCATGCCCAGCCACTAGACCATCACAGCTTTCACAAAAAATGAAACATATCAAGGGCCATCAAACACCAAACTTTAAGATCAAATCAACAGAGAGGGGGTCTTGCAGGTGTTTTTGGAACCATAAATCACAGGAAAAATTAGGGAGATCAAAACAGCTGGGTTTTCCTCTTCATGCCATGGTGAAAAAAACATGGACTACAATCAAAGCAGTCAGGGAATCAACAGAGTTATATTTTTCAGGAGGTATTTTCTTCTGATATTTTATTTATCAGTTTATGTTATTTTGTCACTGTATTTACATAAAACTGGATGCATTTATAAAAGAATGTGTGAAGAAGAAGTAGACTAACGTGAATACCACAGTTCTACTTCTGCCTCTCCCCTCATATCCAGTTTTGACTTTTTAAAAGACATTTCTAATACGATTTGGTTTCAGGAATAATGAATTTATGAATTCATAAATTCAATAAAGGTCATACTCTTACAAGTTAATAGCAGTTTGATTTTAAGGTGCACTTTGCTGCCATATTCCAACCACCTACAATGTTTCACAGTTATGCCTTTCTTGAAAATAGGGGTGTATCCCCAATGCATTAACCCTTACTTACTCCCATTATTTCTGTTGCTCTTCTGCTATAGGATGGGCTCTTTATCCTATCTCATGCTACTGCTGTGCTCAGTGTGCTGTATTTCTCTCCAGATATGGATGCAATTCATTGGTAACTACAATGATCCTTTTTCCACATATTATAATTCAATGTTGTTGCCTTTCAGGCAGCCAATAAACACCGTCAAAACTTTGAATGCTGAAAATCAAAGGTGCACAGTATATTCAAGCAAATGTCAGAAACAGACACAAAAATGAAATATTCCATTTCCACTCAATAAACTTTGTGGCTTCCTCAGAGCTGCAGATGTCCACCAGCCCTGTGTATTGACTTTACAGCAGAAGTCCCAGGGCAACAACCTATGTTCTTCTCAGCACCTCTCTGAACTTCATTTTGTTCTAGGTTTCATTTCTGAAGGTTATCACCCCATGCAGCAGACATTGGGAGGTTGTCTTATCCAACCAATACTTCAGACAATAAAAATTCTGATAAGAGCATACTACCTTAACACAGTTAATTTAACTTGCATTTGATGCAACCATTCTCAAATGGGACAGCTCATGACAGCTCAGGATCAAATTTGGAAATCTTTCTCATAAACAAAACAGCCACTGTAATGAAAATAAGGTCTGAGTAAACCTCAGTTCCTTCTTTGGGAAGCCAGCTATCTCTGACACTCTCAAAAAAGTTGATCATAAGCTTTAGGATTTATCTTGAAACCACACATTCTTAAAATGTAGTATTTAAAAGTTTATGCTACACTAACACATATTGATGGGAGAAACTCTGATTTCTATCCCAATGTTGTGTTACAGCTTTGTAGCTGGATGTGATAATCATAAAGCTGAGTAGCTGGAAAAAAACCCTAAAACTAGATTTATCACAAAACTTTTCAAAAGACTTTCCTTTTCTCTGGACCATGTCACTGCTCTCCCTCAGACCTTTCTGCTGGCTGTGGGAAAAAAGCTACCTTGTGCATGAAGTACTTTAAGTCAGATTGTAGCATGATAACTTCTAGCATAGAAAATGTCTGTTGAATATACTATTCACAATCATTAATCTCAGCCTAAGTCTGTGCAATGAAAATGAGAAAAGGAAGATGGTCTGGTAGCACCAAATCCCTGACCTTTTCTCATTTTCTTAGATAAAAGAAGCATCTGAGTGGGAAAGACCAACTGAACCACACTGGCTTCAGTAGTCATTGGGGTGGTGGGGATGAACCTGGTGTTTCAAAGAACATGCAAGACAGACACCTTTCTGAGTACATCCATCACTATTATTTTAGGGTGGCATCATGCAGTGCTACTTCAACTATTTTCATTTAATTTAAAATTATTTTCCTTCCATGTAACTGTACATAATATAAATCTGATATTTTTAATATTTTTCCTCCTCCATGATACAGCTTTTAATTAGACAACTGCAATTTTATTTAGGTGTAAAAAGTCAGCTACACATAAGGAAAACATCAGTATTTTTCACAATGAAGCATATGACTTTACAGCAAGATTTCTAGAGGGCACAGAAACACATCTAAGAGGTACAGGAGAGAAACCTCACATAAATACCTTATTTACAGAATGCAAATAGGATGGATTTCTTAAGCTGCCTGGCAGAGAAACATGAAAAATTGTCAAAACCTTATCCAGCTAGTTAAAAGTTCTGTTTCTGCCACGGACTGTCACCAGCTGCTCCAAAGGAAGTTTGCACAAGACACTTGCCTCAAACTTCAAGGTGAAAGGCTGAAGTCTAAAATTGTCCCAGGCTCTGAGAAGGCTTGCAGAGCATGTCACAACAGGTCAGTAACAGGACATGCAGTACTGAGTACTTTTACTCATTGCCCTGCACTTCAGCCTTCATTTCAAACTGTGGTTGTTTGGTTTAGACCTTGAGGAAATGTTTGAGGAAGCTCCCTCAAAAATAAGGCAGTGAAACTGGTGGTACTTATGAAAACTTCTAATACTTTCATTCCTAAAATGAATATTCTATTCCCATATACTGAGAAGCTATCACCTTCAGTGATAACCCGCCAAGGTAATTTTCACAGCGTAATCACTGGTGTGAAAAAAAACACCTCTGTTTTGAATTTCTCTGTATATTTCTCTATAACCATTAAGATAAATTTCTCTATAGAAACTTTAGGAAAATTTATATTTAGGACAAGAAGAAATATTTGCATCAGAGCACTAAAGAATAATGCTACTGCTGGATATGTACTTTTCCCAGAAACACAGTTCAACAGTCTTGTATTCTAAACAAGACAGATACAGATCCCTATACCAGCTCTTCACTGGCTCATCCCTTATTTCACACTCCACCAATTTTAATCTCGTTCAATTGCTGCACGTAGTAAGATAGCCTTTATTTCTTGAAGTTAAATACTTAGGTGGGTCTCATCTTGGTTCTTTCCAGTGAAAATCAAAGCAATTAAAATTGTGCTGGAGATCTATACTTGTGTGCTCTCATTTCAGACATGAAAGCCCAGAAAAGCAAACTTTTTTTTCTTTTTAAG
Source organism: Erpornis zantholeuca (assembly GCA_013400515.1). Classification (NCBI taxonomy): domain Eukaryota; kingdom Metazoa; phylum Chordata; class Aves; order Passeriformes; family Timaliidae; genus Erpornis; species Erpornis zantholeuca. Next base: position 19,306 of record VZTN01036240.1, on the reverse strand, counting down.
AGGCTGAAAGTTTATTTGGTTTGAGATCAAAGTTATGATTTTTTCTTCTGTTAGTGATTCATAGTCAACTTCAGTACCTGCCAATCCAGTTGGTATTTGCTCTTCCTCACCTCAGCACAATAAGCATTCTGCAAAGGAGCTTGATCTTCAAACTGAGCTCTGTGAGGCGACAAGGATTCAGCTCCTTCTGCTGCAGCTGTGTTCAGGCTACAGAAAAAAGAGAAGCAGAAGCTCTATATTAAACAGCACCTACAACCTGAAGAAACTAACAGCTAAATTATAGAGAAATTTGCTGCTTTATAGTCACTTTTATGATTACTATGATACTTACATGTCATCTATAGCTTTTTGTTCTTTAATGCTAAAAATTGCATAAAAAACCTGCTTTTCTGCAGATCGAGGGACAGTGAGGTTTACATAAAAAATGAACAGGCAAATTGTAGCAGGTAAAAAAGACCAGGCAGACAATCAAAATGCATTTAAATTAATAATTTATAACATTGAAATTTGTAGCATACCTGAAGTTTAGTTTCTTAATGCATACATGGATGTGTGTGTGCACTTGCACAGGTGTATATAATATGCACACAGACATGCAGAGACACAAAGCTGCAACTAATTTTCCAAACTGTGAGACAAATGCATGGACAGAATCACCTCGGTCTCTAAACAAGGAAGACCACTTTTGATTTCATGTAAATCACTCAAGTCAGGGGAATTACACCAGAGAGAGGTTTGACTCATAATGTCAACAGTGAAAGAACGGATTTATTTCTTATGCAATTATTCACACAGAGGGACTTGCTTTCTCTTTTAAGATGATGTGTCATGCAGTTTGATGTCTGCTACTTCTTCTTCAGAAACTGCTTTCTCAGTTCATGCAGTGGCAGAACAAGCAGGGTCAGGGACTTACATATATGATTTGCATGTGTTTGCAGTAGGAATATAAAGTTTGCAAGCTAGCCATACTAAGATATGTTGCACATCCTAGAACAGTGGAGAAGATGGGATTCCTCCTGCCTGGGTAAAGAAAGACTGAGATGAATTGTGATGCATCTTCCCTGCACCTGTTTGCTGCTCTTTTGTTAGATCTCATCCCTCCATTTTCCTTCCTTTGACAATATTTCCGTTTGTTTGGGTATCAACAGCACATCTTCCCTCTATGCATATCTAAACCTCAGTAAAATAGGACCAAGGAGTCCTTTCTGTCACCAAGGCAAATAGTCCAGACTGACTTGTGTGCCTTTGATTTAGAACAGCTTTCCCTCAAAAGATATTGGCCATACAAATGCTCCATAGTACTTCCCCCAGGTTCCCCTTTCAGCTGCATATGATTTCTCTATGGTCCCACAACTTAATTATAATTGGTTTGCACACTCCTTCCAGTTAAGAGCTGTGAAAAACGACATTCACTCCTGGTAAAATTTTAAAAGGTTTAATAATGGGTTTAATAAAAAGGACAATAGGAGACAGAAATAAAGCAAAGAGAATTAATACGGCCGGGTGCTTGGCATGATGCCAGGGGCACACCTTAGCTACCAAACCTCTTCTGTTAAATGTCCAAGTCCATACATATTCATAGATATCTATGCATCATTCAAATATTCCTTTTTTGGCATCCCTTGGGTTTCAAGTCCCCCCCATTCTGGTCTCTGCTTCCTTTTCACAGGTCTGTTTAAAAGCTGATAATCCATTGTAGTCCAGTTCTGCTGACAAAACGCTTTTTGGTCATCATGTTGTTTCACATTCGGATCAATAACTCTTCCTTCCAGGGGTTTAAGCTCTCAGTCCTTATCTGGGCCAGATGGTGGGAATTTCCTTTGCTTATCTTTTGCTATCCTGAGTCAGCTACATGAAAAAAGCATTCTACATATCATGATAAAATCCCAAGAAATTACACTACTATCTCCATGCAACTAAATTTTCTAACATTACACATATAACATTCATTTTAATATTTGTGACAAGCCAATAATACAATACATACTTATAACAGAGCCAAAAACAAACATACACTTACATACTGGGGATGGCTGGGTAGAAGAAGAAATGCTTTAGCTTCTTCTTTGACCCTGTTACGATCCACTTTAAACCCTGAAAAGCAAAGAAAACTAAGTCTCTGTGCATAAACCAGAAAGAACTTCGAAGGCTCAAAATATTCCCATAAACGAGATTAAAACCAAACAAGACTAAATACTGATGCCAAAAAAATGATGTATATTATTTAATAATGAAAGAGGAAAGAGGCAAAGAGAAGGAAAGACAAAAAGAGAAAAGAAACAAAGGAAAGAAAGGAAAGGAAGAAAGGAGAAAGAAGAAAGAAGAAAGAAGAAAGAAGAAAGAAAGAAGAAAGAAGAAAGAAGAAAGAAGAAAGAAGAAAGAAGAAAGAAGGAAGGAGGGACCATATTACCCATTCAATGACATCTCATTGCTCACCTCCATCTGGTGTGGTGGTGGTGAGGGTCCCCCATCGTCACTGCCACACGCCCAACACGTCCCAACACACTGCCACACACTGCCACACGTCCCGACACACTGCCACACACTGCCACACTCCCCACACGCCCTGAGACACGGCCACACACCTAAGAGTACAGAATGCTGTGGATTGATACATGCTTTGGGCAGGTGGGAACGCCCACGTGCCTCCCTCGCAGGGGCCAGCTTGACACTGTCCCTCGCAGCACTGAGGGTCTGTGGCACCATCTCTGGTGCTGTGGTGCAGGGTCTGGGGTCCCCTTTGAGGGGGGCCCTTTGCTGGGCCGTGTCACCCCCTCTGTTGTGGATAAGCTTCTCCCTCTCCCGGGTGAAGGTCCCTCAGCCAGGCTCCCCTGCACAGCGGAGGATGGGCGCTCACTGCCTCTCACCAGAGCTTTTCCAACACACCCAGAGCCTCTCTCCTCCCACCCTTTGTGCGAGCCTGGCAGCTGATAGTCTTGGGGCTGTGGTCTCCACCCCAAAGGTGTTAAGCTTGAGCTTTGTGAATGTCCCCAGCCCTGAGTTGTTTATCTTCATCAGCAAGCGGGTCCAGGGCTTCTCAGAGCCCCATTCAGGGTGTGGTCTTCTTCTCTGCAGCTTTTGTAATACAGTTTTAAAAGTCTTTCATGAAAAAGTTTAAGACATAAACTATAATATTTTAGTCCCTGACAGACTCTCATTTATTTAACACCATGCACATACTGATTTTGACTATTTTGCACTCCTACAATCCCAGGTAGCTTTCTGGAAGAGATTCACTAGATGTCCCTGTACCTTCTTGTGCCCCAGCTGGCAGCACAGATGCCTCTAGCCAGTAGTTACTGCAACTCTACAACTGGATTTCCTTTCCTCAGATACAGAATTAATTCTGGGGAAAATTACTATCAGTGCTTCTCTCTCTTCTTTCAAACCGAGTTTATTACCTTGTTTATACACCTAAGTCCAAGTCTGCCCTACTTAATCCTAGACACTCAACAACCAAATGTTCAAATCACCCTCAGCTGCCCCTGTGTTTAAAGGAAAGAGGTGGGGAAATTCCTTTAAGCAAAGTCTTCTCAGAACTGCACTATTTATGGTACATGCCTGCATTTTTCTTCTAACAATATGGATGCCCAAAATAATTTTACTTGAGCATAATATTTGATGAAAAAACCTCAGACAAAATGCAGCCTCTAGCAGAATAAACATACTCCCACCATGCCTCTCAATGAAGGTAGATATTTAGTGATTCTGGATCTCTCCATCAGCAAATCCCTTCTCCAGAACCAAAATTGAAACCCCATACAAAGTTCTGAATCAAACTCTTCCTACATCTCTTGGCTGCCAGTTTCTATGGGAACAACCTCAGGACCCCTGTCATCACTCAGCATATTTATTATTCAACTTATATATCAGACATTTAGAGGTAAGCATTAGTGCCGAAATCTCAAGAAGCTGGGAACAAATAGGACTTCAGAGATCAAACACTCAGTGGGACCAAATCCCCCTGTAAGAACTCTGTGTCTTGGTAGATACCATCTCTTGTTTGCTGTCTTTCAAAGAACTGAGTTATTTAACAACGAGCAAAATGCAGGACATACATAGGCTTACAGAGAGATCAACAAGAGATTCATTCTCTTGATACCTCTTGGCACTGTTAATGTGCCTCTCGTGCATAGTCACTAAGCAAAGTTGCAAGCTCTTTAGACTATGGTGATTTCCAGTATAGAGAATTGGTATGCACACTCCCCAAAAATGAAATTATAAAGACAGTAACTGAAGTCCTGGGGGCAACATTGCTGAGTTCCATATGTGGACTCAAGAAAACACAGTATAAGATAGTTTCTAGAGTTTCTTCACAAAAAAAAAAAATTATGTTGGTTTGGAGTTTAATCGGTATCTTAGAAATTACAGGTAAACTTACAAACTGCTAAATTCATAGTTAGTGTATTATTTCTTCCCCTTGTAAGCTGAGAAATAACAAGTGATGATTTACAAACTGGACAATCAATATACCAGCATATGTAGAGATACTTCTGATTGTGCCCATCCATGAGCCAAAAAAGTGCTTTTATCTTTATGTGATTAAAATCTTAAATAGCAGTATACTTCATCCTCAACCTCAAGGACAGCCTGGTGCCAATCATGGGAAGAGGTTAGAGAGAAATTGCTTACAGAAGCATTGTGATGAACAGATTTATTGTCTAGTAGTGCCTCTAGAATATATATCACAGAAATTATCGGTCTACATTGTCAGTTCCAAACTTCCAACACTATTTCTTATATAGTCCTTTAAACTGTCTGGGACACAGATTAATCTGACCACAGTGACACATAACAATCACTGTGGTCACCAATAAAGCAAAGACAAAGAAAACAAGTAAGTAAAAAAAAAAGCTATCATTGCATAGAGACTGGATTGATACAATGGCAACCCCTTAAATGGACTTTAATGGAGTATTTTACATGTGATTCCAGAGCATTTCTGGGTGCCAATCTTCTAAAAGGAGACACAACTACATCCCCCCCCCCTCCTCCAAAGCACACAGATATTCTCAGTGATCAAATTCATTTAAAAAGCAGCCCATAATTAAGGATTTTTAAAAACTTAGATTTTGTATTATTAAAGCATAATGGGGTCCCCTAGGTTCCAATTAGGAAACTGATTAAAAAATCTTTGAGTTTAAAAAGCTGCAGGTAGAGAGTTCTGCTCTCAGCTGCCTTGAATTAGCATATTGATGGCACCACAACCCTAGTTGGAAGGAAAAGCAGAGACCCCACACACATTTTGCCAGGCTAGCACAGTGCTTTGTGAGCACTCCTGACTCCATCCAAGGAAGGAATTACTTACATAGCCAGGCCTGACCAGCAACAAAAAAGTTACAGTAAGAGAAATGTACTGAGCAAAATATTTGCTGTTAGTGATACTTAAGGGAAAAGGTATTGTGATTGGAACAACATGAAGAAGAGGAAATTCTAAACCAAAATAAAACCTATGAAGTTTCTGGGACCTCATTGTTGGATTTGGAAGGACCATAATCTATAACCTTGATCCATAACAGAGCTATGGCTCCAGTTTCGGCACATGGTAAAGTTTTAGCACAAACCCAGAAAGTTGCTTTAGAAAGGACCTTGAAATCTGGGTTAACTTTTGTCCTCTTGAAAATTTAGGACAATTGGCCAGAGTTGTTTCAAACTGAAACCCACAAAAAGTGGGTTTAGTACAATATTTAATTTTTCGCTCAGACCTCTTAAACATTAAGTTGATGCTGGTAGAGTGCTTAAACCTGGTTTCATCCTAGGAGTCGGTTCCCAGACCACTCAGGCACTTACTGAACCCTGCATACCTTTGTCTGCACTGTGGACCCCATCAATGGGAGCAGTGGGAATTTCCTAGCACAGTTAGGAACAGGTGCCTGGCCTGCTGTTTTACCTGTCCCTTCCTGATCTAACCAAGTGTCCTTCAACCAGAAGCAAAGGAGAAACTTGCAAAGCACTGTAGTAGCATATATTAAGGAAATTGCTTAAATAAGGTGCTCAGTACAAAGTTCAGTCTTGGTGAGATAGGGGAACAGACAGCATGGGGAAGGATGGTCTGACAGGCTGTCAGAAGAGCACAGAGCTGATAAACTGGTGAAACTTAGGAAAACTTGCACACTGATGACTATTAAATGAGAAGAGGATGAAAATGACTCATGGTTTGGTGGAAATTGGGTATTTTTATGTTAAGAACATCACTTTTGCTTCAGGCAATTCATTTGGCAGGAGACACTGGAAGGTCTGCACATCATCAAGGATTACTCTTGTGAATAAGGTTTAAGCAATTACAAAACTGTGCCAAGATCTCTGATGATTGAGGTGAGGGGAAAATAATTGGGGATTATGGGGTTTTTAATATCTTGCTTCATTGCTAATAAAAAAAAATAATAGCACTGAAGGACCACCTTGGCATTTTCTTTATCTTGGATAACGTCGCGGTCTTTAGGTTCATGAACACAGTCCACTGCAGAAACATGTACCCAAATGCAGAGGGAATCCACCTTGGTTTTAGTTCAAGAACTTCCTGTTCTCTGTAGCTTCTCGGGTTACAACAGCTCACCTTCACCTGTACAGTTTTCTTGCAAAAAAGTTTTTTTCAGGTTTTGAAATGGCTCTTCTCCCAAAAAGAATGTGTGAAGTAAAGGAATAAAAATGCAAAGCCAAGACAGTCATGGTTATAGCTCCCATGGCACCTGTAACTCAGAAGTCTCCAGCACATAAAGTACTTTGTAATATTGAATTTGCTGCTGAACTTATGCCTTAACTGTGCTGTATGTACCATACATTCTAGTGGGTTTGACCAGTCAGCTTGTAGCTTGTTAAATACCATGGGTCAGCTTTACATCTGTTTCCTTTCTGTTAGTCTCTTGACCCTATTCTGGTCTCCATCACAACTTCTGTAATAGGTCCTGGACTAGATTCCCCTTTAATTCCTCCCCTGAGGAACTAACCAAAATCCACGGCTAAGGCAGTACTTATTTGCTGCTTCTTTTGAGAATTCTTCGCATTTCCTAGAGTAGGGTATGCCTGTGCTGAGAAATGACATTGTGTCTTTGCCAAACACTTTGTTAAGCCTGTATAACTACTCAATACCACACAGCATGTGGGCAGAAACAAAGCTGTTTTACAAACAAAGCTGTTTTCTGGAGAATGCTGCTTAGGAATCCGGAGGTTTGTAGATGCATATTCAAAACTATTCAGAGACTACCTAAGTGTTCTGCACATCAACACCTTCTTTGGAAATGCCACCTAAAAATTTGAAGTGATGCAAGCAACTTAAATCCAGACCCTGAAAGTCTCTGTGTATGTGAACTGCCCTTCATGCATGGAAGGGAAATGAGGGTATGAGTTCTTTTTTCACATCTTGTCATTCAAGGGCACCCAGAGACCTAATGGCTTGTACCTTCGAGTGCAAGATTGAAAAAAAAAAAAGGAAAAAAAAAAAAAAAGACGTAGTGTTGCCTGCTATGCTGCAGACAGCAAAAGTTACACAAGAGACCCTTCACACACACTGAATGTACAGGAAAAGCCCATGTGAGGAAAAGCAATTCTTTGTGAAAATCCCTGGAGTGCTGCTAACTTCTATAATTGGATGCATGTTCCGAAGAAGATGCACAGAAACAAAACAGTCATCCTGGTCAGACAAAAGATTAGTCAAACTCAATATTATGTCTCTGGGGTACTGTAAATGAAAAGGAAAAAGTATAAAACCAGGCAAGCACACAACAATACTTTTCTAAATATTCCCTTATGATTCAGATATTTGTAACTTTGAAAGTGTGCTTTTAAAATATGCAATCCATCCCTCAAGGGTCATGGAACTCAGGTCATGAAAAGAGAATGCAAAGAAAGCTAAGAGTGGATGCACATACTGCTACAGCAACAGCAGCTGAACTCCTGAATCTGTGCACAGCGGGAGTCTGTTTTGAGGCAGGAGGAGAGGACATGCTCTGATGCTAACCTTGTAGAGACCCTCATGGTTAGGCAGGCCAACAGCAGCTCTTAACTATTTCCTTTAGATCTATGAACTCACCTAAACTCATAAACTTTTTATTTTATAGATCAACCACTAAAGTGAGGCAGCAAATACTTTTCTCAAATATAGTGTATTCACCTATAGATTTTTATTTTCAATAAAATGCATTCATGCCTTAAGTGTAGTCAAGTGTAGACTAAGATTCTGCTGACTTCTTAGAATCTCAACTGCCACTGAAGTTGGTAAAAAAAAAAAAGAAAGAAATTATTTTAGAAAACTATATTACAATAGTTTGCATTTATGCTGCAAATCAAATAGTCATCCTAAAAAATTTATTGAATATATTTATAATTGGGAAATGGCAAAACAAAATAATGACAGTCTTTGCTGTCAGTTCTTTTGATGTTCATAAATTACAAGAATTCAGGTACAGTAAGAGAGTTTCCTTTAAGCTAATTATACCTAAAGCCTGTCGGTGACTGTAACACGGACTCCACCGGGTACATGCAAAGCCAACTTTTATTGCTCAAAGCACATCTTATATACTGTTCCAAAGCTAGCAGTTCAACAACCACAAACTTCAGCTTCTAGGATTACATCTTTAGCATCTCAAGCAGTTACTGATTACAACCTCTTTGCCTAATCTCCTGTTAACTATCGTGCTTTTGCCTTGCCTTCTCTCTATTTGTCTCCTGCTCTTTTGTTTTGCCTGCTGCCAGACCTGGGCTACGCCTGTTTTCCCCCAAGGCCCCACGCCAGCAAAAGCCATCCTTCCTGGCCATATTCTGCACCCGAACAAAAGCCAATGAATACACACAGTTATGCAGTTAAATAAGGACATAGATCAATGCCTTTTATTTTAGCAATGTTGTGCAAGATCCAGGAGGGAAAATACATACAGGTCAATCGGGAAGAAGAAGAAGAAATCAGAGAGTTTATTCAATCAGTTCTTTACAGTTGCTTAAAAACAATTATGAAAAAAAATCCCGAGAATGAGTAGCTGACATTTTTCTTTGTTGCATCCCTCAAATTTATATTTCATTTATCATAAATAGACTGTAATACCTGGAGTGCAACATAGCATATCTAGTGGCAGCTGGGTAATCAAAGAATTAGGACTCCAGTTAGTGATATTTATAAACACTGGAACAAGTGTTTTGCAGAAATCTTGCCTACTCTAACTCTGCTTTTATAGCAGTAAATAGTGCTTGCACCATGGAGGATTATTACTAATTTATCATCCTAAAGCTGATAGCGCTACTAAAATCACTTGAGAGGGCACACAGAAATCCTCAACCCCTGTAGCACTGTGCCAAGACACTGACTCAAGGGAGAATGTCCCACATCCTGCAACACTCCTGTAACTCATCAGACACCCTACAGGCAGGCCTGCAAACCGAACAGGAAGCAAAATCAGTGTAATGTCCTCCCGATGTTCTATTCAAGGTAAAATGTTTGAAATAACTGGAAGCTGAAGAGCTATAGTAACAGACAGAATTTCTTGAGCTGATTTCTAAAGAGCCTTACGGTGTGTCTTGTGGGGGTCCTGTGAAACGCACTGAGGAGAGTTCCAGAAAAGGCAATCACTCCACCTGAAAGAGGAAGCAGAGGAGGCATATGCAAGAATTGAGCAAGGTGAACTGGGGCCACTAAAAGCCCTTTCTTGGAGGTGTATGTGTATCGATTTAATATTGCAGTTTATTTCCATTGCATAAGGACTGTTTATCTTGCAACACTACCCTGGGGAGGAGCAAACAACTCTGGCTGCAGGCCTGTATTTAAACTAGGTTTCTTATGACAAAATCCAGAGAAACAGAGTCAGACTATGAATGGGACTCAGCCAGAAAGCTCTGCTGTCCTTGTTTCAGTGCAGATGTGCCACCAGTACATGGAAACACAGAAAGAGAAGCCAGAGAATGAAAATCTCATTGTTCTATTTGTTTCTTCCTCACGACCTGTCTTTTACCAGATCCATTATACACCATGTCATACATTGTTATCTCAAAAACTATAAACTCTTAGCACTGGGGAGTAGGAACTATACTTTTGTTCTGTGTTTGCACCTAATACAATGGAGTAATTAGTACTTGATACTTAAAAAGAATCTATTTGTTTCTTAGGCCACTGCTTCAAGCTGCTCTAACTTCATTTTCACCAGCCAGTTCTGTTGAGGTCTGTAGTCTGGTTAAGATGCATGTTTGCTCTGAGACAAATCACCTGATGTGGGAAGAATCTGGTCCCTGCCCAGATGCTATGAATTGTCTGTTACTGTCAAGTTATTCAAAATTTTGCAATGGCAGCACCACTGAAAGCAGCTTGTTTTATTAGTTCCCAATTTATATTAATTCCGTATGCTTCTGTGTATTAATATCTCTCGTCTCTCTTGCCTTTAGAAATAAAAAATATGATTTATCAGCAGCCTCTTTATACTGCCAGTATATAATTGCACATGAGCTAATTGTTAAAGTTCTGAAGGAGCTATACTAAGGGATCAATCCTTTTATTGCTGCAGTAATGAGCTTTTAATGGCTGGCTAGCTAGACCTTCTGGCCTTCTCAGGGAGGCAAGCTTCAGCCATACCCTTTCTGTCTGCCCATTAATCATTGGTCTCCCATAACAGTATATGAAGGCAAACAGAACTGGACTTTTGAAAACAGGGAGCAAAAACCAAGACTCGCTGCATCTCATTCTCTCCTCTAACACATACATATAATAGCACTGCAGATAATTTCCTTACATCATTTGAAAAGAAGCCCTGGATGGCTCATGGCCATGGTAAAGATACATCAGGCTTATCAGCCTTCAGTCAGTGTTTCATATTCTGGCCCACATAATAGTGACCCATAGTCATTAACAACTGATGACATGTTTAAAACCTCACACTCTGGAGAAGCTGCCTGACATCACTGACAGCTGTAACTCTCACAGCTGGTCACTGGAGAGCAATAGCATGTTTCTTCTGTAGGCCAGAGAGCAAACCTGCTGATTCAACTGCACACCTAAGCCTGGAACAACTAAGTTAAATTTAGTGACAAAAGAAATATTTCATAAGTGAAGAAAAATATCAAGAAAAGAGGGGAGGAGTTGAAACTGGTCTGTGCAGGTAATGGAGCTTATTATTATCCCGTCACAAAAGATAAAACCAAGAATATTTATTTTACACACTGACCGTAAGCCACTGCTAATGAACCAGATTTTAGAAATGAACACAAAGTTAACTGAATCAGAATTATCCATGACCCAATTCTGTAACATATTCTACACTTGTCATTTGCTCCAGTGCAAAAGGCACAGAAAATGAAAACTACACCAGATGGGAACTGATGGACAATGTTTTGCATTACTATTTCTAGCAACAGCATACCATAGAATTGTACTCCTACTTTCTAATATGTTGGCATTTTCTGACCAGGTTGTCTGAAGCTAAGCAACTCAAAGAAAGGCAGCATCCAATAAAAGTCCTGTCATCTAGAGGGCAATCTGTCTTTGCCTGCCAGCCATAAAAATGCATGGCTGAAACATCCATTTAGTGAGTCAGCCATAGCCCATTAAGGAGCCAGAGCCTGAAATGGGAAGAAGAGCAATGTAAGGCCCTGCCAGCCCTGAGCTATGGAAAGCAGAGTCAGTCTAAAGGCAATGAAATACATGGTTAGTGGAAGCTGAGGGTTGAATAAATAAGTCCTCTTCCATCAGACTTTGCTTCTTAAGCCTGTTACTTATGGTTCAGTAAAATGGAAGTCATCAGGATTAACAAGCTTTCTGAGTCAGACCATGGAACAGCTGGACACCAAGTGTAAAATGCTGCAGTTTAGAAAGCAACATCTAAACCCTTATCTGATCTAGTAAATTAAAGACTCATACTTGCTTTCACAGCATTCACTACCCGTTGCTTTAGGACAATCATGCCCTCCTCCCCAGTTTCAAATAGGTAGAGGTGTATCTTAAAACAATTAGCAATTAGAAGAGTTGGCATGCAGAGAAGCAGCAGAAAAATTAGTGTCATCAATCTTTCAATATCCATTGCAATATCAAATAGAATTCTCATCTCTGTATTACAATGCAGCACAGAAACTGAACAAGTATTGTTGTTAACTGAAATAAAACCTAATCTACAGAATTTCAAACCTCCTTTGAATTTCAGTTTATTAAACACATCTCCCATTAAGCCAGTTTCATTATTTAAACAACACAATGCAATAAAAATACCTCAAGATTAAACTTGCCATCTAAGTGACCTATTTGTAAGTCACAAGGAAAATGGTCTCACATATCACTTCCAAGCACAGATTAAAATACTGTTGCACAATTTGGCATAATTTGCACTCTCTACTTGAGAGGAGTTTGGTCCTCATATATATGGGGTACATTTCAAACTAGGAATAAGCATCATTATATGAAGATGCTCTGTGTTACCATTGATTCTTCTCTCACATAGAGGCACAACTCTGGTGAAGCCATATCCACTGAAGAGGAGAACCTGGCACAGGTAGTACAGACATGTCATCATCCAGAGCTCATGTAACAGGGGAGATACAGGTTGGAAAGAAGATGTACTGACAGTATTGGGCTCATAGGCCTGGAGACAATGCACATGGATGAATTTTTCTCTCTTTTCTAATAGAAGAACCAGAGAAATTAAAGGAAAATAGTGGGCTGCAGGTGCAGAAGAAACAGCAGCTTTCTTCTCACATAGTTAAGCTATTGAAGTCACTGCCACAGACCATAGCAGCTACTATGTATTTACAAGGACTCAGAAGATAATTACTTGGACTAAGCCCCAGAACAAAAATCTATCATAATTTAATAAATACAAAGATACTCCTTCCAGATGACGAAGTCCTTCAGCCAAATATTGCTGGATGGTGGAAGAATGCACTGGGGAGTTTTCACTGCATCTAGGTTAACCCTATTCCTATAGTTAACCCCAGGCACTCAGATCTGGCTAGTACAGGCATTTTACATTCTTATTCAAGTACTAAAGGGATAGACACCATGAAAAAACTCCAGTCATTTTAAAAAATATATGTATGCTGGGGCATTTTTACTCACTAACACGATGGGAGACAAAACCGTGTTTACTTCAAGCTTTAAATTCTGCTGCCAAATTAATTTTATTCTGTCTCAGGCACACCTCCATCTCATCTGCAAAGACATCCACTGTCACTTACAGATTATCATATTTATTGGTGTATAACGTGTTGGTGTTTATGATAGCACTGAATCCAAGAACAGTAATTACGAAGTTCGCAGGCTTTCCCATGGAGAGAAGTGGGTCAGTTTTCAGTTCTCCAACTTACTTTGAGGCTTTCTGAAGAATCAGATCCGATTAAATTGATTTCCACTTTGCTCACTTGCAAATATACAGTTAATAGGTAATAGAAATACAACTGCGTTAAGAAAATCTGGTACTAAAATGTATGGATGTATGACAGAAAATAAATTCTGTGGCTAGAGAACACAAGATCATTACGATAAATTAATTTACTTTTTAAGAAATCTTGTGACAGGTTCTACTTTTTTAGATGGGTAACTGTATCACAGAGTGCTTAAAGAACAAAATTCCACCTGGTTCTCTATGAGGCCTTCTCTTTTCATTTAAAAACTTGCAGACCTGTTTTGCCCTCTCTGATAGAAGAGCCTTTTGCTGTAACCCTTCAGGGCAGTATGAATCAGTCTAAGGTCTGCTTCCAGTCACGGACTCTTTTAAAGATAAACAGATTGAGCTTAGCAGGTCAGCAGGGTAGGCCGGTGAGGACTAGAAGCACTGCTATCCATGTCAAAGAGCAACTTAAAACCATTCTTTGCTTAATCTAGCAGAAATCTTCCATATTGGAGAAAAGTGTGCAGGACAAGGACTACCAGTGTCACTGTGAGGTTTGGTCCTCTCTTAGTTCCTTAATAAGGCACAGAATCATACACAGAGGGACTAGAACTCCGCATGCAGATTATCTTGCTTTTCTCACAAATACTGAATTTATTACAAAAATATAGGGTAGAGACAGAGAAATGTAGTATCTGTGAACAGTGTCAAGGGAGTGTCCACAGAAAATACAAACTATGTCTGGGTATTTCTGAACATGAAACATATTTTCTCTTCACACTTCATTCAGTAGAAAAAAATCCATTTTAGCTGAATGAATGGATTTTATATGTGGACTCTAGAAGAGATCCTTAGCAAGGAAAGTCATTAATTTATTTTCAAACCTGTCATAACAATTAGCCCTTAATGAGTGCTTGTCATAAAAAAGACAGAAATAAGCTGTTTTAAGCTA
>VZTN01036239.1:70329-134721 GCA_013400515.1 Erpornis zantholeuca | reverse complement strand
TCGCCTGGCCTGCCGCGCATGCGCGGCGCGCGCTGTACGGCAGGCGGGAGAGGCGGACGCTCCAAGATGGCGGCGCCCGGCGGCGGCGTGGAGGCCGCGGAGGAGGCCTCGGGCTTGGTTTTGGGGAGGCTGGAGGAGGAGGCGCTGAAGCGGCGGGAGCGGCTGAAGGCGCTGAGGCACCGAACGCTCCAGGTCCGGCCGGGGGTGTCGCTGGGGGAGCGGGGGGAGGGCTCTGAGGGGGCCCGCTGGGCGGCCCAGGCTGCGGGGAGGGCCCGCAGGGCCTGGAGTGGGGCCTGGGGAGAGACCTGGGGGGGGCTGGGGTGGGGGCGAGCCGGAGCATCCCACGGGGATCCCGGGTTATTTGGGATACGGTGGGACAGGATTCGAGGATTTTGGGATCACAGAGCGTCTGGGGTAAGGCTGGGCGAGAATCAGGACATCCTACGTGGATCCCGAGTTGTTTGGGATAGGGGAGGGAGAGGGTCTGGGATGGGGCTGGGGGGGAGTCAGGACGTCCCACGTGGATCCTGAGTGATTTGGGATGTGGTGGGACAGAGAATTTGAAGATTTTGGGATCACAGAGGGTCTGGGATAGCGGTGGGAGCGAGCCAGAGATCCCACGGGGGTCCCGAGTTGTTTGGGATATGGTGGGAGAGGGAATTTGAGGATTTTGGGATTACAGAGGGTCTGGGATAGAGCTTTGGTGAGGGGGAGGGGAGTCAGGACATCCTGTGTGGATCCCGAGTGGTTTGGGATATGGTGGGAGAGGGAATTTGAGGATTTTGGGATCGCCGAGGGTCTGGAGTGGGTTTTGAGGTGTCAGAGAGTCCTACATGGATTCCCAGTTATTTGGGATATGATGGGACAGAGGGGCTGAGGATTTTGGGATCACCGAGGGTCTGGGATAGGGTTGGGGGGGAGTCAGGATGTCCCACATGGATCCTGAGTTATTTGGGATATGGTGGGAGAGGGAATTTGATGATTTTGGGATCACGGAGGGTCTGGGATAGGGCTGGGGGGAGTGAGGACATCCCACATGGCTCCCGAGTGGTTTGGGATGTGGAGGGACAGGACTGAGGGATGGGAATCCCTGCGGATGCAGCCCTTGTGGACACGGATCGGGGCAGCCTCTGCGGCACTGGGAATGCTCAGGTTCCACCTCCGAGGCTTTTCCAACCTCAAGAATTCCAGAATTCCACGACTTGGACTCTCTCTCCCCACCATCAGTGGAGGCAAAACCTTGGGAAAACCACCATTCCAATGATTTTCCTTCTTTTCCTTGGCTCTGACCTCTCTGTTTCCTGCCAGGATTTTTCCAGGGAAGGGTTAATTCCTCAAATAAATCCCACAGCAAATCCCCGGGATTGGATTTTCCCGCTGCTCCTTCGTCTCCGCTGCCATTCCCATCTCCATGGCGATGGCCACGGGGATTTTCCAGCGTTTCCCTTTTTTTACCCCCTCTCCATAAAAAAAAAAAGGGAGCAGAGGCTCCTTTGGATCCCAAACTCCTCTCCGGGCTCCTTTCATCTCCCGGAATTCCCGCTGGATTTGCCGGAGCTTTGGGATGGGATCCGTGGAAATGAGGAGTGGCATGGAGCTGCCTGCGGATGAGCTCTGCAAACAGGGATATGCCAGCATTCCCCTTGGGAATTCTCTGCCGCTTCTCCAGCTTATCTCACGGAATGCTTTGTTGGGAAGGACCTTCGAGGTCATCCCGTTCCACGGGCAGGGAATTCCAAGCAGCTCTTTGGGTTTTTAACGGAGAATTCCTGGTTTTCCAAGGGTGGAAAGCTGAGGGAATTGCGTTTTTTTCCGACGGGGTGGATCCAGGCTCGTTCCAGAGGGATGGAGGAGCTCCGAGCTCCTGGAAAAGAGCTTGGATATTGAGGGAGACTTTTCCCGCCCTGCTGGAAGATTCTGGGAGAGCTCAAGCCGTTCCCAACCCTCCGGGGAGAAATTTGGGAATTCTGTCGGGATGTGGATTGAAATTCCTGCTTTATTAAACCTTGGAGACTCCCGAAATCCTGGATTTCTATCGGGAAGGGACCTTAAAACCCATCCCATTCCACGGGCAGGGAGCGCAGAACATTCCAGGCCTGCAATCCATCGGGAAGCAAACCCGAGGCTGCAATTCCAGTGGGAATCCTGGTTTTTAAAGGGAATAAATGCTGGATATTCCAGGAGGAGCCATCCCAGGACGATCCCGAGCCGCTTAAAATTCCAGCAGATTTCTGTGGAGCAGCTCAAGGTCCTTGGGAAGCTTTTCCTGCTTTCTATTCCCTTTCCTTTCCAGTGTTTTTTTTTTGGGGGAGCTGGGAAAAGCTTTTCCCGGCTTTTCTCCTTTCCCTTTATTCCCGGTTGGTTCTGTTCCCTCTGGCAGCTCATCCCTTTGTTTCCCAGCCTCAGCTTCAGAAATCCAGGGAATGCAAATGATCCCGAGCCTCAGATCTCCGGGAAAGCAGGAACATTTCAAGGGCAATGGATTTTCATGGGAAAAAAAAAAAAACAACCTCCTTGGGAGTCCAGGACTTCCTAAAAAATTAGGGAGAAACGGAAAGAAGGAAAATATTTTGGAAATATCCCAATTTTCCCTATTTCTTGCATCCTTTGTTAAGGAATTCTGCTTTTTCCTGCGGTTTTCCTGTCGTTCCTGTGTATCCTGGATGGAGTTTTGGAGTGTCCCGGAGTGTCCATGGAGGAACTTGGATTGTGGAAAAATCCAAGTTCTTTGGGATTCTCTCGGGGCTGGAAGCACCAAAAACAGGGAAAAAGGGAATTTCTTCCTTCTGCTCCTTCAGTTTCCGGATCAGATTTTTCCCTTAAATAAAATTATCCTGAAATATTTAGGTGGAAAAAATAACGGGGAAGGAGAAGGAATCAATGGAATCATAAGGAGATTCCTGCTTGGAAATTCCATGGAGAAGTGGGAAGCTGCTCCAGGAGCCTCCTTTGTCTGCAGCACTCGGATTCCCAAGGGAATCCAGCAGAGGTTGTGCTGTGGGAATGCTTTTTGTGGGAATATGTTCCAGGATTCTCTGTAGGATTGAAGCAAAAAAATCTGGGAATTTAGGAATTCCTGCTTTGGGATTCCCACTTTTCCTTCCTTCCCGTGTGAAGTGGGGGATGGGGAACTTTGTCCCTAATTTAAGGAAAAAAAATTCCTTGCTGGGACAATGTTTGGGAATTCCCATGGGGCATATATCCAGGATTTCCAGCTTTTCCCCTTTTTCTTTGGCTCTTGCTGTGAAATCCTGGGATTCGATGGCTCAAAATTCCACTCTGATGGGATTCCTGGGAAAATTCCCCGGGAATTCCTCTCTTTTTAGGATATGTGGGGATACCACTGGTTTTCCCAAAGGATCCCTCCTGAAAATCCAGGCGGGATCGCTGGGTGGGAATTTCAGGCTCTCCCATCCCCAAAATTCCTCATCCAAGAGCTCCACAGCTCCTTCTCCTGCTTTTCCATCCCCAAATCCACGAAAACCCAGAGCCCTGCCGTGTTTTTGTGGGAATGATGGCTCTCCCATTGCTCCTTCCCTCATCCCGGAGCATTCCCCATGTTGTTCCTCGAGCCGGAAAAATTCCCTTTGGCTGCATCCCAAGCTTTTGTTCCCGCTCGGATTCGCTCTGGAGCCACATCCCTGCTCCTCCACACCTTCCTGGTGGGAGGAAGGGCTGGCACTGCTCCTTTTCCTGCTTTTCCGCCCTTTCCCTGCTTTTCCAAAGCCCTGGACCATTCCCGATCCTGTGCTTTGGGTTGTAGTGGCCTCGCTTTTTTCCTTTCCTTTCCTTTCCTTTCCTTTCCTTTCCTTTCCTTTCCTT
The DNA here is from genome assembly GCA_013400515.1 of Erpornis zantholeuca. Taxonomy (NCBI): domain Eukaryota; kingdom Metazoa; phylum Chordata; class Aves; order Passeriformes; family Timaliidae; genus Erpornis; species Erpornis zantholeuca. The sequence continues at coordinate 130,899 of VZTN01036239.1, read as the reverse complement.
TCCTTTCCTTTCCTTTCCTTTCCTTTCCTTTCCTTTCCTTTCCTTTCCTTTCCCTTCCCTTCCCTTCCCTTCCCTTCCCTTCCCTTTCCATGGGATTTGTTTTGCCTGGAGCAAAGCTCCTCGTGATCCCAAAAATCCAAGTGCCAAAGGCTCGGGAAAGCTGTTGCTGTGGAAACGGAGCCTGGGGAAGTTTTTCCAGCTGGGATAAAACACCCGGAGGGCTCCCAAGGGTCTGTTCCTATCCCATTTTTTTTTTAGGGAAGTCCAAAAGGATCTCAGGGCTGGAGCACAGGGAATGTGCATCCATGAGGTTGGTTCACCTTGGAAAATGTTCCTGGGGGTTCTTCCCAACGATTCCAGCCCAGGAATGTTGGCTTGGAGATAAGAGGGATTTGCAGGACTGGGATGGCTCTGGTGGGATCCCACGGATCCAGGGATTGGATCTTCAGGGTTAGAAAGACTTGGAGCTGCTGGAGCCAATCCAGAGGAATCCACGGAGCTGCTCCCAGGGCTGGAACCCCTTCGCTCTGGGAAAACTGGGACAGCTGGGAATGTTCACCTGGAGAAGGGAAGGATCCAGGGAGAGCTCAGAGCTCCTTCCACAGCCTGAAGGGGCTCCAGGAGAGCTGGAGAGGGACTGGGGACAAGGCATGGAGGGACAGGACACAGGGAATGGCTTCCCAGTGCCAGAGGGCAGGGATGGATGGGATATTGGGAAGGAATTCCTGGCTGGGAGAGTGGGGAGGGACTGGGCTGGAATTCCCAGAGAAGCTGTGGCTGCCCCTGGATCCCTGGCAGTGCCCAAGGCCAGGCTGGATATTGGGGCTTGGACCATCCTGGGACAGTGGGAGGTGTCCCTGCCCATGGAATGGGAATGGGATGATCCTTAGGATCTCTTCTAATCCAAGCCTTTTGTGCCTGTGGGTTTAGGAAATGTTGGGAATTCAGCTCTGGGAATACAGGAGTGCCACAATCTCCTTGATCCATAGGAATAAAAGTTGGGATTAAGTGGAGCTGAGCAGTGTTGGCTGTGTCCATCCCTGCTGGCATTCCTGGGAAATCTGGAGCTGTGCCCACAATTTTTCCCACCCTTTTCTTCCCGCCCTTTTTTTCCTGCCTTTTTTTCCCACTTTTTTTTGTGCTCCACCGTTTCTTTCCCACCCTTTTCTTCTCACCATTTTTTCCCCTCCCTTTTTTTCCCACCTTTTTTCTTTCCTGCCCTTTTTCTTTCTCATCCTTTTTCTTTCCCACCCTTTTTTTCCCATCCTTTTTTCCCACCTTTTTTCTTTCCTGCCCTTTTCCCCCATCCCTTTTTTTCCCACTCTTTTCCCCACCTTTTTTCTTCCCTCCCTTTTCCCTTCCCACCGTTTTTTCCCACAGCTTCCCTGGAAAACCTTTGCCCTGATTTTCCAGGAATATCTCCGAGCCTTTAAAAAACCGTTGGATTTAATGGGAAGGAAGTTGGGATTGGGAGTTTTGGGGAAGCTCGTGGTTGGATTTGATTATCCCAATATTCCAGCCCCCAGGGAAAAGCAGGAATTTTCTCAGGAGTGGGAACAGCCACGGCTCCTTGGGAATGTTTTTGCCAAACATTTCCTTATCTTTGAACCCTTCTGGATAAAATTCCAGCAGGGATGAGAGGAATGCAGGCTCTGGAGCACGAGGAGAGCAAAGGAATGGAAAAGGACTTGGAGTGTGGGAAGGGACTTCCCACAACCTGGAATTCCACGGATTCAAGGGCGGCTAAACATTACCCAGCCTGGAGCTCCACCAGAAAATTCCAGAGGGCTCTTCCCAGTTTTTGTTGAGTTTACAGAGCATTTGTTGAGCAGGGAATTCCTGGGAGTGTCCCGAGGTTTTAATGGACTTCCAAGTAAAACCAGGGAATTAAAACGGAATTCAGTTGGGATTTTAGGGATGATTATCGTCAGTTTTCCTTTCAAAAAATCCGGGAATGTTTTCCTTGCCCTTGGAGCAGGAGCTGAACCAGAACAATTCCAGCCCCTGGCTGCCTTCCCTGTTTGCTGGGAATGTAATTTTTAACTCGGATTATGGAGCGGAGTTTGGAAGTTTGGTTGGAAAAGAGATCCAGGGAATGAGCCAGTGGTTTCTGGGAAACATTCCCGGGCTTGGAAAAGCTCCTGGATAATATTGGGATCTTGGAGTTGGTGTTGGGAGAGGGACTTTGGATAAAGGATGGGACACCAGGAATGGATCCCAGTGCCAGAGGGCAGGGATGGATGGGATGGTGGGAAGGAATTCCTGGCTGGGATGGAATTCCCGGGGAATTCTGTGGCTGCCTCATCCCTGGAAGTCTCCACGGCTGGGTTGGAGCCACCTGGGATTGTGGGAAGCATCCCAGTCCATGGAATGGGATTGTCCTTAGGATCCCTTCCCATCCGAGACTTTTGTGCTTGGGAATCGTTGGGAATCAGCTCTGGGAATGGAGGCGACCAAAATCCCAATTGTTTTTCCTGCAAATAAAAGTCAGGATTAGTGGAGCTGAGCAGTTTGCTGTGTCCATCCCCGCTGAAATTCCCGGGAAATCTGGAGCTGCTCCTGCTTTTTTTTTTTTGAGGAAGTCGGGAAGTTCGTTTCCTTCTGGGATTCCGGAATTCCATGGCTGCTCATTCCCAGCTCCTCCTGGGCACCATTCCATCCCTGTTCCTGCCTGGATAATGAGGAGAAGCAGGAATTCCACTGCCTTTCCTGGGATCTGGAGGTGCCAACGGAGCCTCTTTCCCTATTCCAGAGGAACTGGAATTTATTTTGCTCCAACTTTTTCCTGGAGCTGGAATGAAATCCTTTGTTGTGCTCATCCTGGTGGGATTCCATGTGTTCCATCCCAAATGATAAATTAGGGAGAAAAGGAATCCCAACCCAAAATTGCCAAATTTTTGTGCCTCCTCATCGCTCATTCCCAAATCCTTCCTCATCCCTGCTCTTCCTATAATTCCCTTCTCCCAAGAATATCCCAATCCCAGAGGATTTTGGGGGCTGTTTGCTCTCCTGCTTTTCCAGGAAAGCCCAGAACTGAGGGATTTTCCCTTTTTTTTTTTGCAGAACAAGGAGAGCGAAGAACCCGAATCCAAAATTCCCAGGGAAGATGAGGAAGAGGAGCCTGTCAAGCACAAGTAATTCCTTCTTTATTCCCGCTTTTCCCTCCGGATTGCCTTTTCCAGGAGGATTTTCCCTCGGCTCCGTGTCGTGTAACGGGAGTTTTGTAGGAATTTGGGGTGGATAATTTGGGATGAGGGATGGGGGGATTCGTCTCCGAGGATTTTTCCAACCTTAAAAATTCCACGGATAAAGGGGGGAAAACCCGAGGACGAGTGAGCGTTTCCAGAGGCATTGGGAATGTTGGGAGCTTCCCTGAATTCCCAGCTGTTCCTGAGTGGATTAAGCAGGGATTGTTATTTTTCCATGGATTCCCGTGGCTGTTTTCCCTGGAAAACGTGAGCATCATCCCAGCCAAGGCTCCCAGCAGATCCAGCTGATTCCACAGGCGTTTTCCTGCTGGGAAAATCCCATCAGGGCTTTTTTTTTTGGGGATCACGGGAGGGTAAAATTTGGGTGAGAAAACGTGAAATGGGACCTTTTCCCATGGTTTTATCCCTAAAAACCTCCTCCGTGGGAAAAATGAACCAGGAACCAGTGGAAAACCCTCGCTGTTTTTTTGGGAATGACCCCCTGGAAAAGAGCCCATCCCTGGTGGAGAAGAACCCACGCGGATTTGGGGCTGGAAGCACCAAATTCCTTGGGAGAGGGAACTTTCCGTGGATGGAATTTGTGCTGGGAAAGGCTCCGGAGGTGAAACTGGAGCTCGGGAAGCTCCTGAATAATGAAGGGATCGGGAGCGCTCGGATTCCAGCCCTGCCACCAGATCCCGGAGCCGACAGGATCTGGGTTGGCTTTCCCAGCCCTGTGGATCCAGGCGCGGCTGCTCTCACCTGGAGTGAGGGAATCATCCTCCAAATCCTCAAAAAATCCAGGATTTTATCCTGGGAATTGCTGCTGGGATTGCCTGGAGGGATCTGAGGGGCTTCACGGCATTCCCGGTGTTTCATCCCTGCCCATGGAACGGGATCCTTCAACTCCCTTCTCACCCAAAACATTTGGGAATTCTGGGATTCTCTGGCTCCTTCTCTATGTGTTCCCTCTGCTCATCTTTCCAGCTTGGGAATCCCCAGGAAATTCCACCCCTGCCTGTTCCCAGTGCTGCTGGGAAAGCTGGAGCGGGGATGAATTCCCTGGTGGAAGTCATTCCCTGGAATCCCAGGATGGTTTGAGTGGGAAGGGACCTTGAGGATGATCCCATTCCATGGGCAGGGACAGCTGCTGCTATCCCAGGGTGCTCCAATTCCCATCCAGCCTAGCCTTGGGCACTGCCAGGGATGGAGATTCCCAACTTTTCTGTTCCGTGGGCTGCAGGAAGGACACATCCCCTCGGCTCTGGCTTTCCCAGCATTTTTCCCTCCCTGCTCCCACATTTTTTGGCCACTTCCTGCTTTGTTCCCGCTCCACTCCAACCTCCCCATCCCTTTTTTTCCTTCCTCATTTTCCCGCAAATCCCCAGGGCGGGAAGCAAGCCCTGCAAGCCCTGCTCCTCTCCCAGGAATTCCAGCTCGGATCCCTGATCCGGAGTCTGGGAATTCTCTCTGGAAGGGTGAAAAACCTGGATTATTTGGATTTCTGTGCAGACCAGGAAGCGGAGCCGCTGCTCCGCCTTTCCCAGGAAAAGGGTGTGGGAGGATTTTGGCCTTTCCGCCTCATTCCCACGGGGGAAAAACACTGGATTTGGGAATCAGGGCCCTGCTGGAGCCTGGAATTCCCATCCCGCGGCGCCGAGCCTTGGAATTGGGCTCCTTGTGCCAACAAAGGTGGGAAAAAGGGAAACCGAAGATCCAAAGAAAAGCTTGGAGTGGGATGGGATAAAAGTAATCCTCGATTTTCCAGCTTCGGGAAAAGTGAATGCACCTCGAGCTCCGCCGCTGGACACGGGAGTTTTCCTTGGAAGTTACAGCTCCCTGGGCTGGGGGAGGAGCGGGGCTTGAGAAACCCGATCTCCCTCAGGAATTCCTCCCTCTGGAATGTCACCGGGCAGGTCCGGAGCGCTTTTGTTTGTTAATCCCTGCCTCAAAATCCCTCCGGGAATCTGCTCCAGAGGGGGCTGGGCTCGCCAAGGAGAAGCCAGGACGTGATTCCCTTCATCCCGGAGCGTGGAAATCTCTGGGAAGGGGTTTGGGACGAGGAAAAGAATGGGAAAAAAATGAGGATTTTTCCCCACCTTATTTTTCCTGCTTTATTTTTCTCATTTTCTTTTCCTCGCCCTTATTTTTCCCACCTTGTTTTTTGTTTTTATGGAAATGAGATCTGAGCTCGGGACACGGGAAGGATTTGATTGACACTTCCCGGGATCTGTTCCCGCTCGTTCACAGACATGGAACATCCGCAGGCATCCCTTCCCATCGGGAATGTGCTTGAGCCCATGGCAGGAGCAGGAGGGAAAGGAGGAGGGGTGGGAATGGGAATGGGAGTGGGAATGGGAATGGGAGCTGCCACTCTTTGCTCCAAGCTGGAAAAGGGAAATCAGGGATTGAGGTGGCTGAATCCACCTGGAAGCTGAGACCACCAGGATCCAGGCTGGGAAAATTCCCGAGCTGGCTCCATCCTGAAGGTTCTTATCCATGTTTTTGGACCTTCCTCCCCCTCTGGAGCTGGAGGATGCTGTGGATCCATCCCTAGGGAAGGATCCATGGAGCTTCCCATGATCCCAAGCCTGGCCAGACCCTCCTGGGCAGGCTGGGGATGATCCTGGATTTTCCCTGCACCCATTCCTGGGATCGGGATGAGCCTCCAGAGGTGGAATCCTGCTCCTTCCACCCCTTGGCTCTGCTTTTTTTCCAGGAATCATTCCTTGGAATTCATCCATCCCACGGCGTTTCGGGCACAGATTTTTTGGGTGCTCAGACCTCTGGCTGCCTTTCCTGGGGGTAGAATTCCAGGGAATGGGAGCAAGGCTGGAGCATCTTTCTGCTCCCCATCCTTGTGCCGGCTCCGTGCTGGGATTGTGGATCTGCTCCCAGGAATTCCAGCAGCTATCCCAGCTGTTATCCCATGGCCATCCAGGTGCTCCTGAGGCGCCTCCAGGCCTCCCTTTGGTTGAACCTCAAGGGTGGAAGATGGGATCGGATCCATCCCAGCCTGGAGGAGCCACAGAAAAACATGGATGAGGTTTGTCCTTGTTCCAGCGTTGGTATTCCCGGCACGGCCGGGGTGGGATTGCTCTGGAATATCATCCAGCTCCGCCAGCGTCCCGCGCTCCACATGGAATGTGGGCTTTGTCCCGGTTTTATTCATGGATATTGAAGTTCCCAGTGTCCACCTGGAAAAGCTCAGGAATGGGAATAAACCCCATGGGAAAACCCCATGGGAAGCAATGGCCTCGATCCCGATGGATTTGGGATCTTCTCCGGCTCTCCTGGAATGCCTGGATGTGTCTCCCAGTCCTTGCTCCAGCAAGGATCCTGGAAAACCAACCGGCCTGGCGAGCTTGGGGGCTCCTGGTGCAGAGACAGGTGGGGTTTTTTTGGGATTCCTTCCCGCTGGAGCCACTCCAGGAGCAGGGATGGGCTCGGGAGCTTGGGCAGGAGCAGCTTTTCCAGGGAAGAGCTTTTCCTCAGGGGGGATTCTCCTGGATCTCTGCCTGTTCCTCCTTTGGTGCTTTGGGTGAGGAATCAGGGAATGACAGCAGTACCTTGTCCTGGGATCTCCAGCACCTGCTGGAATCCAGAGGAATCCATGGAGCTGCTCCGGGGCTGGAGCCCCTCTGCTCTGGAGCCAGGCTGGGACAGCTGGGAATGTTCACCTGGAGAAGGGAAGGATCCAGGGAGAGCTCAGAGCTCCTTGCAGGGCCTGAAGGGGCTCCAGGAGAGCTGGAGAGGGACTGGGGACAAGGCATGGAGGGACAGGACACAGGGAATGGCTTCCCAGTGCCAGAGGGCAGGGATGGGTGGGAGATTGGGAAGGAATTCGTGGCTGGGAGGGTGGGGAGGGGCTGGGATGGAATTCCCAGAGCACTTGTGGCTGCCCCTGGATCCCTGGCAGTGCCCAAGGCCAGGCTGGAGCAGCCTGGGATAGTGGGAAGTGTCCCTGCCTATGGACAGAATGGGATCATCCTTCAGATCCCTTCCAACCCAACCCATTCCAGGATGATTCCATGATCTCCCTACATTTTTCCTGCTGTTCCTGGAGGTGCCAGCCTCATCCTCAGGGGGCTGGATTGGGAAGCTGCTCCTGAAGCAGCTCAGAGTGACTGTTCTGGGAATAATGACAGGAGCGAGGAACCTGTGACACCGGAAGAAATCCCTGCTCCAGCTTTCCGTGGAAAAGCCATTCCCGCTGCTCCTGCCACGAGGATTTCGGCAGCTGGAAGGTTCGGAACAATCCCTGGAATTGTTTGTTCCATAAAGCCCTTGGGGCTGGAACACAGCAAGGCACAACCCAAGCTCGGAGCCAGCTCGGAGGGGCCTGGTTTCCATCAGGATCACTCCGGGCATTCCGCACATTCCCAGCGTGCCGGTGCCAAGGGCCTCCTCCCAAAAAAAAACCTGGGATCTGTCCTGCTTCCTCAGCCAGGAGCTCTGGGCCTGAGGGAAACACGGATTTGGGGTATTCCCGACCCAAAGCAGGGAATGTCCTGCTCCTGGCAGTGTCTGTTGCTTCCCTCTGGAATGCTGTGCTCTCCAAATCCTCCCAATTCCTTTTTGGGAAGGAATTCCTGCCTGGGAGGGGCTGGGATGGAATTCCCAGAGAAGCTGTGGCTGCCCCTGGATCCCTGGAAGTGTCCCAGGCCAAGTTGGACCCTGGGGCTTGGAGAACTCTGGGATCATGGAAGATGTCCCTGCCCATGATCCTGATCCCAAGGGTCTCTTCCCTTCTCTTAATTCCCTGATTTACCTCAGTGAGGTCCTGGAGCACATCCCGGTGTTTCCACCACTCCCATGGAGCAGGTTGGCCCTTGGCCAGGAGATTCCCGTGGTGGAGCAGGAATGGGATGGAGTGGGAAGGGTGGGATTTTCCGCCTGTGCTCTGGTGACTTCCAAGGTTGGATTCGTGGTGCTTCCCATAAAATCCTGGCTCTCTGCTTCCCAACCTCCTCCTCCTCAGCTTCTCTTGGAGTGTTTATCCCAATTAATCCCATCCTCGGTGGTTAATGAGCTTCACCTCCTTCATTATCCCTGTGGGCTGAGCTGATCCATGGATCCCGCTGCCTCCGGAGTGTCCCGCGGGAGCAGCTGGAGCTGGGATGAGCTCCTGTGAGCTGGATTTTCCGGGATTGTGGCTTTGGGAATTTCTCTGGAGGCTTGCAGGGTTTGGCTCCAGCGAGGAGTCACTCATGGGAATGAGAGCGTACAATTATAGCCCAAATTACTTGGGAATATCGTGGAATTGTGGCTCAATCCCAACTCCTGAGCTTTCCTGGAGGAGAGGAAAACATGGAAAAACTTCCAGGTGGTGTTTGGGTTCCTCATTCCCTCAGCCCCACCACCTGGTTATTCCAGAACAGGGATTTGCTCCCTGATTTTGGCACTTTGGGATAACGGCCTTGTATCCTAAATAATCCTTTTTTCCCCCTGTCCTTCCCTGGAAGAATTCTTTCCATAATTTTGGATGTTCTCTGGGGTTTCCATCCGGAGTATCCCAGTTTTTAGACCCAGAAGGTCGGAGCTGGGTGGGAGCTGGATTCTTCTCCCAGGGAACAGGGAGGGGTCAGGAGGGAATGGCCTCCGGGGGAGGTTCAGCTTGGATATTGGGAATATTCCCCATGGAATGGGGAACGGGAGTCCTCATTCCTGGCGGGATTTGGAAGCCATGGATGTGGCACCTGGTGACATGGATCTGTGGTGGCCTTGCCTGGATCGATGGCTGGATTTGATGATCTCGGAGGCTTTTCCAACCTCAACAATTCCACGATGCCATGATTCCAGCTGCCTCTGGCTCCCGATTCCAACATCCCCCTCTCTCCCGGACTTTTCTCACCACTCTTCCCTCTTTTCCCCAGGGAGATCAAGCTGCGGAATTACGATCCCGAGGATGAGGAGCTGAAGAAGAGGAAGCTGCCCCCGGCCAAACCGGCCTCAGGTGGGAATGTGGGAATTCCCTCAGCGGGAATGTGGGAAGGAAAACGAGGGCTTGGGAAGCTCCGGGCTCTTCCCGAGGTGGGAGATCCGCTGGGATGAGGTGTCCGTGGAACCCAGAGGGGTTGGAATATCTGATCCCGTCTCGCTCACACCCGGCATTGCACAAGAGGGGTGGGAACACTCCCAGGCCCAAATCCGAGGATTCATCCTCGGAGGAGCCTCCCTGGAGGATCCTCCCGGAAATTCCGGCTGTTTTGTTGGATTTATCCTGAAGGAAATCTCGGGCGGGAGTTGAGGGCGTTGGGGCTGGGATTTCCTCACCCGGAACTTCCATAAATCTCCTTGTGGGGGAAGTGAAGGAGTTCCCTGATCCTGAAATCTGGAGTTCTCCTGGAATAAATCCTTTTGAAAAATGCCCTGAATAAAAAAGGAGGGCTGGGAATGGCTGGGAATTCTGGCACTGCCCTTTCCTTGTGTTCCCGTGGGAGTTTAAAACTTCCACATGAAAGGAAAGACATGGAAAGGCCGGAGTGTATCCAGGGAAGGGAACGGAGCTGGGAAGGGGCTGGAGAATTCCCGAGGGAGCTGGGAATGTTCATCCTGGAGAAAAGGAGGCTCCGGGAGGACCCTGAGGCTCTGCACAACTCCCTGACAGGAGAGGGAATCAGGATCTGCTCCCAGGGAACAGGGACAGGATGAGAGGGAATGACCAGGTTGGATACTGGGAAAATTCCAGTTGTCCAGTGTCCAGCAGCGGTGGAGCCCCATTCCTGGTGGGATTGAAATCCCTGTGGATGTGGCACTTGGGGGACACGGTCAGTGCTGGCCTCGGCAGTTCTGGGAATGTTTGGACTCCATGATCCAAGAGGGCTTTTCCAGCCAAAATCGTTCTGTGATTCCATGAAATCCATGTGCTGGAGCGGGATGAGCTCCCTGGTGCTTCAGCCCTTCTGTGGGTGGCTTTTTCCATGGATGTTTTCCCGTTATCCCTGGTATCTCCGGACCTTTTCCCAAGGCCTTGGCTGGAGCTTGACTCCTCCAAATGTTCCAGGCCTGGAAATGAGTGGGGAAAAGCCAAATTCCAGACCTCTTATTCCTGCAAATGTTGGGAAAAGAGGCCTTGACCCTAACCGGCTTCCGGCTGCTGCTGCTGTCCGGGGGGGGTTCCCATCATTCCCAGATAATTTTTAGGAATCTCCAAAAGGATTGGACTCGCGTGTGGGTGCCATGTTTTTAAGGAAAGCTGCGGGAATGGGGTTTTAGGGAAGCTTTTGGGAGCCGAGCGGGGAGCGCTGATGGAATTCCCTGTATCTGATGGAATTCCCTGTATCCCGATCCTGTTTCCCCACCTAGTGGAGGACACGGTGAAGGAGCAGCTGGAAGCGGCCAAGCCGGAGCCCATCATCGACGAGGTGGTAGGTACACCCGGAGCTGGAATTCCAGAGGTGGGAATCCAGAGCTGGAAATCTGGATCCATAAACCCAGAAATGGGGATCAGGGGAATCCGGAGCCGCTCCATGCCGGGTCCGGGCTGGAACGTTGCCTTCGGCTCTCATGGGATGTCTCCTCTCCTTCCCTAGGATCTGGCAAACTTGGCTCCCAGGAAACCCGACTGGTGAGTGCCTGTGGAATGCTGCTCCCGGGAAAAGGGCGTTGGAATCATTGGGGGGGGGTTCTAACACCTTGAGGGCCGTGCCAGGAATATCCAGGAAAACTTGATCTGAGGGTTAAAAACGCTGGGAAGATCCCGTGGAAGGCTGGAATCTTTAAGGTCCTTTCCCACCGCAACCATTCCATGATGATTTCCATGGAATCGGAAAGCCAGCCTGGAGGAAGACAGGAGGAGGACACAATTCTTCCTCCTGTGGAGGAAGACAGAATTCCCTTTTCCTGCTGATTCCTTTGGGATGCTGGCCACCGAGGGATGGGGTTGGTTTGGGAATGGTGGCCCTTGGGAAAGGGAAGGAATTTCCGCTGGGAAAGGCATGGAGTTTCCTGCCTGGCCATGGAATTGTCCTGACCTCGTCGCTCTCCTTCCCAGGGATTTGAAGCGGGATGTGTCCAAGAAGCTGGAAAAGCTGGAGAAGAGAACCCAGAGAGCCATCGCAGAGCTGATCCGTGCGTTCCAGAGCTGCGGGAATGGGGTGGCTCATTCCAGAGGGATTCCATGATCCTCACCGGGAGCTCGCTGGGCTGGGGAGGGATTGGTGGAGTTCGATCCCTTCCTGAAAGGATCTGGGAAGCTGTTGATCCCAAGGAGCTTCCCAAGGGAACCTCTGGGGGCGCTTGGGTTGTGCCTAGGGAAGGGTTTTGGGATCCTTCACGGGGTCATTCCCGATCCCACCGCTCCATCCCTTCTCCATGGTGTTTTTCCCGGCAGGAGAGCGCTTGAAAGGGCAGGAGGAGGAGCTGGCGTCGGCCGTGGGATCAGCGAAGCAGGAGGGAAGCGACTCCGACTGAGGAGAATCCATCGGGAATGGGCCCCGGATCCGCCTCACACCGACCCCGTGTTCCCAGGTGGAACTCCCTGTTTGGGACTGCTCATCCCTTTTCCCGAATTTCCCGAATCCCGCCGTGCCTGCAGGAGAGGCAGATCCGAGGAGCCCGACTGGCTGCTGAGGAACTTCCATGGAAAACTTTCTGGGATCACGGGGGGCTGATGGGAGCAGGACAGATCCCCCCCCCTCTTCCCGTTAGCTGGAACTTCACAGCCAGGACTCGGAACAAGGAAAAGCGGGAAAACTCCGGACTGGGGCCGGAAAGGTCAATCCAGACTCGCTGGGAAAGGAGGGAGATGCCAAGAGCCCTTGGAAAATCAGGATCTTTTCCTAGGGATCAGTGCTCCTGTTCCTGTGCAGAGACTCCCATTTGAGAATATCCATGGCCAGCCCCGGAATTCCTGTGGGAAGGGGCGGTGTGGCTCGGGAAGTGTTGGCTGCTCCTCATCCAGCTGAGTTTTGTGCGGGATTTGCTTTGCTCCGGGAATTTCCCGACCTTCCAGCAGCTCCTCCTCTGGGTGGGGGAGGTTTATTGTTAATGGGTCTTTTCCTAATAAAACAATTCCATGTGGAAAAAGTTGTCGCTTGTCCTGCAGAGGAGTGGGAAGAGGAGCAGTGGGAATGAGTCCATGGAAGTTTGGGGAGCAGTGGGATTGAATCCATGGAAATTGGAGGAGAAGCAGTGGGATTGGTTCCATGGAAGTTTGAGGAGAAGCAGTGGGATTGAATCCATGGAAATTGGAGGAGAAGCAGTGGGATTGGTTCCATGGAAGTTTGAGGAGAAGCAGTGGGATTGAATCCATGGAAGTTTGGGGTGGCCACAGCAGGTCCAGCACAATTCCTGGGATGGGCTGATCCCAGTTATTGTGTGATCCAGGTTCCTGGGATGATCCCAACCCTGTGCCACTGGAAAGGGATCTGCCAAGCTGATCCTGCCTTTTCCCTGGAAAACTTTATTGTGCCTCTGGGATATCCTGCGGGATGATGCTGGAATCTGCTGGGCTTGATTCCAAAGAGGTTTTATCCTGAGGGAAAACATCTGATGCCAACACGAGATTCCAGCTGGGATAGGAAGAGCTGTTCCTGGTAATTCCCACATCCTGTTTTTTTTCCTGGTGGATCATTCCCAAGGGCGATGGATTCCTGTCCCTGTGCCAGGACCTGCTGCTTCCTGCTGCTCCGTGGTCCTCCATGAGGATTTTCCACCCGTGAGAGCCCCATTCCTGCTTCCAGGGGATGCCTGGCAGCAAAGAGCAGCTGGAAAAGTCCCGGATTCTCCCTCCATTCCCAGCTTCCTCCCTTCTCCTCCTGGATTTTGCAGCCATTCCTGCTCCATCCATTCCCCTTGGAGGGATCATTCCCAGGTGTGTGAGGACCACAAGGACATGGACATTCCATGGAGCAGTGGGAGAGCTGCACCCACCTGGGCCGGGCTCGGTGTTGGGATGTGCCTATGGATTCCCTCTGGATTCCCTCTGGATTCCTTCTGGATTTTGCAGTGGGAAAACACCTGGGCTGGGAGCCCAACCATTTCCCTGCAGGGTGTTTTTGGGCATTTTTTGGTGGTTTTCCCTATTTTTCCCTGCATGGGAGACATCCAAGTACCCCTCAGCCTTATCCTGGGGCAAAATATTGCTGGGAAACCAATGGGAAGGTGCCATCCGGGAATGCTGTGGCTGCCCCTGGATCCCTGGAAGCATTCAAGGCCAGGCTGGACGGGGCTTGGAGCATCCCGGGATAGTGGGAGGTGTCCCTGCCTGTGGAAGTAGGATTGGATGGGATGATCCTTAAATTCCCTTGCAACCCAAATCATTCTGGAGTTCCCTGATTCCGTGGAGCCAGGGAATCTCTGGAATGCCCTGTAGATGTCAGCAGATCTCCGTGCGCAAAACTCTGCCGCGTCTGGCTATTCCCAACAGTCGGATTCCGGATAAAGCCAGCCTCTGCATCCCTGGATGGGATTCTCATCCATCCATCCATCCATCCATCCATCCATCCATCCATCCATCCATCCCTTCATCCATCCCTTCATCCATCCATCCATCCATCCCTTCCTTTCCTGGCTGAAACCAGACCAATGGTGGGAAGCAGAAGAGTTTTCCCTCGTCGACTTTCAAGGGAAGAAATTCCCTTTAAACCGGCTCCAGTTCCAGGCACAGCTTTTTCCGGTTCCTGAAGGAATAATTTTCACTTTCACCTCTCCTGGAAAATCTGACTCGGAAACAGAAAATCCCAATGTTTTCTTCTAGGACAAAGCGGAAGTGAAACATCCCAAATTTTCCCTTTCCCACGTGTTTTCTGCTTCTATTCCAGGCTGAAATTAAGCTGGGATCAACCCCAGACCCTTGGAGAGAGGTGGGATCTCGGCATGGGAATGTGATCCTGGCATGGGATTGGGATCCCAGTATGGGACTGGTGTCCTGTCATGGGGTTGGGATCCCAGCATGGGAATGGGATCCTGCAGTGGGACTGATATCCTGGCATGGGATTGGGCCAGGGCTCAAAAGATGGGATTGGGATTCTGGCATGGGAATAGCATCCCGGTGTGGGACTGATGGGATTGGGATCCTGGTGTGGGATTGGGATCCTGGCATGGGAATGGGATCCCAGTATGGGATTGGTATCCTGGCATGGGAATGGGATCCTGGCATGGGATTGGGATCCCAGCATGGGAATGGGATCCTGCAGTGGGATTGATATCCTGGCATGGGATTGGGATCCCAGCATGGGAATGGGATCCTGCAGTGGGACTGATGCCGTGGCATGAGATTGGGATCCCAGCATGGGGCAGGGATATAAGGATGGGAGTGGGATCCTGGCATGGGACGTGAATCCTGGAATGGGACTGGGATCATGGAGTGGGCCTGGGATCCCAGTGTGGAGCAGGGATCCCAGCATGGGACAGGGATCCCAGTGTGGAACAGGGATTCTGCCAGGGATCCTGGCATGGGAATGGGGTCCCTGTGTGGGACTGGGATCTTGGCATGGGGCAGTGATGCCAGCAGGGAACTGGGATCCCAGCATGGGACAGGGATCCTGGAATGGGACAGGGATCCTGGTGTGATGCTGGAGTTCTGGTGAGGCACAGGGATCCCTGCATGGAAAATCAGGGATCCCTTCATCCATAGGAAAATCTGTTTTCCTTTGGCTGATTTGGAGCCTGATGTCACCGCCTCTTATTGGGAAAACACTGAAAACACTGACACGGCCCCAAACTGACTCTGGGGTCAAATCCATCCCTCAGGATCCTCCCGGCCATTCCCTCTGGATTATCCTCCACCCACATTCTGGCCTTTTAAAAACTGGGATGTTTCTTCCTCCCCTCCTCGGGAATGCCACCTCCCGCCTCTTTTCATTGGATTCCCCCCTGTGCTCTCCATGCTCCGGCCTTGGAAGTTCTCTCCACATCCCTCTGCTTGTCCCATAAAAAACAGGCCCTGGGATGCTCTTGGCCGGGATGAAAGGCACCGGGGTGGGCTGGAATGCTGGAGGAGCCTCTGACGGCTCCGTGACACGAAGCAGGAGCGGCCCCGGAGCGGTTGGGATTCTCCGAGCTGCTGGGGTGATGGAAGGAGGCTTCATCCCGAGCCCTCGGTGCTCCGGGCTGCGGTTTTGGAGCGGTCACACCCCTGGCCAAGGTCCGGCTTTCAAGTGTCCATCTGCTGCGGGAACATGAAAGGGATTCCCGGTTTTCTGACAGCTGCTGAAATTCCTTTTGTGGTGCTCCCGGCCGGACTCTGCCCAAACCGAGGGTTTGTGCTGCCTGTTCCAGCTCCTTGGAGATTTGGGATCGTTGTTGCCTCTGGGAAACAAATCCCACTTCTGGGCTGACTCCGCAGGTCCCGAGCTTCCAAAGCAGGTCCTTGGGAATTTTTCCTTTGGGATGTCTGAGCACAGCTGTAGGGAAGAGTTTTGTTCCATAAACATTTGGGATGCTTGGAAAAGGCTTGGTGGTTTCCGTGGGCTGCCTGAGGTGCTCCGGGATGGTTGATGGATGGGGTTTGGGAACTCTGGGAGACCTGTGGCAATGGCAGGTGGAGCGTGGAGGGATCCCATGGGATGCTTCCTATGGCACAGGGATACTCGGATGTGGGAGCTGGGAGTCCACACATCGGAAATGGCCTCTGAGGGGGCAGCTCTTGGAATTCTTTGGAATTCATCCAAAGGGATGAGACCCCTTCCTGCAGAGCTGCCCCCAGCCCTGGGGTATGGCCAATGGAATGTGATGAACTTCCAGCAGGAAAATTATCCCAGGACTTTGCCATCCTTTTATTCTCCTGCCCTGTTCGTCTGTTGTTCAGCTCTTCCAGCCAATGTTGCAGGAATTGCCTGGGGAAGTTTTCCCATGGCTGTGCCAGGACGAATGGAAAATCTGGGTGTTGGGGCATCGTGGGGCAGCCTCTGCTGGACACGGCCCATGGGATTTGCTCCAGCACCTGCTCCGAATTCCTGGGAACAGCAGCGAGCCCTGTGCAGGGAAGAGCACATTCCTGCTGGGATCAGAGGCTGTCTGATTCCTGGAATCTGATTTCTGGAAGCAGAGCTGCTTCCCGGTGCCCACATCCCAATTCCAGCTGATTTTCTGCCTCCGGTCCCTCCATGGAAGTTCAGAGGAAGTCCTTACTTGGAGCTGGAATAATCAGAGCAGGTTCCACCTGTCCTCTCCTCTGCTCCATGTCCATCATTAATGGATGGTGAGTGTGGAGCTTGTGTCCCTTTCACTATTTTGAAGTCACGGAATCATGGAATGCTTTGGGTGGGAAGGGACCTTGAATCTCACCCAGTGCCACCCCTGCCATGGCAGGGACACCTCCCACTGTCCCAGGGTGATCCAAGCCCCAATGTCCAGCCTGGCCTTGGACATTTCCAGAGATCCAGGGACAGCCACAGCTTCTCTGGGAAATTCATTCCAGTCCCTCCCCACTCTCCCAGCCAGGAATTCCTAATTCCCAATATCCCATCCATCCCTGCCCTCTGGCACTGGGAAGCCATTCCCTGTGTCCTGTCCCTCCATGCCTTGTCCCCAGTCCCTCTCCAGCTCTCCTGGAGCCCCTTCAGGCCCTGCAAGGAGCTCTGAGCTCTCCCTGGATCCTTCCCTTCTCCAGGTGAACATTCCCAGCTGTCCCAGCCTGGCTCCAGAGCAGAGGAGCTCCAGCCCTGGAGCAGCTCCGGGGCCTCCTCTGGGCTCTCTGCAGCAGCTCCAGGTCCTGGTGCTGTTGGCCCCGGGGCTGGGGCAGCTCTGCAGGTGGGGAATCACCTGAGCACAAGGGCAGAGGGGCAGAATTCCCACCCCTGGATACCCTTTTCCAACAGAAAATTCCAACTTTACTCCAGAACCCCAATCCATTTCCTTGGCCCAGCGAGGCCATTCCTGAACAGCTTTGGCCAGTTGGTTCTGAATAGTTCTTCCTTTAAAAATCCCTCTTAAAACAAGAAAACCAGGAACTGCTTCCAGCCCTGTAGGATTTTCCCCCCCTCATATTAAGATATTTGAAATAAAAACACTCTGGGAGTTCCCGTAAAACTCCTGCTGGATTTATGATGGGATTGTTAGAGAGCAGAAAACGTCCAATAAAAAGGAATTTTCAACAGGATCCCGACCTCCTACGGCTCTTCCCGAGCTCCATCTGCGGTAGATGGAGCTGGAAGGAATAAAGCATCTTGGAGGCGTTTGGAGATTGTAAATGTAACTAAAAATAGTGAATCCGTGCCTTTATTAGGGATTTCTCCCTCCGGGCAATCTGAAGGATTAAGGAAAAATGGAAATCAGATGAGCTCATCCCACCCAGGTAGCATCAGGAAAGTTTTGCCGTGGTTTTTCCCGGGAGTGTTTCCTTTCCAGCTGCCTGGCTGTGGGATTTTGACCTATTGTTCCCAAAAAATGATGACATGAAGAGTAAAAAAGGGGGAAGGACTTGGCGTTCCTCTGCATTTTAATGGAGAATTGTGGATGTTTGGGAAGCGGAGGGTGGTTCTTGCCCTGGGAATGCTTGGCAGAGTCATCCTGGCTTGATGTTTTCCAAAAATGCTCCCTCAGGGCGCTGGAGCTACTGGGATTGTGTCCTTCAGAAAGCTGAGGAACAGCCGGAGCGTGGGATTTCTGAAGGACCTGTCCGTGTCTCCGCATGGAACAGAACTCGGGAGTGCCAGAGCACTCCAGCAGCTGGAGATGTAAGGAGAAGGCTCTTCCCATGCCTGTCAACACTTGGATTCGAGGAGGAGAAAAGCTTCCCAGTCGGTCTCTGCTGGAGTTGGGGTCGGATCATGCCAAACAAAAAAGACAGCCCGGGAAGTTTATTAATGGAAATGCCTGGAAGTCTCGGGGAGGCCTGAAATAGCAGGGAAAGCTTCTCTTCCCGTGTTCTCCCGGCTGGAAAATCGGGACAGGTGTTTGGGCAGCGGGGTTGTGCGAAAAGAATCTGGAGGGTTCTTCCGGAGGTCCTATTGGGAGGTAACTCCGCACCTCAGTCCTGTGAGGATTCCGCTCTCCTTTATCCCTGGCTGCCTAAAACTTGTGGAAATCGGGAGGAGTTTGGCTGATGAAGGATCTTGGAGTTTGGGAGATGAAGGAGAAGTTTGGCTGATGAATGACCTTTGATTTTGGCTGATGAATGACCTTTGATTTTGGCTGATGAAGGACCTTTGATTTTGGCTGATGAATGACCTTTGATTTTGGCTGATGAAGGACCTTCAAATTCTGCAGGAAGTCATGTTGGAACGTTCCCACCTCCCAGTGATCCAACGGGGATGATTTTATTGCCTCCAGTGAGGATGGAAGTCCTTCTTCGTTCCGTGGGAATAGTAAAGCAAAGGAATTTTAACCTTCTCGACGCTTCTTTGATCCCTGTTGGAGTTTTGGAGATGGAGATTCCAACCAAGCATCTCCTTGCAAAGGGATAGAGACAGAGCCTTTGGAAATCTGGGGAAAAAACTTCTGCTGACTTTAGTGAGCTTGATCCAGATCCATGTGGATCCTGTTTCCAAGCAGAGCACGAAGTGGGATGGGAGGTAAATGGACGTAATTGCAAATTAAAGCGCAGCTTTATTGATATGGAATGATTGAATTCCTGGGCTTTTCCTCAAAATCGCCTGGGATGAGCATCAAGGAAAGCTGAGGTTCTTGGGGAGCTGGCAGGAATTTCCTGCTGTGATTGTTCGTGGGATCATGGAATGATGGAATTCCAGACTGGTTTGGGTTGGCAGGGACCTGAATGGCTGGAGTTGGGCAGGGCTTGGAGCAGCCTGGGATAGCAGGAGGTGTCCCTGCCCATGGCAGGGGTGGAACGGGATGTTCCTGAAGATCCCTTCCATCCCAAACCATTCCCTGATCCTATTCTATCATCATTTCACTTCCCAAAACACCTCATCCCTTCTTCCACAGGGTTCAATCCATCCTGGGGAGTCACATTTCCCAACACACCTCCCTGTGGAATTAAAAGTTCCCTCCAGCTCATCCGTGACAACACCGAGGGCTTGGTGACTTCTTCCCTTTTCCCACTCTTTCTCCCCACAGCATTCCAGAGCCCAGGAATCCTGCCTTTTAGGTGCCAGTTCCCATTAAAACTTCCCGAGAGGAGCTGGGCATGACGACTAAAGCAATTCCCAAATCCTCCTTGCGGCCACGCACACGCGCTCCCGTCTCCCACCGGGAAGAGCCAGCCAACGTCAGGATGCAAATTCACGCCAAGTGCTCCTTTCTGCCACGGAAAGCTTCCCATTCCTGACTCTGCTCCAAGCAAAATCCCATTAGGTCCTAAAAATTAATTTCAGGCACGTTTCCCCAGTTGTTTACGATTCCCCTCTCCGCTAATTCCAGCCACATTCCGGGCCCCTCCCGCTGCTCTCCCTGATTTATCCCAGCCTCATTCCCTGCCTCCCCGCGGTCACGCTGTGTGTGATGGAAAAGCTGAAGATTCCAGGGCGGGCTGTGTTGGGATGGACAGCAGCTTTATCCCTGGATTCCCCGTGGAGCTGTAAAGCAGGGTGGGATGAGGGACCGGGGTGTGCTCGGATTTTTCTGGAGTTTCTCCTTCATCCAAGGAGAGGATGAGAGTTGGGAATGTCCTGGGGTGAGTCCTGCTTCACCTTGGTCCTGGGTGCCACAGAATTCCAAGGCAGAAAGTCCTTTTCCATGCCCGAAATCCATCCATCATAAAATCACAGACTGGTTTGGGTTGGAAGAAGCCTTTGGGATAATCCTGTTCCGTTGTCCTCTGCTACTCCAGCCCAATTAATCCCAAATTAATCCCAAATCCTTTTGTGCACCATCAAGCCCAAAACTTCCCAACTTTTTCACTGGGAGAGCAGGGAATTACTTTTCATCCCAAAGGCTGATGGGGAGGTCCTGGCCTGTGACAAGGTCAATTGGAGGTGACAATTCTCCAAGTTCTGGGAGAGCTCCAGTGCCACCGGAGAAATCCAGCTGGATCTCCTGGCTCCTGCTCCGGTGTCCCTCTGCCACCTCTTGGAAGGTTTTTTGGAACGGTGGCTGTTCCATGATTTGCTTTTTCATCTGGAATAGCAGGGGTGGGATGTGCTCAGGCCATTCCCAGACTTTAGGAAAACCCTCTCCAATATTCTGGATATCTTTCCACATGGAAACCTCTTATTCCTTCGTTCGTTCGTTCGTTCGTTCGTTCGTTCGTTCCTTCCTTCCTTCCTTCCTTCCTTCCTTCCTTCCTTCTCCGGGATCCTCTCCTTACCTCTGTCAGCTCTTCCTGCTCCTCCTAAAATCCAGGGTGTCCTGGATTTCCTGCTCTCCCTGGCACATGTCCAGTGACAGGGAAGTGCCCCAAGGCTTGAGAAAGTTGGGATGACCCAAGACCTGGGATCCCTGGACACCCCTCATTGGATGGTGTTTGGAAGCCAAGTGGGGAATAATTTCTGAGGAATAATTTAGGTGGAAAGGGAATTTTTAGGTCCCTAATCTGTCCCCAGGTATTCTTGGACATCCCAGGCAGTGTCGGGCACTTCCAGAGGCTTAGATGGGATATTGGGAAGGAATTCCTGGTTGGGAGGGGCTGGGATGGAATTCCCAGAGCAGCTGTGGCTGCCCCTGAATCCCTGGAAGTGCCCAAGGCCAGGCTGCATGGGGCTTGGAGCAGCCTGGGATAGTGGGAAGTGTCCCTGCCCATGGATGGAATGGGATGATCCTTAAGGTCCCTTCCAAACCGTTCCATGATTTTATGATTCCATGTCTAACCAACATTTTACAGAGACCAGAAGGGAATGGTGGAAGGAAAAGTTCACCAAATTCTGGTGCATCCTCAGCCAAAATGAGGAAAAAGCTCCAGAAATCCTGGATTTGATCCCTTCTTACTCCTAAGCCTTGTCAGGTCTCTCCTGCTCGGTGAGAGCAGGAAAAAGGTCAGGAAAAGGAGGAATCCTGAATAAAACAAATCTGTCCTTGGAGGCCGGCCTGGCCGTTGGAAGGTCCGATCCCAGATCCTGATATCCAACCACGCTGCTTTCCCAGCTTTCCCGGAGGTTTGCCTGCAGGAGGGGAAAGCAGCTTCCTCGGAATGTTTCCTGTGAGTGGATGAATTTATCCAACCATCTGCAGAGGGCTCTCTCCCCACACCGACGGAGGAACTCTGGATTCAATCCCAGGAATTCCGCGGGGTGAAATAACCGAGGCTGGGGCCGCCGTCGGCAGCTGGGCTTTTATGATCCCGGGATAATAAAATTTCAGGCATTAATATGGATGGAAACACGAGCCCCAAACCTCGGAGCGAGATCCGAAAGCAGCCGAGGAGGAGGTGCCAGAACTCCCAACATTACTGAGGAGCTGCTTGGGAAAAGGGAAGGTTGGATCCCGATCTCGTCGGAGTCCGGGGATTAGGGAATTGAAGTGCTGTGGGTTGGCTTTGAGGGAAGCAATTCCTGGCTGTAGGAAGGTGGGATTTTCTGGGAGAATTGATTTGAGGAGGAAAATTAATTTCTTTGGGAAAAGCTGCTCAGCACAAAGCTGAGATTCCATGGAATCCATCAGTGAAACTGGTCACCAGCCTGTGGTGGGCTGGGATGGTTGGATTCCCTTCCCTATGGAATGGGGTTTTTTTTCCCTTCTCTGATGGTTCCCCCTGAGAGAGACCAATCCCAGCACAAAAGGGAAAGGAAAAGAGGGCATAGATGATGCCAGTGAGGAAAAACACGCTGGATTTTGGGAATATTTCAATGGTTTCCCATAGGATTCCAGAACCCCAGAAAGGTTTGGTTGGAAGGGGACTTCAGGATCATCCCATTCCAACCCCTGCCATGGGCAGGGACACCTCCCACTATCCCAGGCTGCTCCAAGCTCCATCCAGCCTGGCCTTCTGCAGGGAATTTGCAGGATTAGGGAAACTTGTCCTGCCTTGTGGCTCCATCCCAGGGAAAGGCAATCTTGGAGATATTTTTATGGAATTCCATTTCAGTGGTGGGTTTTGGAACTTAACTGATGTCCCGAGGAAGGGCAAACTTTGGGGTGATTTCCCTGGATTTTTAACAGGGGAGACCAGAGAAGCAGTGCCCTGGAAAAGGGAAGGCTTTGGGATGAGGCAATTGCTTCTTCCTGCAGGAGTGACCAGAAACACAGACAGGGACTCGGGACAAGGGACAGGACACAGGGAATGGCTTCCCAGTGCCCGAGCGCAGGGATGGGTGGGATATTGGGAAGGAATTCCTGTCTGGGAGGGTGGACAGGGGCTGGGATGGAATTCCCAGAGCAGCTGTGGCTGCCCCTGGATCCCTGGCAGTGCCCAAGGCCAGGTTGGACATTGGGGCTTGGATCACCCTGGGACAGTGGGAGGTGTCCCTGCCCATGGATGGAATGGGATGATCCTCAAGGCCCCTTCCAACCCTAACCTTTCTGGGATTCCATGAACAGTTATCCAATACCAATCCCTTGTTTCCTCTGGAGGTCCATGACAGTGATCCATTGGTTTTCCCGTGCTTTGGAGGATGTGGAGCTGGAGCAGGCAGCGGTGCTGGGGTCACTCTTTAGCACCATTTTTGGGGGCGGGGATGCTCCTTTTAGCACTTCTTCCCCTCAAATACCCCATGGATGCGGGAAGGGAGTGGATAATATTCCAAACAGGACACCGGGATCCATCTTGTGCCACAGGGACCCAAATCCCAGCTGGAACAGGACGGGCTGCTGGAGAAAACTCCTGGTGCTTCTAGAACCTGTGGGAGCCTTGAAGCAGAATCGTGTGGAATGAAGAACAGTCAAGAGCAATCCCCAGCACTGGGATTTTCCTGCTCCATTCCCAGCACTTGGGAATTATATTCAGTTCCCAGTTTGGGATAAGTGGGAAAAACCCCTGTGAATCCCCTTTACCTGTGGACATCCTGGAAGGTGTTCTTTGAGCAGTTGGATGTTGTGGATTTGGGTCAATCCGCTGAGGAACAAAGGTGTTTTCCTGGGAAAAACCAGGAAAGGCTCCATATCTTGTGGCAGCAGGAAGTTTAGGGCAAGGCAGCAGGACTGAAATGAAGCTTTTATTTAGGAAGAAAAGTGCAGGAGTCACTTTTCCCACCTGGGAAAAGGGAGTGAATCGACCTCTTCCAAGGCCAGGCTGAAATTCCGTGGGGCTTTAAAAATCCCGAGGAGAGCAGCAACATCCAGCCCCGGTGGGGTCGTGTCCTGTGAGAGGGGAAAACTTGGATTAGCCACAGCCAGGCCCTGATAATTCCATGCCCCAGGGGTTCCGGGAGCTTTTCCAGAGCGATTAAACAGAGCTTAGGCCAAATTAGTCCTGGGTCAAGGAGAAGGTGCTCCAAGGGAGTGACAAACTTTCCATGCAAGTCCATGTCTGGAGAGAGCTTCCAGTGGAGCTGGGAATTGCCGAGTTCCGCCCGGAGTGCTCCCGCATTTGTTAGACACAGCTCCCAGCCCACCCGCACGGGGATTGCGCCGTTCCCTCCGTCCTGCCCCAGTGCCCAGGAATGTGGGGCCCATGGAAACGAGGGGGGAATGGTGCTGGGTGAGCCCTGGGGGGCAGTGGGAGCAGTGACCTGAACGCTGGGAGCTTGTCCCTGCTGGTGTGGGACATCGGTGCAACATTCCCGTCAACCAGCCCCTGGAAACTGCCCCCCGCTGGAATACCAGGAACTGCCTGATCCCTCTTGGACTGAACCCAGGGAAGCAAATCCATAAAAAACCCCAGAAAATCCATAAAAATTCCGTAAAAAGCACGCCCAGCGAGGTCCTGCTGTCGCTCGGAGCTGATCCACTGGGAATTTTTGGACGGCAAAGTCAGGGGAGCTCCCGGCTCGTGGCTTTTCCGAGGTGATCCCAAGGAAAAGGAATGAGGGGTGGATGTGGCTGATTAGGGAGACAAACTCCACAAGGTCTTGCGGAAGTGGCGGATTTTGGTGTTGGTGACATGGATGTCTCCAGAGAAATCAGTTATCCCTCTCTGTACAATCCATGCTGAGAAAGGAAAGTTTTGGGGATATTTTTTGCATCAGCCCAATTTCGGTGTTTGCTGTGGGAAGAGAGGACTCTCTCCCTGGGTTCAGGAATTCTTCACTGAATTCCATCAAGGATCCTGGAGAAAAGGAGGCTCCAGGGGGACCTTCTGGGACAGGAGGGGGCAGCCGGGGGGATCAGGCTCTGCTGGCAGGGAACAGGGACAGGAGGACAGGGAATGGCCTCAGGCTGGGCCAGGGGAGGCTCAGGGTGGAAATTGGGAAAATTTCCTCATGGAAAGGGGGGGGTCAGGCCTTGGAACTGCCCGGGGGGGGTTTGGAATGCCCATTCCTGAAGGGATTTATCATCCCTACAGATGTGGCACTTGGGGACGCAGTTTAAAGCTTGGACTTGATGATTTTAGAGGTCCTGCCCAGCCTAAGCAAATCCATGATTCCATAAAAAAACAGGGAAGTGCCTTGAAGCCACACTTGGTGCCATCAGCACTTTCAGGAATGGGAGATAAAAAGTTCAGGGTTTCCAGTATTTCCTGGACTTCCAACCCACGGGATGCACCAGGTTTTCCAAAGGGTCACCAGACGTGTCCATGAGGATGGATCCCATGGATGGGTGGCTGCGGAAGGTTCTGGAGAGGATAGGGAATGCTCAGGGAAAAAGCAGGAATGACACGAGAATCACAAATCTCCGACTTTTCCAAGCTTTTATTTCTGCCAGCCGCGTGTGAATTTTACTGGAGGAAGAGGCAGGATCTCCAAATCCCGATTTATTTTTGTTTCTTTATTCAGCCAAAGTAAAGCCCTCTCCTTATTTGTGGAAACTGCTGGATGGTGCTCCCGTTTTTTATTTGGATAAGGAAACCAAACCCCTCCAGAAGCTCTTTCTTTGTGCTCAGCTCTGTGTCAGCACCAGCACGGCACAACTGGAGTGAGCTGTTCGGATTGAAATCCCAGGATCCTGGAATGGTTTGGGTTGGATCATCTCATCCCAACTCCTTCCACCAGAAAAAAAAAGGATCAGGGAGCCTCATCCACGTTGGGACTATCCAAAAAGCGGGGAATAGTTTAAGGAAAGAGGTNACACTGGGGCTGGGAGCAGCCTGGGATAGTGGGAGGTGGGAGTGGGATTCCCTTCCATCCCAAACCATTCCAGGGTTCTGGGATTCAGCCCCTGAGTGGAAGCTTTTCCTAATCCTCCATCCAAATCCAAGCCGATTTTTTTTCCTCCGAGTTTTTCCTCTGGGTTGCTCTGTTTCTTTCCCGTCATTAATTATTTATCCATTATTGAACATGAATCCATGATTAACCCCCAACTTCTCCAGGAATTCCATTCCAGCCCTTCCCCACCCTCCTGGCCAGGAATTCCTTCCCAAGATCCCATTTATCCCTGCTCTCCTTCAGCTGAAATCCAATCCTTTCCAGGGAGTCTGGATCAGTGAAGGCCCTAACTCGGGAATTCTCCAATTTTTTTCACTTCCCAGCCTGGAGGAATTTTTGGGAAGCCAAAACCTCCCAGACCATGGATCCCTTTTGTGTGGTTTAATATCCCAAAATATTTCAGGCACAAAATCCCTCTTTTTCTTTGGAGCATGTCCCAATCCCAAGCAGCAGAAGGAAGTTCACACTTCCCACTCTTTCCATCCACATGGAAAACTCTCCCTCATTTCACTGGGATAAATTGTTCCAGGTTTGGGATCAACCTTGCCTGGGGTGGGTGGAACCCACTGGATCCATTCCATGATTCCTCTCCATCATTTATTAAAGGACAAGGAAAATCCCTGTCCTTCCCAAGCCCGTTTTTCCGTAGGCTCAACCTTTCCCATCTTTTCCCTTCCCAAGAGGCTTTCCCGGCGAAAGGATTGGGAGGAAAAACTGGGATTTGCAGCTTTTGACCGAGCAAGGATGCTCCAGGGTGGCTCTTCCTTCCCCAAACTCCGAAAGGAGATTTGGGAAATACGGATTCCCGCTTCCAGGAACACGGAACTCTTTAAAATCTGGGAAAAGGGGATTTTAGAGGGATAATTCCACCATTTCCCATTAGAGGGCATCTTTGCCCTTCCTCTGGAGCTTTCTGAGGCTGGAGCTCAGATTCCTTAAACCTACAACCCTTTCCTGCTCCTCCACTAAACTTCTGGAAAAGATGGAATTTTTTCCCTGCCTCAATTCCCCTCAGAGCAGGGAATGTCCTGGGCAGGGTTGTTTTGTTTTGGTTTTTTTTGGGAAAACCAGACATTTTGGGGGTTTTGTTGTATTTTTAATCCCTCCTGGATTTTTTTAGGGCCCATTATCCAAACCCCA
Source organism: Erpornis zantholeuca (assembly GCA_013400515.1). Lineage (NCBI taxonomy): Eukaryota > Metazoa > Chordata > Aves > Passeriformes > Timaliidae > Erpornis > Erpornis zantholeuca. The sequence continues at coordinate 104,549 of VZTN01036239.1, read as the reverse complement.
GCAGGGATTCGATTCCGTGGGAGCTCCTCGAAACTCGGGAAGGCCATTCCAAGGAAAAGAGGGATCACATCCATCCTGGTCCCAAAAGACAAGACTCAAGGGGAGCAGGGAAGTTGTTGCTGTTGGTTTGGCTCCATTTGGGGAATTTTGGGGAATTTTTTGTTGTTCCTTTTTAAATTCCTTGGGCGTTTTGTCACCCAGGAATTCTGATGATTCCCAATGGAATATTTTGCTTTTCCCAGCCTCATCTCTGCCCTCCTATTTTTGGGAATTCTCATTCCCACTGGGTTTGGGCAGAGGTTGCAACTCCCACTTGGGAAAAACTTCCTTTGCCAAGAGACTGAGAATTCCCAATAAAACCCATTTTCCTCCAGGACTGATCCCATTCCCACCCTCGCAATCCCACAGCTGGATCAAACCTTTGTTTCCCTCAGAAATTCCTAGTCCTGTTGACAGAAATTAAGGAAAACACCAGCCAGGATTTTGCTGGTGGAGTCATTGAGTAGAAGAACTGAAAATTCTGGGAATATTGACAGGCTGGAAGAGCTGGGAATGTTCACCCAGAGAAGAGAAGGATCTGGGGAAGACTTAGAGCTGGAGAGGGACTTGGGACAAGGGATGGAGGGACAGGACACAGGGAATGGCTTCCCACTGGAAAATGGGAGATTTGGGTGGGATATTGGGAAGAAATTCCTATCTGGGAGGGTGGGGAGAGGCTGGGATGGAATTCCAAGAGCATCTGTGCCTGGCCCTGGATCCCTGGCAGTGTCCAGGGGCTTGGGAAACCCTGGGATAGTGGGAGGTGTCCCTGCCATGGAATGGGGTGGGAATGGATGATCCTTTAGATCCCTTCCAATCCCAGTTCTGTAATTCCAGGATTTTATGGCACTTGTTTCACATGGGGGGGCACAAAATGAATTCCAGCGGAGTCAAGGAGTGCTGGGACACAGAGCATTCCCAAGAAACTCTGAGGAAAACCAGTGGGATCTCCCTCAAAATGGATCTTCACCTCCTGCTGGATTCATCCCATGGTCAGACTTACTGAAACGCTTCCCTTTCCTGGAGCCACGCCCGTGGAATATCCCAGCAAGGAAAAGCAGAGGGATTCCAAAGAAACAGCTCTGGCTCCCGGCAAGGAAAGTGGGAGGAGCGAAAGGATCATCCCAGACGATAAAGTTGAATTTCCCAACTTTCCAGGATCAGCTTGGAGCTGGGAATGCAAGGAAAAAAATCAGTTCTCCTGCCCCCTGGAGGCTTTAAAGCTCCTGGAGGACATTTTGCTCTTCCCAATCCTGTGGAAGTGGAAAACTCTGGCTGCTCCTGGTGGCTGGGAAGCTTCAGGAACACCTGGAGGTTTTCCTTAAAATCCCTGGGTTCACTCCAAGCTTGGTCAAATAATTCACAGGAATTTTTACTGTGGCTTTTCCTGCCTTTCGGCTCAGCTCCCAAATCATATCCCGAACAAAACACTGGGAACTGCCTCTGCCAAATCCCATCCTGCAAGGAGCACAGGAGCTGGGAGATGGAATTTCGCTTGGAAAAGCAGGAAAAGGAAAGCAAAACTCGCCAAAACTTTGCCAGGAATGATTCCCGCCAGGACAAAAGGATGTGGAGCTCGAGGCCTTGGGCTGGCTCTGCTTGGTGAGGAGAAAATCTGGGATTTGCCCAGGGTGCCTCAGGTGTCCTTGAAATCCTGTGGGAAATCCCAAATCCAGCATTTCGGCCCCATCCCGCCAGCAGGAAATGGTTATTTTTGGAATAATGGGGGCGTACCTAAGCACGGCTCACCTTCTGGGATATTCTTGGATGGATTTCCCTGCCTCCCTGGGATTCCAGCTGACAGGAGGGGGCTCCAGAAGGACGGGGACTGTGTTCCTGTAATCCATGGACAAATGGAGTGGGAAAACAGGAATAAAGTCAGGGAATGACACTGAGCTTGATGAGGGGGCACCAGGCCAGGCTTGGAAGCCCTGAGTCTCTCTGACCATTCCTTCGACTTCCAGACCAGATTCCCACTGGATTTGTTTTGTTCCATCCTCAGTAGCCAAGTTATCCATCATAAAAAATGAGGAAAACCCCTCAAAGGTCATGGATCCAACCTGTGTGCTCTGGGATTGTTTTTCCACCCTCAATTCCTTCTTAAATCCAGCTCCGAGGACCTGTAGGACCCTCTGGTGTTCCCACCCCAATCCAGGCTCCTCTCCATCCCTCCTCTGCCTCAACAATATCCATAAAACTTGTGGAAAACTGGGATGAGCTCCAGCCCATCCCTTCTTATCCATCCCTGTCAGGAACTCCCCAAATCCCTGTGGTTCAGGGAAAAGCTGGATCAGCAGCTTCGACTAGGAGCTGGATCTAGGAGCTGTGGGGAGCTGCCTCGCAGTTATTCCTCACACCAATCCCAAAGCCTTTCCAGGTGGGAATGTTGTTTCACCCCAGTATATCCCATTTTTCCAACTCCTCTTAACAGGATTTATGCCAAGCTTGGAGATCCCAGGAAAATCAGTGTTGGACATTTCAAAGGACTGGAATTCTCCACATCAGACCTCCAATTATCATTATTAATTATTTATTATTATTATTGTTATTATTATTATTATTGTTTCCTTCCTCAGTTTCTGAGGAATTTCCTCTGCTCTCAGGACCGGACAAGCTGGATTTCCCGGGATGGGCTTGACCCCTGGTCCTGTTTTAAGCCCAGCTCATCATTTTAATCCAGAACAACTCCAGGGTTTCCCTCTAATCCACAGAGAGCTCCATCCCCTGAGAATTCCATGCAGGATCATCCTTGGAGCTCATCTCTTCCCTGGAAGATGCCACATCTGCCCACAGCTGGTTCCTCACTCTGCGCCGGTTATTTTAAGCCAGGCAAGAATAAGCAGGAGCCCAGGATCCCGTTCCAGGATCCATGGATTTATGGCCTCATCCCATAAAACCAAGCCGTGAAATCCCATCCGTCACCGAGGGAGTGAGCAGTTCCTTGTTCCGCACCTCCTGGCCACATTCCAGCGGCAGCACAAGGAACCATTGTGACCACTCCGAGCTTACCCAGCTCTGATTCCCACCTTCCTTGTTCCCAGCTTCTCCCTGCATTCCGTTTCCCACTCCTCGGGAATGTCCTTGTTGCTGGAGAATCCAACAGAAAAGGAGGTTCGGTCACTTCTTGTCCTTCCACAGGGATTCTGCCCCAGCTTTTGTGGATTTGTGCTGGAAAATCGGAGTGGAAGGCACTTCTGGATATCCTTGGATTCATTGTTGTCTCCCAATTCTTTGCTTTTAGGGACCTCTCCGTCGGAATTTGGGATCTGACTGAATTTCCCTCTCTTTTTGGGGTTGAAAAATGCAAACGCTGCCCAATCCCATGGGTTGTGGAGGGGAAACTTCACATCCACACAAAGGACCTGGAATATACCCAGGATGAAAGGAATTCTGTTTTTATTGCAGCACCATGAGAGGGAAAAAAGGGAAATTGGGATCCCAAGTGGCTGAGTTTGATCCCTGTTTTCTCTCCTCTCCATCCTCTCAAGAAATCCAAGGAAGCCTGGAATCTCTGGAGTGCAGGCTGCACTTGGGGATGTCTGGAATTAGGAAAATCACTGCCTTATCCTGCTGCTGACCTGGTTTTCCATGTGGATTCCCCTGGGACACGGCAGGATGGGATCTGACCTTGGGATCCTCTGGAGCAGCAGGATCCAGGTCTTGCTCCGAGTCCCATCCCTGTGACAGGAGCTGGTGGCACTCCCAGGCCCTGGGATGGGGGAAGAACCTGGAGCTGCTGGAGGACTTGGAGGAAAACTGTGGCTTCCAGCCTTTATCTTGGAAAACAGGAAAATGTCTGGATATTCAGCATAAATCAGTGGCTTTTGGGGGTGAAATCCCAGACTTTTCATCCTCTCACAAAATTCCAGGATGGTTTGGGTTGGAAGGGATTAAGGGATCTTTTAGTTCCCACCCCTGCCTTGGCAGGGACACCTCCCACTGTCCCAGGCTGCTCCAAGCCCCAGAGTCCAACCTGGCCTTGGGCCCTGCCGGGGACCCAGGGGCAGCCCCCGTTGCTCTGGGAATTCCTTCCCAGCCCCTCCCCACTCTCCCAGCCAGGAATTCCTTCCCAATATCCCACCCATCCCTGCCCTCTGGCACTGGGAAGCCATTCCCTGTGTCCTGTCCCTCCATGCCTTGTCCCCAGTCCCTCTCCAGCTCTCCTGGAGCCCCTTCAGGCCCTGCAAGGAGCTCTGAGCTCTCCCTGGATCCTTCCCTTCTCCAGGTGAACATTCCCAGCTGTCTGGTTCCAGAGCAGAGGGGCTGTAGCCCTGGGAGCAGCTCCATGGATTCCTCTCCAGCAGCTCCAGTTCCCCCTGATGCTGGATCCAGGGCTGGGGCAGCTCTGCAGGTGGGGAATCACCTGAGCACAGGGGCAGAGAGGCAGAATTCCATCCCAAATCCCACCCTTGGGATCAGCCTTGGGTCAGGGGGGGTCTCTGGCCAGGGCACATCCAATCCCTCACCCATGAACATCCCAAATCCTTCTACTCCATCCATTCTCCACCCAACTCGTGTTTGTGCTTTGGATTGCTCCGGCCTGGATCCAGGACCTTGCCCTTGCTGAACCTCGTGAGGTCCCTCCCAAGGAGATTCCCGAATTCCCGTTTTAGCTGCCGCATTCCTGTGCATATATCCATGTGTTATTCCTGAAAATCAGGAATACGTAATTCCTGTAAATCGGGAATAATTCCCCTGAAATCCGTGATGCTCTCAGACAAACCAGGATCAGGGCTCCTCGCTGGAATTTGTGCCGAGGGTTTTTCCCTCCAACCTCCTTCAATGCTCTCTTGTCCACTTCCCATTTCAATTTAGCCCCCAAATCCTCATTTCCTTTCCCATTTTTCCCTCCGGGCATTCCCAGGGGCAGGATCTGCAGCAGGAGCTGCAGGATTAACCCACTCTGGGTTGGACTCTGGACAAAGAGGCTGCACAAGCTCCGGGAGAGCCTGGACAGAGATGTTGGATTCAAAGCATTCCCTGGCTCCCTCGGACACCGGGAAGGTCTCCTCTGTCGGAGAGTTTTTCCCTGTGGCTTCTAGCACACACATAATTTTTGGGAATGAGGCCCCAGGGCCCTGCTGGAGCAGGGAACTGTTTTGATTGTAACAGGCTTTGATTCAGAGCAGCCAGAAATTATTTATTTTCCTTCAGCTTCCCTCCCCCCTGCCCGCATTCCCAGTCGGGATTGAGGAGCTCTGTTCACCCTCAGTACCTGGGATGAGCAGCGGGATCCTGCTGGAGCAGGGCACCAAATCGTGGATTTCGGATGCTCCCGAATTTCGCCCCTCTCCTGTTCCCTGCAGTTTGTGCCGGCAGGAAGGAGTGGGAAGCCTGGGGACGTTGGTGCCTCTGCAGTCTCCCTGTCAGGAGTGATTCCCTCTGCGCTCCCTGCAGGAATGGTGAGGAATTCCAGTGGTCCTGACGTTCTTGTCGTAAATAGGTGGAAGATGAGCAAAGCTCTTCTCTCTTCCTCTTCCTTCGGTTTCCGGAGTATTTTTGGCCGGAGAGAACATCGGCAGCATCCCAGCTCTTGGATTGGGATCATTTAAATCCCATTGTGGTGACCTCTCCCTTCCTGCAGGACCCCAGGCCTGGGATAATGGGATTTCCGCCCATGGCAGAGGGGTTGGGAGTAGGTGATCCCTAAGGTCCCTTCCAACCCAAAGAATTCCCTGATTTTATGATTCCGTGGTGGTGTTTAATTAAGTCCAACTTTAATTCGGCCTCTCTTGGGAACCACTGATGATTCCACACGGAGCTGGAGGAGGGAATTCTTGGAGCTTTGCAAGGCGAGCTCTGGTTGTTTAGCACTCCCAAAAGATCGGAGGTGGATCCCAGTGCCATCAAAAGCACTTTGAGATCCACCTTTGGGAACCACAACCACCAATTCCTTGGCTTGATGCTCCAGCTGAGGTGGAGCTCTGGAAAAATTCCTGGAGGGCAGATGGGACGTGTAGGTGAGGAAGAAGGTAATGGAACACCAGAAGAGATTTCCCAGAGAAGCTGCCCCTGGATCCCTGGCAGTGTCCAAGGCCAGGTTGGACACTGGGGCTTGGAGCAGCCTGGGACAGTGGGAGGTGTCCCTGCCCATGGAATGGGATGATCCTTAAGGTCCCTTCCCACCCAAACCATTCCATGATTCAGAGTTTTTCCTGCTCCCTACTAAATTTCCAGCCCATTTTTCCAGGACCGCAGCACAGTGAAGTGACCGGGGACGGCTTTGATTGTTGGCCCAGATTTCTGGGAATTTTTGGGAAGCTCTGGAGCTCTGCTTGGATTGACCTCCAGCAGGCAGTGACAGGCACTTCATCCCAACACTGGACAAATGCCTGGGACTGGGACAACCCTGGGACTGCCCAGATATTTCCCATTTTACACAAACACCGGGAATTTCCTGTCCAAACGTAATTTTATAAAACACCGTATTCCCAAAATCCCCTTTCCCCTTCCAAATCCTTTTCAGGATACAGTTTTGGGTCCATTTTCATCGATCCATTTTGGAACTGTCACTTCCACCCTGTGCTCCCTTGGATGGGTCCTGAGTCGATGATGTCATCAGAGATGGATTGTGGACTCTTCCCTGGACAAGACGCCAGAATTCCCAGCCGGAATGACAATGACAAAAAGCCAAACCAGCTCAATCCGATCTTTCTTGTCCTTGAGGCAAACAACAGCTCCCAGGATTCCTGAAGTCCTTCGCACCAGGAGTTCAGGCTGATCCAGGTAATTCCTGTTTTCCCCTTAAAAACAACACAGCTCCCATGTCTTGGCAGAAATTTCGGAGTGGGAGGATCTAAAATCTCAACCTCTCCTCCTACCAGGACGGGAGCAAACATGGCAGGGAGGGAATTTGGCCGTGGGGATTTCCATCACTCAGGAGCTCAGGGACACCAGTCTGGGTGTCACCCAACGCTCCCTTGGCCCCGTTTGCCAACTGGGAGAGGACTTGGAGGGGATCCTGAGACAGCCGGAACTGGGACCTCTCGCCCCATCCCCACATCACCTCCAGCCTGGAATGATGGAGGAGCAGGAGATGATCCACAGCATTCCATCCTCCCGGCAGCTCCTAAAAGCAATAAAATCCCATCCATGGATTCTTCTATTTCCACTTTGTTCCATGGGATTCCTTCCAGAATGTTTTGAATGCCTCTAAATTCGGGATCCTTTCAAATCCAGGCAGGATTTGGGCTCTGCCCATCTTTTCTCTGGTTGGCAGGGAATTCCCAGGGTGGATGAGGAAGGTTCCGAAGGCAATCGAAACCTCGGCTGAGTTTTGGTGGCTGGAAAGGGAACAATTCCTTTTCCGTAGCTGTCGGGGCAGTGGTTTCTTCGGCCATCCCTCCTCTCACCAAATCCCAGAACTCATCCCTGAAAAAACACTGTGGATCCATTTCTCTTCCAACTGAGAGCGTGGCTGGCACTGCTGGATGATTTATCCGCCTGCTTTTATGGATCACATGTTGAGAGTTGCTTTGGGCTTGTGACAGCTGCTTGAAACTCATCCATTTGGAAAAAATTCCTGCCAGAGGAACAACACCAAGCTGATCCCTGTTTCTTGTAACGCTCGGGATGACAGGGACTCTCCCGAGCTTCATATGGTTTTTTTCAGCTTCTGCTCCAAGTTTTGGGTCGTTTTTCTTGGGATTCATTGGTGGACACTCGGCTGCAGGAAATCAGAGGTTTTGAGGGGGATGGGTGCGTTTATAGAACCCTGGAATGGTTTGGATGAGCAGGGACCTTCAGGATCATCCATTCCCACCCCATTCCATGGGCAGGGACACCTCCCACTATCCCAGGCTGCTCCAAGCAGTGTGGATCCCTGGACACTTGCAGCCACAGCTTCTCTGGGAATTCCATCCCAGCCCCTCCCATCCCCTTCCCCCTGGCAGTGGGAAGCCATTCCCTGTGCCCTGAACTTCCATGACTTTGTAACCAGACTCTTCGTGTGATACCTCATCCCTTATTATTCTTCGGACCTTGCTTGGATAACACGGACTCTCCAGGAGAGCCCTTTGGCTGGAATGAATTCCCAGGATTTGCCACTGAAATATTGTCCTTCTCTATTTTCTGTGTCTTGGAGTTTTCTTTCCGCCCTGGGCTCCGCGAATCTTCGATGGTTGGTTTGGCTGTGCTTTAGAAACATCCACACAGGGACTAAAGAAACACTTATTATTATTATTATTATTGTTCTTTTTTATTGCCGTCTCTTTCCCAACTTCCTTTTTTCCTTCGGGATTCTCCGAGGATCAGAATCATCTCGCGATTCTTTTGCTTCTCCTGCTCAGCCTTGGCTCCTTTTGGTCAGTGGCTTTGGGTGCTGGGGAGGAGCAGCAGGAAGGTGGCAAAATCCGAGTCCCAGCCCAGCCCCTCGGGAAGAGCCAGGAAGGCTGGAGGGGAGGCACATCCCACATTTGGGAATCCCTGTGTGATCCCCTCTGGCTTTGAGCAGGAATCAGCTTTGGAATGGGATGTTAAGTGTTCTTCCTTATCCGATATCAGCATCCGGATGTGCTCCGTGGCTGGAGGCCCCAGTTGGGATTATCAGGGTGCTGAGGGGCCACACCCAAGATCCAGACTGGGAGAACCAAGCGGGATCTACTTCCCCCCTTTAGGTTTGGAGCTCTTTGGATCCTCAATAGAATCATGGAATCGTTAAATTTGGGAAAGATCTCCAATATCGAGGCAATCGCTCCCAGCACTGCCAAGGCCATCGCTGATCATGTCCCCAAAAGCCATCTCCACATGGATTTAAATCCTTCCAGGAATGGGGACTCCATCACTGCGCTGGGCTGGACAGCTCATTCCAGGAAGAAATTTTCCCCAAATCCAGCCAAAACTCTCCTGGCCCAACTCGAACACGACAACTGCACATTCTCAGCCTCCTGTTGCTGTGAGGACATTCCAGATGCGCATTCCAGGAGGACAGGAGATTCCCCACACAGTTTGGGAACGACCTCAGCGGGGCCCAGGCTCTGAGTGGTCCTGTCAGCATCTTCCCAGATCCTGCCGAATTCCTGCTCCCCGGGATAGTGAATCACTCTAAAAACCAGGAATACGAGCCGAGGTGATGTGTGATTTAGGAAATCCAACACCACAACACCACGGGAGCTGTAAAATCCAGGGAATTCTGGAGTTCGTGTACACATCAACACCACGGAGCGAGGAATCTCGGCAGGCGGATCCAGGGGAGGGAAAAAAAAGGCGTCTGGATATCGTGATACCAACAAAGTGTCAGCAATTTGGAAGGAAAACATGGAAAAAACACTGAAGAAATTGCCCAAGGGGCTCCCTCGGCCTTTAGGAAAATGAAAATAACAATTCAGTTTATTAAACAAACTACGGATGCTTTTCCCGGGATTTTTCGGAGTCATCTGGAATATGTTAAGGGCAAAAGGGTTGTCAGAAAGCTGGGAATGGGGATCAAGTAGCAGATGACATTTCAGTTTCGGATCTCACTTCCATGAGCATGGAACTCATAAAAGCAACCTGGATATCGGACACGGAACGCGCCAGCCCACACAGTGAGTTCTCCAGGGATTTTGGGAATGAAATACATGGATCATTTAAATTGCAGCTAAGGGAGATCCGGGCAGGACCTGGATCTTGGGAGAAGCCTCTGGTCCAGCATTGGAAGAACTGATTTTAAATGACCAGAGCTCGCTCTGAATGGCGTTTTAGCTTCTGGAAATGGGAATGTTTTCCATGGTGGGATAATCTCTGTCTCCGCCCCAACGTGGGCTGGATCCTACAAGCAGAGTCACAAAGGTTTGCTTGGAAATCTGTCTGGAATAGCCCAAGAGATCCAGCTTTTATCTCCTGATCCCGTCGTTGGGCCAGAGGGATCACGTCTGGGATCTGTGGTGACATTCCAGGCTGGTGCTGACTGGTGGGATCCAGGATGAGTCCCCATTCCTGGAGGGATTTAATGTCCCTGTGGATGTGGCGCTCAGGGTCAGTGGTGGGGAGTGTCTGGACTCGATCTTGGAGGGCTTTTCCAACCTCAGCAATTCTGTCCCTCTGTTACTCCAAGTCTGCCGCAGAGAATTCCACCCTAAATGAGTTCTCCCTCCCTAAAAGTAGGGAAGCTCTGGGATAACAGCTTGTTCTGGAAGAGGCAAGGAGCAGCCACTCCTTCTGCACCACAGGGATTATTCAGGCATTTTTATGCATTTCATAAGTCCTCATTTTCATGGAATGAGGAGGGACAATCCTTCCCCATCTGGGATCTGCTCTGCCCCACTCACCATCCTCGTGGTCCCACTCAGAACGAGTGAGTGATGTTTTCATGGATTTAGCAGTCGGAGCTTCCTGGAAATTTTTCAGTGACGTCCCTTATGGACATCACCCGTTATCCTGATTAATGGAGATTTTCCTGAGGGTGGCAGGGGCTTTTGGAGGTGGGAAAGTTCTGTTTGTGTGAGGAGAACCTCTGGAGAAGGGAAGAAAGGAAAAAAGTGGAGAAGGGGAGAAGGGAAGGAGAAGAGAAGAAGGGAAGAAGGAAAAAAGGGGAGAACGGAAGAAGGGAAGGAGAAGGGAAGAAAGGGGAAGAGGGGAGAAGGGAAGAAGGGAAGAAAGAAAGGAGAAAGGAAAAGGGAAGAAGGGAAGAAAGAAGAGAAGAGGGAAAGGAGAGAAAAAGTGAAGAAAGGAAGAAGGGAAGAAGGGGAAAAGTGAAAAAGAAAGGAGGAAGGGAAGAAAGAACAGAAGAAGGGAAGAAGGGAAGGAGAAGAAAGGGGAAAAGGGAAGAAGGGAAGAAGGGAAAAAGGAAAAGGGAAGAAAGGAAGATTGCCATCATGCAAGCCATGAAAAATGACCTGCGCATCCCACTGACAGAAAATCATGGAATTATGGAATTGTTAAGGTTGGAAAAGACCTTTAAAATGAAGTCCAACCATCAACCCAGCACTGCCCCCACGTTCACAACAGTGTGTTCCTGAGTGCCACATCTGCACTTCCAGGAGCATTTCCAGGGATGGTGATTCCCCCACTGCCCTGAGCAGTCTGTTCCATGATTTACCCTCTTTTCCATGAAAAAAAATCCTGATATTTAGGAATATAAACCTCTTTACGTGTCTGCAGTGTGTTTTGTGTGGTTTCAATCCTGAGCGAGGGAAGGGAGGGAAGAAGTGGTGATGAGGCAGGTCCAAAAACTGGGAGAGACACTGGGAAGAGGACATTGGGAATTCCGGCTTGCTGTTTTCCTCAGCTTACGGTGTTGCTGCCTCCTAAATTCCTGTAACTGCTGGGCTGAATCCACCACCATTCTCCAGCAGCTGAATTCGAACCTTTGCCCATGGGTGGAAACCATCGGACACTGTAGCACCTGCACCATGAAGGGAATTCTTGGAAAACATTTTGGAAATTGGGAGCAGCACCAAAAACTCGTGTGGGACTTGCTGGTGTTCCCACTCCATCCCTCGCGGCACCGTTTCATTCCATAGGGGTAAAACATTCCTAAATTTCTTCCCTGTGACCTCTTGCAAAGTGAACTGGGCTGAGCTTAAAATTCGGGTTATTCCAAGCTTAACTTGGGGCAGCTTTAGGCGAGGGGTGATGGATTTTGCCTCTAAAACCTTGGATGTGATTCCCGCCCCGGCGTCTCCTGGGCGCCCTCGGTGCTGTCACTGTAGCACCGATGACATTTCCACGTCAGAAATGGTGATGGAGACATTTCCATGGAATACCTGGAGCGTTCCTGCCCCGGGTCCGATCCCAGCCCAAACAGAAGCCTCGCTCTTGTGGCCATGGAGTGTTTTTCCTTCCCTACATTCTTGGCTGTTGAAGTCTCCGCTCCGAATCCGGTGCCGGGACTGGGCTCCGCAGACTTTGGCAAAGGTGAATTCCACAGGATGTGGGGCCATTTCCTCTAATTTCTCTTAAATATGGCCCCTAGTTAAGTTTTACGGACTGTTTTCCCGACTCTTTTCCTGTTCTCGTTTCAGGGAGCGGCGGCACTGCCGGTCGCTCCAGCTGCAGCTGGATTTTCCTCTCCTGGTTTTCCACTTTGTGGAGATTCCCAGACTGGAAACATCCATGAACCGAACTCCTTGGCTGTTGCCGAGGATCCGGCCCCTCCAAAAACTGTGATCCCCCTTTTCCAAAGGTTTCGTTCCCTCCCGGTGCCTCTGCACAGAGCACTGGGATGTACAGGATAAGGCTGGGATTTTGGTGTCCTCCACTCTCCTCTTCCCTCAATCCAGTCCCACATCCCCCTGGAATTTCCAAGGCCAGGTTGGACAGGGATTGGAGCAATCTGGGACAGTGGGAGGTGTCCCTGCCCATGGCAGGGGGTGGCACTGGATGAGCTTTACTGTTCCTTCCCATCCAAACCATTCCAGGATTCCATGATAATAGAAAAAGCCAGGAACAGCATCCCATAAAACCATCAGAAGGACAACAACGTGATGTGCCCTGCAGCTGGAGCTATAAATGTTAATTTTTACTCTGCCACTTTTTCCTTTATTTCTTCTTCTTCTCCCAAGAAAGGATTCCCTGAATCCCAGTTGCCCACCAGTGGAAGGAGGGATGGACCTGCAGCAAGGGCTGTGCTAGGAGTGAACAGCCTTCCCAGAATTCCAGGGCTGGAACTGAAGGAAAAACACTCCACAAAGGTTCTCAGGCCAAAGCCCTGGGGCAACTGAAAGTCAAATTAAAAGGGGAAAAAAAAATGAACATTCCCTATTAAACCCAAACCCCAAAGCCTAAGGAAAACACTAAAAGCAATGATTAATATGACAACTGGGCAGCTTTCCCCGAAGACCTGAATTCCCAGCAGGATAATCAAATTTGTCTTAAAAATGATAAATAGAGCTACCACTGACCTAAAAGCGTTCCTTGATCCCACCACGCTCCGGCTCTTCCAACAGTGGCTGCTTCACAGGGGGAAAAAAAAAAAAAAAACCAACCCATTTAAATAAACAAATCACATAAAACAAAACCCGCAGGCCCGACGCGGATTTTTCCAACGTTCCCTCAGTCTTTTTTGGCTGTTCCGTTCCCTCCCTGGTGTCCAGGTGTAAACAATTCCCAAAAAAGAGACGTCTGTATCCCTGAATTCCAGCAAAGGTAGCGCTTTGTCTTTCTTTCCCAAGAAGGCTCTCTTTGTGTGGAGTTTCTCCGCCGAACCCGGGGATGTTTGGGCCTTTTGATTATTTTTCCCCCCCTCCATTTTTTTTTTTTTTTTTCCCAACATTCCCGTCTCCTTCCATCGGTGGCTCTGGATTCCTTAGTGAGATTAAGGCTCTCCCATCGTCTTTCCCACCGCCTGCTCCCCACGATTCCCGCATTCTTTGGGTGAAGCTTTGGGATTCGTTCCTGCGCTCCCCGTGCTCCTCGGGGATGGTCTGGGGGCGTTGGGACTTTTCCAGGTGAGGATGGAAAGGGATCTTTCACATGGATCAAATCCCATGGATGTCCTGGCGTAGAAGGCCGTGCTCAGCTCTTTGGGCAGCAGTTTTCCTGCAGGAGAAAATCATGGAATGCTTTGAGCTGGAAGGAATTTAAAGCTCATCCAGTGCCACCTCTGCCATGGCAGGGACACCTCCCACTGTCCCAGGCTGCTCCAAGCCCCATCCAACTTGGCCTTGGAAATTCCAGGGATCCAGGGGCAGCCACAGATGCTCTGGGAAATCCAATAAATCAATACCATGGTTCCAATAAATTTGCTGCTCCAGGTGTTACCTACGACTTCCTTATACCCCGATCCAACATTTTTCTCAGGGAGGGTCACACGTTGTGGGAATGTCCAAGGGCTTATGGAAGTTGGGATTTCATCTTCCTCTCATTGCCTAAACCACAGATTTCTTTCCCAAAGGAATGGTCTGGGCACCGTCAGTCACTGCAGGAAAAAGACAGGATTTTCCATTGGTCCATCCCATCCTGGGGTGGTGTTTGGATGCCCAGGAATCCCCTGGTTCCTTTCTTTCCATCTGCCTCAGTTTCCCTGGGTGGCCACATTTTCCTGGATTTGGTGGATTAGGAACCACAGTCCTCGCTCGTCACTGGGAATCTTCTGAGGATATGGATTAATGAACACAGGGAATGGCTTCCCAGTGCCAGAGGGCAGGGATGGGTGGGATATTGGGAAGGAATTCCTGGCTGGGAGGGTGGGGAAGGGTTGGGATGGAATTCCCAGAGCAGCTGTGGCTGCCCCTGGATCCCTGGAAGTGTCCAAGGCCAGGTTGGACATTGGGGCTTGGAGCACCCTGGGATAGTGGGAGGTGTCCCTGCCCATGGAATGGGATGATCCTTAAGGTCCCTTCCAACCCAAACCATTCCGTGATTCCATCACTCAGCTGAGATTCCCAAGTTTAGGCTGTTCTTTATCCCTTTCCAGGTGGTAGCAGCTTCCCCCAGGAGCACAGGTTGTGGCTCCTCCTGAATCCTTCCACACTTTCCAGTTTATCCAGAATGTCCATGGCGCTTCCCTTATCTCAAACTGAAATCTCCCTCTGGCAAATACTCCAAAATCCCAACAATTCCCACCAGGTCCTGGGCATTTAGAGATCCAAAATTTATTGGGAAAGAGAATTCCTTCATTAGTCATCCAAACATCCAAAGCCTTGGAGCACTTGATTCCTTATCAGTTGTGATAAGGACCCGAGATAAAAGCCCGGTGATAACAAGAGCCTCCGTGTTTGACCTGATTATTCCAATCCCTTGGGAAGGGAGGAGAAAGGATGGGAAGCAGCAGGGACTGGGAATGAGAGGTAAGAGGCAGGGAATTTTTCATTCACCTCGGGGGTTGCTTTTCCATCACATCCAGGGTTTATCCCTCCCAGCCTTATTCCAAAATCCTTTTTCCTCCCCTTCTGCGGTGAAGGAGATGCAGTTATTCCAGTCAGAGCTTCCTTGGGAATAGTTTATGGCTCTGGATGAAATTATTGCTGCCTACAGACTCGGCGGATGTCTCTTCTCCCTGGATAGGGGGAAAATTCAGGGATAAACCTTTTAAATCCTCTTGCTCCTGTTAAAAAATTTCTTATTTTTAGCAGGAAAAGGGAAAATCTGCCGCAGATAAATTTTGGAGCAACTGGGAGATTATGAGGACAATGAAAGACAATGGGTTCAGTTTCCCACTGGGAATCAGGGATGGAAGGAGGAGGTGGGAAAACCCCAGAGCCCCTTTTATTTGGGATTGGGAGGTTTCAGGCTGATCCATCTGGGATCTGGGATGGTGGCCTGCCTGGGAAGGGGAAATCTCAGAAAGCCTCTGGTGTGAAGGTGTTTCTCAGGCATGGAGAAGGTTTATTCCAATAAATAAAACAGGAATTGTCCTGGGAAGTCTCCGTATCCAAGTGTCTCCTTTTCCAACAGAATGCAGCCCAGCAGGGTTGGGATCAGGACTTGTGCCTGGGAGAGAAAATCAGAGGAAAAGGGAGAAACTCAGAGAGGAAAGGCTGGAAAAACAAAGGGGAAAAACTCGGGGAGAAAAGGCTGGAAAAACAAGGGGGAAAGGGGAAAAACTCGGGGAGAAAAGGCTGGAAAAACAAAGGGGAAAGGGGATAAACGGCTGGAAAAGCAGAGGGAAAAGGGAAGAAACTGAGGGAGAAAAGGCTGGAAAAACAAAGGGAAAAGGATTCCCCAATGTGAAATCCCAGCACAGAAGGAGCTGCCTCAGCTTCCTGGGAATTCAGGGGGTCCGAGAAATTCTCGTTTTCTCCATGATTTCCATGTCCACCTTCCAAACTTCAGGACTGGGCCTTTTCCCAAGTCCTGGGGGCTTTTCCCTGCTCCAGCATTCCAGGGACACCTCAAGGGTTAATCCAGCAGGATGGGGGCTGGAAAGCAGGATCGATTTTCCCGTCTGGAAAGCAGTGGCAGGAATTTGTAACTTGAGCCGGGCTGGGGATGGACAGAGGAGCCCCGGCATCGATTCCCAGCCTGGAATACGATCCCGTGCTCAGCCTGGAATATGATCCTGAAATCCTCACTGTGTCCTTGGCATTCCTTCTCCAACAACACCTCCAGGATTTTTCCCACCTTCTCCAGGTGCTTGCGGTGCTCTGCAAATCCAGAATGCCCAATCCAAGTGCGCTCCCAGAAATCCTAAACGTGTGGAGGTGGCTCTGGCACAGCTCCGGCTGCTGTTTGGGAAGCAGGGATTGGGAATAGCTGTGCTGGGAGAGGGATCTTTGTCTCTGGGATGGATGGGAAAACCCCACCCAAAAGGAGATTTCCGCTTTTTCTGCTTTTTTTTTTTGTTTGTTTTTGGTAAATCTCCATTCCCTGCAGAAATCCCAGCTATGTCCCACAAACAACAATGTTGGAGACACTTACAGCCTCACATCCCAAATCTTTCAGAGCTGAGTTTTTTACCACTCCCAGATAAAATTGTCTCTGAAGTCTGATCGGGTTCATCCTCCAGCACCTCCCTATTCCCAGGATTCCTTGGCTGGGATCCTCCATGACCAGCATGGAGAGATCAGAGATCAGGGAGATGCTTTGGGACCATCTCCAAGCTTTTCTTCCTCCAGGAGCTTCCAAGTGCCATTCCAAGATTATCTCTGCATGGATCAGGTGCCAAACCCCACGGAGGGGACTCATCCCATGGGAATGCCTCTCTGGACCATGGAAGGGGCTGACATTCCTGAGATTCCCATGGGGAGCCCCTCCTCACCCATCCATACCCTCAGCAGGGATTTCTTTTGGACCCTGGCATGAGGTGAACTCCGAAAAACAACCAAAAAGAGAATTTCAACAAGTCCAGCTGGAAACCTCGAGATTCTAAAAATCTGCTTTTTCGGGTCCCTGGAATTTAAAAAAAATAGGCTCAAAGTCTTGTCTGAAGCCATGTGGGCAAACTCTGGCAGAAAATGGGATCAGACCAAAAATCCACGTGGGATCTTCTGACTAAAAGCAAAGGAAACCCAAAAACCACATGGAAAAGGAACTTGAAATATTCCCATTGCATCTTTTTCCAGAATTGCCAGTGGTGTTTGTAACCTGGGGCTCCTTTGGTTGATTTTTCCTGCTTGGATTTGGGTGAAGGCAAAGGAACAGGTGGAAAAGAAAACAGGACAAGGCTGGAGAGTCCATCCCAATCCCTGGGACGTGGCTGTGGTTCATCCCTATCCCTCTTTTTACGGCCTGGAATCTGGGATGGGATTGCTCCTACACCATCTGAGGGAACGATTTTGCCAACCGCCTTTGCCAAGCACGACGGAATTGTTGGAATGGGGAAAAACAGCTCTGGAGCCCGTGAGCTTGATCTTGGATCCCGCTTCCACCCAAATCCTGGAATGAAGCGAGGAGTTTGGATCCGATCACAGATCCAGGCTGCGAGAGAGGAGCGGAATCCTGCAAGGAGGGGGCGGATTTTCATTCCTGGAGGCACATCTGGGCTGGATGCGCCGTTCCCTGATCCCAACAAAAAACGTGGAGGCAAGATGTGTTCCCTGCTTGGAGCTCTCCGGGATGGGAAGTGGCGAGTGAGTGGGAGTGATAACCCCGGGCTGGTGATGGCTTCCTGCCTGAGATCCTGGGATATTGGGATCCTGGGATATTCAGGATTGCGCCACTTTCCCTGTCTCCGTGCCCCCTCCTGCTCCCGAATGCCAGAGGGGAGGAATTGATACGCCACAAAGCAGGGATGTGAGCATTCTTCCTGAGTGCTCACGGCTTCCCCCTGCACTGCCGGGCCTGTGGATCACGGAAAACGGGAGGATCCATCCTTGTTAAAGCTGGATGTGGACAAGCCAGATGTTCTGGATGTTTCCAGCCCCCCTGGAAAGCCTTTATTGAAACTTAATCAATTATGATCTCACCCAACATTGATCAATTCCTGATTCCGTGATTTCCTGCTTGTTTCTGTGGGAATTTTGCAATCGCCATCTGACCTGGAGACATTCGGAGCTGGATCCATCCTGGCACGATCCTGATGTGGACTAGGATATGCTCACCTCCCACTATCCCAGGCTGTTCCCAGCCCTGTCCAACCTGGCCTTGGACACTGCCAGGGATCCAGGGGCAGCCACAGCTTCTCTGGGAATTCCAGCCCAGCCCCTCCCCACCCTCCCAGCCAGGAATTCCTTCCCAATGTCCCATGAAAACCTCACCTCTTTCAGTTTGAATCACCTTGGCTGATTTGATAGTGAAGGAAGCGCGGAATTCACATCTCAGTTGTCACATCTTCCAAAAATACAGTGTCATCCGAGGGGGAAGCTGCTGGAAAGACTGGAACATCATCCCTGGACAAATTATTCCCTAGGACAGCTCCAATGAGTCAACGAGACCTCACTTGTTCTCCTTCCCCTGCTCCAATTGGAAGTTCACAAATCCCAAGGAACTCTCCCAGCCCCACAGGGAAAGGCCATGTGGGACATCAGAGCTTCTCCTCCTTGTCCCATTCCTCTGCCACCAGCTCTGCTTCCCAGCTGGCACCACTTGGAGCCAGGAAAACGCAGGATTGGTTTCCGGAAAGATGAGTCTGAGCAGCTCCTTGACGCAGCCGGGAGCAGATGTTGGGAGCCGAGGAGCTCTGGCACGGCTCTGATTCCATAGGGAGCACATGGATAAGGGAGGAGCAGACCTGACTGGAACTCTTTAAAGCTGGGATGAAACATTCCTGGTTGGAAAGATGCTGGAATATTTCAGCTCGTCGCTTAGACCCTCTCTCTTTTTTCTCTGCTTTTCCCCAATTTTTTTCTGGTTTCCAGCTGTGCCGGTGAGATTTCACTTGTGAAGTTTTTGGGTGGAAGCAAAAGCTGATTTTGGTTGAAATTGAGATGGTTCTGTGGGATTTGTTTATTCCATGAATCTTTTTTATTCCATGGATCTGCGTTGAGGAGGAGAGAAACGCTCCCATTTGGGAAAGTTTACGTGATTTTTGTGTAATAAAAGGAATTATCTTGCTGATTAAACCTTGCCCTGGGCTCTATTTCTGGATTGTGGAATGTGTTTCTGGGCTGTATTTCTGGATCCTGGAATGTGTTTCTGGATCATCATGGAATGACAGAACCAATAAAAAAACCAGCAGAAATTCGTGCCTGCTTTGATTTAAAAATGTTTTTTTCCTAGGAATGGTGGAATTCTTGGACAAAGACAACCATTCCCTGGAAGACAAAAGAATGGCAACTCCCAGGCTGTGCTGGCTTTTCCCACTCTGTGCCTCAGCTGAGGGGTCTCTCCCATTCTCCACATCTTCCTTTGGGCTGCTCTGTGGATCCAACGAATCTTGGAATTCCTGGTTATGCTGGATCGGTGCCGTTCAGCGTGACGACTGCTCTCCTTAAAATAAATCCTTAATTCCATGATGTTTTTCCTCAACACTCTCCTGAGCTGCCTGGGGTCAGGGTGTTGATTCCATTTGTCCCCTGGCTTCACCTTGGCCACAAACTGGGTTTGGAAATAAAGGATCAGCATGAAGGAATTTGGGGGATGTGACGGCGCTCCTTGGCTTTCCTGTGGGGCTGGAGCATCTTGTGAGCTGGAATAACACCAATTCTTCTCCTTCTTCGTCTGGATCCTCCTGGTGCTGCTGCTGAGGTCATTATGAGGGGCTGGAGTGTGTCCAGGGAAGGGAATGGAGCTGGGAAGGGGCTGGAGAATTCCTGAGGGAGCTGGGAAAGGAGCTCAGCCTGGAGAAAAGGAGCTCAGGGGGGACCTTGTGGCTCTGCACAACTCCCTGACAGGAGGGGGCAGCCGGGGGGGGTCAGGCTCTGCTTGCAGGGAACAGGGACAGGAGGAGAGGGAACAGCCTCAGGCTGGGCCAGAGGAGGGGCAGGGTGGAAATTGGGAATATTCCCAAAAATGGCATCCAGGAGAGCTAGAGAGGGACTGGGGACAAGGCATGGAGGGACAGGACACAGGGAATGGCTTCCCACTGCCAGAGGGCAGGGATGGATGGGATAGTGGGAAGGAATTCCTGGCAGGGAGGGTGGGGAGGGGCTGGGATGGAATTCCCAGAGCAGCTGTGGCTGCCCCTGGATCCCTGGCAGTGCCCAAGGCCAGGCTGGAGCAACCTGGGATAGTGAGAGGTGTCCCTGCCATGGAATGGGGCAGCACTGGACGATCTTTAAGGTCCCTTCCAACCCAAACTGTTCCATGATAAAATTCCTGGAAGGAGGATGCCAAGGTGTTGCTTGGATCCAGAATAAGTCATTCCCCCAGGACCGAGTATCCGGGGAGCTTTATTCCCTGGAATGAAGGATGTTTGATTCCAATCCAAGCTAAAACAGGGAACAGTGAAATGAAATCCCCGTGGATACTTGTGGGGCGTTACCGCCAGTCAGATCCAAAGGTTTGTGTTCCACAATGTGTTTTCCATGCAATATTCCATTCTCTCCTTTCCCTGAATGGGATTCCCAGAGCAGTGGTAGAGCCCCATTCCTGGAGGGATTTAAATCCATGTGGATGTGGCACTTGGGGACATGACTGAGTGGTGGTCCCGGTGCTGGGGAAGGATGGCACTCCATGACCTCGGAGGCCTTTCCCAACCCTGATGATTCCACCATTCCCTGATTTGGCACATCCGGATCAGCCCATTGCCCTCGGAATGTTCTCCTGACTGCTGCGTGAACCCTCTGCTCTCCTGAGGGCTCCCTGACCTTATTCCAGAGGGTGTGGAATGGCTGGGATGAATCCAGAGCCAGGAGGGGTGAGAATGTCACCGACTCCCTTCACCCTTGGTGCCTCCCTATCCACAACGAGTGGAATTCTCTGCAAACACCGAGGGAAGAGGAGAGCAGCCAACGATTCCCAGCCTTTTTTCCTCTCCTCTCCCTCATCCCACACCTCCAGGGACAGGACCTTCATCCCACCCTCTGGCAAAGAGGGATCCCAGACTATGGAGCTTGGCACGGATTTCCTCATGAGCTCGCCTTTCCTGATGTGCTGGATCCAGGAAGGCTCCAGCCACTGGAATCCCAGCCACGGGAAGGAGGGAGGCAGCTCCTGGAATCTGCTTCACCCCACATCATTCCTCCAGGATCTCCGTGGCATGGGGACACTGGACACGGCACCAGCTGTGTGCGGCCCTCGGCGGGTCTGAGGTGATTCTATCCCTGCTGAGGGTCTGGAAAACGGGAACGGGGATGGAGGGATTTGACTGCCTTCGGAAGCGTGGGGAATGTGGGAGGTGAGCAGGGCTGGTAAACACAGCATTCCGATCCCCACCCTTCCCGGGAAAACACAAAACCAAGGGTTCACAGCAAATGGACAATCCAGCTGTCCGCAGCTCTCCGATTAAGAGGTGATTCCTGCTCCAGACGGTCCAGACAATTCCCTGGGATTGTTGTTATCAGAACAATTAAAAATGAGGGAATCGCTGCAAGGATGAAGCGCCACCGTTTTCCTGAGTTTAGGTTTGATTTCCAAGATTCCTGGGGAAGGGAGAGGTCTTGCGCAGCAAGTGGGGAACCTGGAATTCCCTACGGGAGAGTCAGGAAAGCCAAGAATTCCTGGACCAAAGGCTGGAGGTCGGTTGGTGCTGGAGCATCCTGCTCAGGTGGGCGCATTCCAAGATGCCCTCACCAGAAAAAACATGGAAAACCCAAAGACTCTCCAAGAATTAATGCCATGAACGCACAGAGACTGGGAAAAATCCAGTTCCCATGAACCGATGGGATGATTTCACGTGGAGCCATCGCTTCCACGGGATAGGGAACATCCCGTGTTGGAAAGGCTCCTTCCCTCCCTGGAGTGTCTTGGTGTGCTCTGCCCTGACTCTTCCGTGGTTTTCTGGGGTCTGTTTTTCCGGGCTCCGCTCTCCCATCCCTTCCTTTGACCTTTTGTTCCCTAAAAAGTTGATCATCCACTCGTTTGGGTTTGCTCAGAAGATTCCGTGGGCTCTTTCTGTTGGAGTCTTTCAGTGTCTGGAGCTGTAGGAATATCTATGGCTGCTTCCTGGAAGGAATTCCTGCTGCCAAGAGGCTGGATTGCTTCCAGGTTGTGATCCAAGTGTTCTGGTGGCCTCCATCAAGTTCTGGAGTAGGGAAAACACCTTCCTGAGAGCCACCAGAACCAAAAAAGAGTGCAATTACCTCAACATTCCTGTGCTGGCCAATGGAGAAACGCTGCTGGGAAATCCATGGAGCAAACAGCTGATCCTAAGGACAAGGCCGCGATCCAAAGGGAGGCGGAAGTGGAATTTGGAGGCAGAACCCCTTGGGAGAAAATTTAGGCTGGAAATGAGCCAAGGCCTTGGAATTGGGTGCAGAAAAAGTCCACAGCTTTTAGGGAATGTTTCTCATGGAAGAGAACATGGTCTTTGACCAAAAACATCTCACTCAGGAAGAATCTGGACGCAAAATTCCAGAGCAAATGGGGATGAGGGTGCGGAGGCCCTGGAGCAGTTTTCCCAGAGAATCTGTGGCTGCTTCATCCCTGGAAGTGTCCAAGGCCAGGTTGGACAGGGCTTGGAGCATCCTGGAAGGTGTGGAAGAGGTGGAATGGGATGATCCTTAGGATCCCTTCCCATCCAAACCATTCCAGGATTCCGAAATTAAAAGGTCACAATGTGGTAGGAAACCCTCAAATCGCAGCAATCTGAACTTGGGGCAACAAAAACCAGCTCAAATCCAAACAGTTTTCCTGCAATGTTTTCCTGATCCGGGCAGGACAGAGCCTTAATTGGCTGCTAGGATTTAATGGACGATCTCTGGAATCCCATCAGAGCATAAAATCCCAGATCCCTCGGAGCAAAGGCAGGGCTGATGGTGGGGGGTGGATAATTCCAGACAAAAAGGGATAAATGCCAGAGAATTCCCTGAAGTGGCAATAAAAATTCCCTCTGTGGCGGGGAGTCCTGCTTTCCTCATTATTCCCTGGATAGCAGATGGACTGGGAGAGGTTTGGATGCTCTGTCTGGCAGGTTATCCACGAGGAAAGAGATTAAATCCTCCAAATAAATCATCCAGCTTTCCTCGGCTCTTCCGGATAAAGGATCGTCAGGAATGGTGAATATTTATCACTGGCACTGTGACCGGAGCTTTATTTCCAGCATTTATCCCCTAATGGATATGATGGGAGTGAAGACAGAATCCATCAGGTATTCCAAGGATCCTTCAAGCTGGAATTAAAGCAGGGATTATTGTCCCAAACTGGCCTTGGACTGTCCAAAGTGACCGCAGGGAAAGGGGAGCGATCATTCCATGCGGGAATGAAGCAGGAAACGGGAAGGCTTGGGGGAGATCCCGGGATGGGATATCCCGGGATGGGATATCCCGACCTCATCCCGGTGTCCGTGGGCTGGGAGAGGGCTGGGAGGAAAAGGAGCCGCAGAGCAGCCCGAGGGTTTCCCCGCGTTAGCACAAGCTGGTGATTAGCTGGATGTGTTAATGAGCTTCTGAACGTGCAAGTCAATCTCCCAATATGCAAATTAACTCCCAATATGTTAATTAGCCCCTGGGGCGGTGGCTGTGCCCGCTCTGATAAGGGCTCGGAGCCTCCTCCAGGCACAATTTCCCACTTCTGCTCTGCCTGCCTTCAAATCCGCTCTCATCCCCCTCATCCCGAGGCTTCCCCATTCCCGTGCCGTGGGATGCAGCCTGGAATCCCAGAACAAAGCTCTCCAGCGCCAGTCCCTTCCCAGACCGCTGTCCTGTTGGGTGGCAGCCTCCCAGTCCCTGCTCCCGAGGCCGGGATGCAATCCAAGCCTGGAGGGGGCTGCCTGTTTTCCAGAGAATCCCTGGGAGACTCCGTAGTTCTCCCTCCAGCCTTTCTTCCCTTTTTTTTTTTTCTCCCCTCAGTTTCAATTACTTCCCTCTGTGAGAGAGGGAACAACATTCCTACGGAATGGAGGCCTGGGAGCCTGTGGAGCTGAAGGGGACGGAGCAGAGCCTGAAAATGCACATGGGTGGCTCCCAGGCAGAGGAAAACGAAGGAAGAGGGAATTTTGGGATCTCCCCTCTCCCTCCTCAGCATTCCCGAGGATGTCCCAGGATGTGGCACTGAAGGAAAATCCCTAAAGCAAATATCCCAGCTGCCAGGGCAAAGCTGGGCTCCTCTCTCTTCCCAGATGGATTGGGAAGCGGGGATGGCTCGTGGCGGGACACGGATCCCAGGGGAAGGATGAGGGAATAAATCCAGGGAGTAACAGGATAAGATGGGAAGGGCACGGGATGGGCAGAGCTGGATGGGTTGGAAGAGGTTTTAGCTGATGCCCATGTTCCTCTTGGAGGAATGGGAGTTGGGCCACGGGACCAGCTGGAATTTGGGCACGTCAGGAGCCAGGTCTGGCTTGGACTCGGAGGAGTGAACGGATAAGAAACAAACCAGGATGTGACATTCCGAGCGCGGGGAGTTCCCGGCATCACCCAACTGCAGAAATCCTGGGAAAACTCTGAATTTCAGGCCACATTAATCTCTATTTCCCACCAGGAATGCCTGTGCAGAACAGGGAGCAGGGAATGGCGTGGGAAAGGAAGGAATTCCAGCCCTGTGGCTGTGCAGGAGCTGAAATTTTCCATCCCTGTTCATCCCTGTGGATGGAGGGTTTACCACTCCAGTCAGGTGGGATGGAGCTGCCCATGGAAACCCCACCTCATTCCGGGCCTTGGAGAGTCATGGAATCATGGAATCTCTTGGGCTGACCCACGGGGATCATCCGGTGCAGCTCCTGCCCTGCATGGACATCCTGCCAATCCCAGCCTGTGCCTGAGGAGCTGCCGGAGCTCTGGAATTCAGGATATTGCTGAGGCTTGGAGCTCCAGGGACAGCTGTGAGGGAGAGGCCGCGGAGCTGCCATCCAAGGGGAGCTTCCTGATCCCACGGCCCGGGAGAAAGGATCCTGTTTTTCCCTGGAATTCTGTGTGGGGTGTGCTGCTGCTTCCCTCCCCCTTGAAGAAGTCGTGTGAGCTGCACCAGTGCCTCTTCCTGATCCTCATCATTCCCACCGCTGGAATAAACCCCATCCAGGCGCGACATAAATCCGGCTGCCATCTGTGTGCTCACCACAGAGGCTTCAGCAGCTTCCTGCAGGCTCTGCTTTCCCAGAGCTTGGCAGCTTTTCCATCGGATCCCTCCTCCTATAGGAGGGACCACCCAGCAGCTCCTCTCCCATTGTTCCCCTCGGATCCAGAGGGGCAACGTGGGAGAGGCTGGAGCTGCAGGTGAATCCCACCCAAGCTGATTCCAGCCTGGAGGAGAGAGACCTCAGAGCCCCTTGCAGGGCCTGAAGGGGCTCCAGGAGAGCTGGAGAGGGAATGGGGACAAGGCATGGAGGGACAGGACACAGGGAATGGCTTCCCAGTGCCAGAGGGCAGGGATGGGTGGGATATTGGGAATTAGGAATTCCTGGCTGGGAGGGTGGGGAGAGGCTGGGATGGAATTCCCAGAGCATCTGTGGCTGCCCCTGGATCCCTGGCAGTGCCCAAGGCCAGGCTGGACACTGGGGCTTGGATCACCCTGGAATAGTGGGAGGTGTCCCTGCCCATGGCAGGAGATGGAATGGGATGATCCTTAAGGTCCCTTCCAGTCCAAACCATTCTGGAATTCCATGACCTGACAATTGAGGAGCCCCAGTGGCTGCTGAGCAATTCCAGTGTTGGATCCCTTATGGATGCTGCACTAAATCCAGGCATTGGGACAATACCCTGGCTTTGAAGGATATTTAAATATCCCTGTGTGCCTCAGAGGAAGGAGCTCCAGGACAGCATCCACAAAACAAGGGCAGAGGGATCATGGAATCACGGAAGCTGGAAAGAACTCCGGGAAGGAGGTCTGGAATCCAAGCTCCTGCTCAGTGCAGGGCCAGCTCTGAGGGCTTTCCAGTGGGAAAACTGCCAGGAACAGAGACTTCCCAACCCCTCTGGACACCCTTTCCCAGTGTCTCGGTGTTCTGACGGTCCAAACAACATCCCAGGAAGGAAGAACATCCCTGTCAGGGAGGGGCAGCCGAGCTGGAATTCCCAATCCTTAATATTTTACCTGATAAGGGAAAAATACTCACATGCCCTAAGGAAGAGGAGATTCCTGCAGGGAAAAGTGGACTCGTTCTTCTGGAGGTGTGAGCCTGGCTGGACCAGACACCCTGATCCTACAGAGAGATTCTAGTTACCCCTCACCGAAGGGAATTCCCAAAATTACTGTATCCAGAACTAATCCTGCCTCCATAAAGCAGCAGAGGAGGATAATCCCGGGATATTCACACGACGCCAACGCAATTTGGCACAATCCCAACGCACCCAGAGCCTGGCAATCCCGAATTTCCAGCTCTGATTTCCCATCTGCGCCAGGCACGGAGGTTTCCAGTCGCTTTCCACGCTGGTGTCTCCCCAGAGCACCCAAGAGGATCCAGCAGGGAGGAAAAACCACTCCCAGTTCTCGCTGACAGCTCTGGGAGATCTTGGAGCAGAACACCAGGCTCCTTTTCCTTAATCCCCACTCACGGAATTTTACAGTTTCATTGGAGCTGCTTGGAATTGTTTTCCTTTCCTGGTAAATCCAACCGGGCTGTCCCTGGTTCTGCGCCAGGGATTGGTTTTTGTAGGGATGGGAGATTTCGGAGGGCAAGGACTAAACTAGACCTTGTGCTCAATCCCAGGGGTGTGGAGCTCCTCATGTATCCATGGGCTCTCCAAGCCTTCCATGGGAAGATTTTCCAGACCTGGATTGAAGCTCTAATGGTGCTGGAGGAGAGGATCAGCACATCCCTGAAACTGCTGGAAGTGGTGACTCCCCTGCTCCCCAGGGAGAGCTGGAAATGGGAAAACTGGAATTGCCAGGCTTGCATTCCCATTAATTCTAAAGGGATTAACACAGGGATTGGGGAGACTCTGAACGAGGAGGGAGGGACCGGGATTTATCCCATTTCATGGCAAACAGGGATAACCAGACCCCTGGAATCAGATTTAATAGACAACGAGTGCTCTCCTGATTGCAGAATTCCGGGGATCCCTCCTTGTCCACGCAGAAGTAGCCAGAGTTAATTTAAGATGCCCTGAGGGCACTAAAATATCCACATGGACCTGGAAAACATGGAATTTATCTGGCTTCTTATGTCGGGAGCTGGAGGACAAAGAGGACGTGGAAAGGAGAGGGGGGAAGAGGTTAAATCAAAGAGGGTGGATTTAACTGGAGATAAGGAAGGAGCGTTTCCATCGAGGGTGGGAAAACACTGGAACAGAATTCCCAGAGAAATTGGGGTTGTCCCATCCCTGGAAGTGTCCAGGGCTGGGTTGGATGGGGCTTGGAGCAGCCTGGGATAGTGGGAGGTGTCCCTGCCCATGGCACTGGATGAGCTTTAAGGTCTTTTCCAACCCAAACGGTTCCAGGATTCTTTTTTGCAACCTTCCAGGACCTGAAGGGAGCTACAAGAAAGACAGAGAGGGATTTTTTCCAAGAGCCTGGAGGGACAGGAGCCAGGGAATGGCTTCCCACTGCCAGAGGGCAGGGATGGGTGGGATATTGGGAAGGAATTCCTGGCTGGAAGGATGGGGAGGGACTGGGCTGGAATTCCCAGAGAAGCTGTGGCTGCCCCATGATCCCTGGCAGTGTCCAAGGCCAGGCTGGATGGAATTCTGAGCACCCTGGGATAGTGGGAGCTGTCCCTGCCCATGGATTTTCCCCACTCCTAAAACCCAACACGGGTTCTCAGGTTTAGGAAACTGTGGGAATTTTGAATTAAATTCCAATCCCACTGGGATTTACCCTGGAAGTTCTGTCCTGTCCCGGATCAGCATCTCTGGGCTGCTCTGGGCTGGATCTCCACCTCCAAGATTCCAGAGAAAGGCTGGGAAGGATTTTTCCAGGCACTTTGCTGTCCTGGCTGTGTCTGTGCCCACGCCTCCATTCCAGGCTCTTCCCACTGACGGAGAATAAATCCAGGAGCGACAACATCCAGCCTGGGGACCCTCTGGAATAGGTGGGACCTGCTCCAGAGGCTTCGTGCAGCTCGGGAAGCAGAGCCCTGGGAATTTCCAAGGCAGGGATGAAGCAACAGGACTTGAAAGGGATCGTAGGAGCTCCGGGGAACGTCCTCATGCGGCAGCTCCTAAATCTTGTTAATTGTAGCACTAATTAAGGGGCTGGCTTATTAAATTATCTCTGCACTCTGGGAAGAAAACAAACAAAGGGATTCTGCGGAGCTTTTAAATCTGCGTTCCCGAAATGTGTGTCCCATCTGGCCGGGAAAGCGTGAGCCCCTGGCTGGGAACAGCCCTCCGGCTGTGTTCTGCAGCAGGACGGATCTCAGGAGCAGGGCATTCCCAAGGGAATCCCACAAAAATGACCTCACCAGCTGGAGATTCGAGATCCGGATCCGTGGATGCACATTCCTGGGAAGGCTGGAGCGCCCCTTTTGTGCGGCGTATCCCAAAAATACCGTCTGGGACCAGGGAGCCTTAAAACCAGGGATGAAGGAGGGAAATCTCGGTCTGGAGCAGGGAACGAGGTGGTTGCAACACTCCAAGGTGTGGGAGGATTTCCAGCTGGCTGCCCTCGCCCCATCCTTCCACATTTTGGGAGCCAGGCAGTGGAATTTTGGGATTTGCAGGGGTTGCTGCACGTGGAAGATAGATGAGGGACTCGGGAAGAGGGAAAAGCTCAAGGCAGGGCTTTGGAAAGGGAAAGACAAAGGAAGGAATTACTGAGGAGTCAGTTATGGAAAACTGCCGAGGGGAAAATCAGGAGTAATTCCATTATTTGGGATCCCCAGCCCCACAGATTTGTTGCCAGGTGAGCTAGAAAAGGGATTTCTGGAAAAGAATGAGGGGCCCTGGTGGAAAAGGGATTATGGATCAGCACTGTCCAGTCTGGGGCTCCCCAGTGCAGGAAAACCATG
This sequence comes from Erpornis zantholeuca, assembly GCA_013400515.1. NCBI lineage: Eukaryota > Metazoa > Chordata > Aves > Passeriformes > Timaliidae > Erpornis > Erpornis zantholeuca. The sequence continues at coordinate 75,790 of VZTN01036239.1, read as the reverse complement.
GGAATACTGAAGGGAGCCCAGTGAAGGGATTCCAGGATGGCTGGAGGCTGGAGCAGTGGATATTGGCAGGATCTGGAATTGTCCTGCTGGAAGAAGACAAGGGATAGAGGGATTTGTTCCTAACAGGGACCTGACGGTCCAGAGGCAGATCCAGACTCTTCTGGGAAGGATACGGATGGGGATCCACGGATTCGAGTTGCAGGAAGGAAGGTTCAGATCAGACACTGGGAAGATATTTTACACCAATTTTACTGGAAAAAAAAACCCCAAAAACCTGGAGAGTTTTCCCGGATCTCCTTTCCCGGGGATATCCAAACCTCATCTCCGAAGTCCTGCTCTGATTTGGGCCGAGCTCGGACCAGAGACACCCATGGATCCCTCCCAGCCTTTCTTACTCCCCAAATCCAAGGAATTCAGCTCCGCAGAGCCCTGGAAAAGGAAGATTTGTTTGGTTCAGCCTTTAACTCGCTGCATGTGGAGAAGCTGAGCTGTGGAATTCCCACAGCAAATCCCAGAACAAAGCCCGGCTGGAGAATAAGGCGTGGGAGATTTCCCAGCTGACCTGGGTCGAGATTCCCACAGCAACTGCAGGACTGTGGATACTCCAAGGGGCTCGGGAAGGTCCCAATCCCAGGGGGTTTTCCCAGTGGGAATCGCAATTTGGGGAGAGAGGATGTGGAGCAAACCAGGATTGGCCAAAAATCCCAAATCTGCCTCCGGACAGTCAAGAGGCACTTGACCAAAAGGCTGGAAAAGCTTTGATTTTCAGTGTTTTATTTCCATTAAAATTCTTTAATTTCATTACGGAGCTGGTCCAGCTGGGTGCCAGCTTCTCTCATTCCTCATTGGAATGCCTTTCCCAAGCTGTTCCTCATCTCCGGGATGAAAGGATTGTGGATTACGGGGAGGAGGCTGAATTCCTGCGAGATCTATCGTTTATAACTTAATTAATTGCCTTAATAAAACCAATTATAGGGAGAAAGGACCACAACGGGACAACAAAACGAATCTGGAGTTTCTCCGAGCTTTCAGGAGTAGAACTGTAAAATGTCTGGAATTTTTTTCCCAGGAAAACCTTGCTGCCACGGCAGGGTTTTAATCCTAAAAATTCTGTTTTAGCTGCTGTTCAGAGGGGGTTCTCACCGGAGCTGCACCGGCCTGGAGCAATTCCAGGAGATGTTGGATTGATGGACACCGAGCTGATTAATCCTGGGGACAGGGACGGGCTGCTGAGGAGAGAAATCCAGGGAAAATTACAGGAATGTGGTTCAGGCTGGAGAAATCTCAAGGGCAGGCTTCCGGAGGGATTAAATCTGTGGGGGAAAATTGCGTTTGTGGTGGGAATGGAAATGATTCCCGAGGTTCGCAGCTCGGCGAAACTGAGAGCTGAACACCTCAAACTTAGGGAGAAGGATTTGGAGGAGGAAAACTGGGATTTGGTGTGCCCTGGGCTGATCCCAAGGGTGAGACAAAGGATTGGGGATGAGAATTCTGCCCCTCTGCCCTTGTGCTCAGGTGATTCCCCACCTGCAGAGCTGCCCCAGCCCCGGGGCCAACAGCACCAGGACCTGGAGCTGCTGCAGAGAGCCCAGAGGAGGCCCCGGAGCTGCTCCAGGGCTGGAGCTCCTCTGCTCTGGAGCCAGGCTGGGACAGCTGGGAATGTTCACCTGGAGAAGGGAAGGATCCAGGGAGAGCTCAGAGCCCCTCCCAGGGCCTGAAGGGGCTCCAGGAGAGCTGGAGAGGGACTGGGGACAAGGGATGGGGTTGTTCCCAAGGTCCAGGAGGGTTTGGAAGATGCTCCCGGACACTGGGTGGGATTTTTGGGGCCAGGGGCTGGATGATCCTTGTGGGTCCTTCCAGCTCAGGGCATTCCCTGATTTTTCTGGTCAGGGTTCACACCCTCCCTTCCCAAATCCCAGGTGAAATTCCTCCAGCTCTTCCTTGTCTATCTCTCCCTGCCAATGCTCCCTAAAATTCGCTGAGCTGCTCCTTTCTCAGTCTGGATGTTCTGTTCTAAAAAATCCCAGAAAACCGAAGTGGGGGCAGGGTTGTGACCTCGTTCCCTTCATTTCGGAGCCGCTTCCTCCCAAAAAAAACAGCCCCTGTTTGTTTGCCTGTTTGTTTGTTGTAATATTTGGAGAGAATTTCCAGTCTGTTTTCTTTTCCAGGGGGGTGGGAATTCCAAAAGCCTCCACAGAGCCTCCTTTAAAACCCGCCCAGGAATTCCCTCCCACCTTCCCACCCCTGACGGGACAGAAATAGGGAATTAAATAAATCCGTGAATCCATTCCCTGCTGAGCCCGTTCAGTGCCTCTGGGGGCAGAACCTTCTCCTGATATCCCACCTAAAAATTCCAAAGCTCCCTGACCACCGTGGGCTTGGCCAAGGGCTCTCCTTGCTGCTCCAGAGCTGCTCCTGTGTCCCACAGCTCCGACTCGGATCGATCCGGATCCCATTCCAGGCTGGGAGTTGTGTTGTGGACAAAGAGAGGCCATGGAATCACTGAGGTCGGAAAAGATCTCAGAGATCTTTGTGGAGATTCCCAGCACTGCCAAGGCCATCCCAGATCCGTGTCCCCACGTGCTGCATCCACAGGGATTGGGGTCCCCCCAGGGTCTGGCTGTGCCAGCCTGGAGACAGAGCTCCTCGGCCGGAGCTGGGAAGTGGGAAAGGGGCCCAAGGCAGGGTCAGGGCTGGGAATGCTCCCAGGAATGCCGAGCCAGGAATGAAATGTCCTGAACTCTTGGAGCAGAGCACGTGCTGGGCTCAGCTGGGGCCGCTGCCCAAAACCACGGGAGCTCTGCGGGAAAGCTTTTCCTGCCTCTAATTCCTCACAGCCCATCCCAGCTCGTCCTGCTGCTCCTGCAGCCATTCCCAGAGGATTCGAGGACAATGCCACTCTTAAGGAGCAGGAGGGGGAAATCCAGGAGCAGCAGTGAGCTCCTCTCCTGCGTTTCCGTGCTCCTGGGCCTCCAAGGACAAGGGTTGGGACTTTTTGTCCTGTTCCGAAGAACACGCCGGACTGAGGGTTCCTTTCCTTTTTGTTTTCATGGAATGGTGTCCTTTTGGCCAGGGAAAAGCAGGAGTGGAGTTGCTGGAGCTGTAAACAGATGAAGAGCCAGTGTTCCATCCTTTCTGGTGGGAGAACACCGGGAAAAGGAGGCGGAGAGGACAAGGAGAGAGCCAGAGCTGCCAGGAGGGAGGACTGGAGTGTGCTGGGGTCCAGGCTGGAAGGGGCTGGAAAGCTCTTCCCTCTTCCGGCTTCAGTTAGAGCTGAGCTCGAGTGGGCCCTGGAAAGGGATCCAGCAAATCCAGCCAGGCACAAAAGGGAGAAAAAAGCAGGAAAGGTCACTTTTCCCACTTTCCCACAAGTGAAGATTCCTGGGCGCTGGCTGACCTGACCTTCCCAGCACGAGCAGAGCATCCAGAGCCAAGGATCCATGGCTGGCTCCCTGGAAGGGGATATGGGATGGAATTCCATGAGCAGCAGGGCTGAGGCCCTACTGGGAGGCCCTGTTTGGATCATGGAATCATCCCGGAATGGCTTGAGGCCTGGAATTCCCAGAGAAGCTGTGGCTGACCCTGGAAGTGTCCAGGGCCAGGTTTCACACTGGGGCTTGGAGCAGCCTGGGATAGTGGGAGGTGGATGGGATGGGCTGTGGGGTCTTTCCCAACACAAAAATTCCAGGATTCTCTGATTCCCTCTCTGAATTACTCTCCGGAGGGGTTTCACAACCACCTCACAAGATCTTCCCACCTTTGTAACGTTATTTCAGCATTCCATGGGAAATTGCAATCCCCGTGGATTATTTATCCCAAGGGGATTTGAAGGAGAGGAATTATTCTCCCTGGATTAGCAACACTCTGCTTCCCAAATGGAAACCATCGATCCAGGAGGGTGCTTAGAGCATCATCCGAGGAGAGGAAATTCATCCGTGAGGGTGAGGTTTGGAAGGGATAAAAATGGAAAACTGAGGCAAAATTCCAAAGGGAGCCTCATAATTCCCTCTGTCTTTGTGCCCTTTTTCCCCATCCTGGCTGGACTTTGAGCTGGAGCTTGGACTTCTTGGGATCTGCGTGCAGAAGTGGGAGAGATTTTCCTGGATGTGGTTTCTTCTCACGTGGGAATTTCTGGGCAGGCCCCAAAGCCTGCATGGAAAGGAAGCAGTGAAGATCCATGGAAAGGCCCAAACTCTGCTCTCCTTGTTATTCCATGGAGGAGAATTCCCAGCCCGGGGCACGGTTTTGTCACTGTAATTACTCAGTGAGTGCATTAGAGCCCTGCTCTTCCCTGGGAAGTCATTCCCTTTTGTCTGGATGCTCTTTTTTCACGGATCCAGAGCTGGCTGCTGGTCTTACATCCAGAGATTCCCGCTGGGCGCTCCGTGCCGGGGCTGGAACAAATGTTTTTGGGAAGCGCTGCTGCTTTTCCAGCCTCCGGCAGCGTCTCCAGAAGGAACTGGCAGGAAAGCAGCGCATTGGGAGCTGAGGGGGATTAAACCCCAGCCCAGGCCAAGGTCTGGGTCTAGTTAATCTCCCGATTAAACCAGGGAAGGTGCCTGGGGGGGATCCATGGAATTTGTCACCCTGGAAGGGGCCCGGGAAAGCCAAATTTAGGAGGAGAGGAAATGCATGGATTTGCAGTGCCACGGAAAAACTGGTGGTTATAATGATCCCATTCCTAATTAAAATCCTTGGATTGTCACCGGTGCTGGAGGAGCTCAGCATTCCTGGGAAAAGGGGGGGGTGGTTTTCCCTGGTTTCCCTTTTTTCCCTGTTTTCCCTTTTTTCCCTGGTTTCACAGCTCATGGGGAGAACAGGAAGGATCCTGACTCTGCCTCAGGACAGGAAAAAACAGGCAATTTTTCCATGGAAAAATAACCTTTTCCTGCTGGGAAGAACAAACTGGGAGCGGGGACAGATGGGCTGTCCTGGAGCTGGGATATAAATCCATGGATATCAATCCAGGGTTATCAATATGATACACTTGGAGAGGGATGGAGATCCCAGATAAACCTGGGACCCTCTGGCTCTAAGGAAGGCAGGAGAAATTCCTCCTGTTTGGCTCTGTCCGAAGGGAAAATTCAAGCCCAGGATGAATCCTGGGATCCATCCCAGTGGGAGAGTGACCAGCATGGAAAAACAGCTCCTTTCCCTTTGCTTCCTGATGGAGGAATTGTGTCAGGCAAGGTGAAGTCAGGGACACCTCCCTGGGATCTCCCCTCCTGCGGAGTAATGAAAATTTTGGGAGCATCAGACAAAGGAAAGGGAATCTCTTCCCATCCCCACTCCCTGGCTTCCCTTGGAGTATTATCCACCAGGAGCTCGGCAGGGTTTGCTTAACAATACAAACAAATTACCGTTAATTGGCTTTTAATTGTCTCGGAATCTTTCTTCTTTTCCAAAGACTCCGCAGCTGCTCAGAATCCTGGAATTCCTTCTCCTTTTTTTTTTTTTTTTT
>VZTN01036239.1:33892-67974 GCA_013400515.1 Erpornis zantholeuca | reverse complement strand
TTTTTAATGATTTATTAAATAAATTAAATTAAATATTTAATTTTTTTTAATTTAAAAAAAAAAAGTTCCTGATTTTTACAGTGCTCCATGAAATCAGTGGAACCAAGCCTTTATTGGGAATCATCCTGGATTTTAAGCACGTTCCAATTTTGACTGGAAAAATCCCAAGCCCTTTTTTCTGAGCAAATCTTTTTTTGCAATTTTTCCCTCTTGCAGAACCCCCTCGTGTTTTGGGACGCTCCCAAGGATTCCCACTTTTCAAGATCTTGGATGCAGATGGAGATTTATGGAATCGCCTGTACCCCAATCCCACACCAGGATCAGGGAGGGTGAAGGGACAAGGCAGGACAGAGCTAAATCCAAAAGCAGGAAAAACTCCAAACATCTCTGGAATAAAAACAGGATTGAGGGAAAGAAGGATTTGCAGCATTCCTTCGGCAGCATTCCAGCTCTTTAACATTGGATGTTTCCTCCTGAAACTCAAGCCTCCATTCCCCACATCCCACAGATGTTTTTGTCAAGGAGAACGACTCAGAATGCACCAAAGTTGTTTTTCCTTAGGATCCGGCAGCTCCCAGACAGGAGCTGGCAGAGGGAACGTGCACAATAACAAACAAGAATTGTTTGGGATGGGATGGATCCCTCGGGATTGGTCTCGTGTCTTCTTTCCCTTCGGCTTCTCCTCGCCAGGCACTGCCTCGAACAACTCCCGCTGCCCTTCGAGCCTTGCTGGTTCCCGTGAATTTACTGCAGCTTTTCCAGGAGGATTTTCCTCTCAGGATTCTGCCTCTGGAGTGCTGTGGTTGCTCCCAGAGAAGGCAGATTTCCTTAAAAATACGAATGGAATTTCCAGTCCTCAGGGGGCTTCTCTGGGAACATGTGCCAGGGCCTCCCCACCCTCCCAGAGAAGGATTTTTTCCCAATATCCCATCCAACCCTTCTCCCTGTCAGTTTGAAGCCATTCCCGCTTGTTCTGTTTGAAATTGCCTCTTTCCATCTTTCCTGCAGCTCCTTCAGGCCCTGCAAGGCCACACTGAGGTCACCCCAGAGCTTCTCCTCTCCAGGCTGAACATTCCCAGCTCTCCCAGCCTTTCCTCTTAGGAAAGGTTCTCCATCCCTGTCATATCCTTCCCAACCTCCAGGAACTGGGAATGAGCAGCCTTTGAAAAGAGAGTTCTGGGTGAAACAGAGCCTTCCCAAACCAGAATTCCAGGCTCCTCCTTTACCACGGTGATTTCGCTGCTTTTCCACCTCCCAAAGAGGATAAAATACATCCAAGGAATGTCGCTCGAGCTCTTTGGGTGCCGGAGCTCAGGGAGAGACTCCGGATGGACTCATGGAAGGGCCTGGTTGGCTCCCACCCTGCTGCATCCACGGCCTCAGTTTACCCCTGGCTGAAGCCTCTTATCCAGGCTCGGAATGTGCTTTGCGATCCACCTGCTGCTCCAGGGAAATCATTCCCCATCCCCGCATCCAGCAGAATTCCCACACAAAGCCTGCGCAGCGCCGCATATGGAATCCAGCTGTTTGTCAGGGCTTTGGCACACGCCAATCCCTCCCTCCTCCAAGGGCTGTTGATTCCAAACAGGCGTCGTTCGCATCAAAACTCATTTTCTGGCTCAAAGTTTGGCTGCTTGGATGTTCCCTCTTTTCCAGGAGCACTGCAGCGGAGCTGATATTGCTCAGTAATCCTTACGGCGTTCCGTGGAGCAAAGAGAAATGGGGAATGTTTTCCGAAGGTTTTGTTCTTCGAGGGAGAACTGCAGGGACTCGGAGCTGCTGCTTGCTCAGCCAGCCACAGACTGAGATCCCTGTTCCTCGGGGGGAAAATTATCCATGATTTATGTCCAGCCTGGCCTTGGACACTTCCGGGGATCCAGAGGCAGCCACAGCTTCTCTGGGAATTCCATCCCAGCCCCTCCCCACCTTCACCTTAAAATTGCCTTCCTTTTATCCAAGTCCAAATCTTCCCTTATTTCGTTTAAAACCCTTCTCCCAGGCCTGGCCTGAATGGATCACAGCATGGATTGCTCCAGCCCCACTTCCACGAACCAACCACACGGAAAACAATCTCTTGGATGCCTCAGTTCAGTCAATCTGAGCCTTCCCCTCCTCTCACGTTACAACCGAGCCTTTTCCCACACCGTTTTCCTCAAGTTTCCCTGGACAAAAGCTGCGCAGCCTCTCCCTGAGCGCGGCCCTCAACCCCGGCGGGAGAGCGCGGCAGGAAGTTGAGGAATGAACAGAAAAGAGTGGGAAAAGCTGAAGGGGATGAATGTCCTCTTTCCGTCCCTCCCTCAGCACAGAGCCCTCCAGCCCTGTTGTCCCAGCGTGGCTCCGGTGGCTGTTTTGCAGGATGCTCCCGTGTCACCCGATACCCTCCTGGGGCTGCTGGCACCTCACCCCATCCACGTGCGGGGAGATTCCCTGGAGCTCTGCCCTGCGCAGGGAGGAGGCTGGAATGGGGCACGAGCAGAGGCTGCTCCTCCTGTGAGTGTGAAATATAATCCCAGGGAGACTGGGATTTTCCAGTGCTTTGGCTGCTCACCATCAAACCCTCCTTGGGATTCATTCCTCCTGCAGCTCTTCCCTTCTGGTTTGGTCATTCCAGAACAAAACGGCTCCGGAATCCACGAGAGCACCAGGCCCAAATTAATGATGGATTTTATTTTATGTGAGACTAGGGCCCTTCTACATCCAGGCTGGATGGGGCTTGGAGCACCCTGGGATAGTGGGAGGTGTCCCTGTCCATGGCAGGGCTTGGAATGGGATGATCCTTCAAGTCCCTTCTCACCCAAACACGTTCTGGGATTCTCTGATTGGAGGAGCTAAACCAGGCATAAGGATAAGGAGGTCAGCCATGGAATTACATCTCCAGAACTCCTGGAAGCATGGATGGGAGCTGACCAGGATTGTTCCCACTGCTCCCAAAAATCACAAGCCTAAGGGGGTCTTGAAGCCTCCCAGTGGGAGATTTTCCCAAAGGAATTACAGAGAAACTTGCTCCTATCTTTCTGTGTCCTTAACAAACTGGAGGAGCCCATGGAGCCCTTTCCTCATGAACCCTGAGGAATAATGGACCCACATCCATCCAAGTGTTCCCAACGGGATTTTTGAGGTTCTGCGTCCGAGAGACAGGAAAAGACACAGGAGAAAGATTCCATGAGAATCAATAAAGGTTTGTTTTTATTGGAATTCCCTTTTACATACACCTGTGGTTTGCCTTTTCCCGCTCGTTTCTTTGGTCCATGCAGAAAGCAGAAGTGGGGGGGAATGTAAACCAAATTCCTGCCTGGAGACACACACCCGGCAATGCCCCTGGAATCGTGCTTTCATCCCATAGATTTTTGGTGTTTGTCCCTCTTCGGGAGGGGAACGAGGTCTTAAAATCCACTTCAGTGCTGGAGAGGGAAAAACTCCCCCTCCCCCTGCTCTCCTCCCTCCTGCTCCAAGTGGGAAAAGGAGCCTATATCCTGGAAAAAGCTCTTTTCCTGAAGCCCAGGCCCCATGGCTTGTGGTGACCACCGGGGCTGGGTCACCCCGAAGCTGCTGAGATGAAGCCAAGAGGTTCAGCAGCAGCTTCGTCTCCTTGTGGATCCTGATGGGAAGAGATCTGCAAAGGGTTTGGAATATGGGATGGGTTTGGTGCTCGGCTGTGCCTGTCCTTCCTCTTCTCCCACCACCGACTTTCCTGTCCCACCAGCTCCACCTCATCCAACCCGGCCTTCCAAATGTCCCACCTGGAACAACAATTGGCTTCTTGTCCAAGGCCAGGTTGGACAGGGCTTGGAGAACCCGGGAGAGCAGAAGATTCCCTTGGAATCTTCCATGGAACCCGAACTGGATGGTTTTAAAGGTCCTTTCCAACCTAAACCATCCAGGGATTCCCTGATTCTTCCTTCCCTGCAGCTCTCAAGGAAGAAGGATTAGCTTAGATGGAGAATGAGGTAAAAGCCTGGCCTGGCAAGAAGAGCTCAGGTCTATATTTAGGCTGGCTTATGTCTCCTAAAGCTCTGCTGTAAATCGATGCTGCTTCTCGTGGTTTTGTCTCCTCTTTGGGCACCTGAGCCTGCCTGCTTGGGCCACCCTTCAGTTAAACTGGGCTTAAGCCACCTTTCCAGTGGATTCTGTATCCCTACTTCAGAGGATGCAACCCCGAGCCCTTTGGAATCCTGGCGCACACTGATCCCTGCATCCCAAACATTTTAATCCCAAGGATTTCCAGCCAAGTGTCTCCCACATCCTAAATCCCCACACGGAGAAGCTGGTGCCAAGAGAAAATGCAGAACTTTAGGAGAGGAAGCTTCCCCTCAGACCTGATCCTGCTGGATTCTGTGTCTAAAGGATAGAGACACCCTAAAATCCCAGTGCCAAGTAAGTTTTTGGGAACAGGGAGTTTACTCAAATCATTCCCTTATCCCCCCTCAGAATTCATGGGGGAAACCCATTCCATGGAAAATCAACGCCTTGGTGTTGATTTTCCTGGGGTCAGGATTTCATCCCAAATTTTGCCTGCACGCCTGGTTTTGCACACCCTGTCATTAGCCCGGAATCATTAACCCTCAGTCCAGGGAAATAATTAAATTCCACCAAATTCCTTAGTTAACATGCCAGGAAAACTATTGCTCCAGTCGAAGGGAGAGGTTACTCTGTGGGACCCAGGAGAAATGGGTTGGAATTCCGTGTTCTCAAGATGAGTCTGTACTATTTTACCCTTTTTCCCACTGAAAAAAAGATGGAAAAGTGGTAGTGAGGATGAAAAGGAAGAGGAAGTTGTACTGACTTTGTCACACCCACCCCATTTGCTCTCATAAGCCTCCCCCAATTAGGAGGCTCCCCCTAATTAGGCACTAATTTACCCGTCAGATCTTTGCTGGACAGGGAGGCCTGCCTGGAAAAAAGCCGGATTTATAGGAGTTCCTGATTACTCCTAATTATCTGGGTGAGTTTTCCAGAACTTTTCCTTTCATTCCTGGTCCCTGCCAATCCCTCAGCTGATTTACAGCCTTGGAGAATGCCTGGGAATGCCTCACTGGGGGCAGATTCTGTGACGTGCCATGGGTGCAAAGGCAGCTCGAAGGACAAGTGTTTCCAAAAAGAAACGTGGGATCAGAGAATCAGGGAGTTGCTGAGATAGGAAAATCCCAATTGGATCATTGACTCCAACCAGAAAGCACTGACCCAGAGCTGGATGCAGAAACCTCTCGAGTGGAGGAGAAGGTGAAGCTCAAATGGAACCAGAATATTTCCTGATGGATCAGCTCTCATCCCAAACCCCCAGATACAGTGGAAAGAATCCTGGGAACTCTGGAACACTGAGTCCAGATCCTCGAGGAAAACAGGAGCTCACCTGGAGGGTGAAATGCCATGCCAAGGTCTGGAAACCCTTCCCTGCTCTGTGGGAAAGATTTCAGAGGAACATGAGTTAATTACTCCTTTTAGTGCTCCCCCTGGAACATCTTTCCCCCTCTTGACTCCCAAATCCTGGCACAATGTTGATAATTTTGGGAACTTTGTGTGCTCTGGGGCTACTGGAAACCTGGAAAACAGTGGGAAAACTTGGAGGATTGGAGTTCACAGGGAAGGATGGGAAGGAGAAGGAGGGGAAGGGAAGGGAAGGGAAGGGAAGGGAAGGGAAGGGAAGGGAAGGGAAGGCACAGATATGGGAGTTGTTCTATGTGGGTGTCCTGTGATTTCATCCCAACACCGAGCCTGGTCTGTAACTCCTAGGAAACCATTTCTGGAGCTGGATTTGGAAGCTGGATTTGAAATCTGTTCTGAGCTGTGCTTTAGCTCCAGAGCTGTTTTGCCTTTTCACTGCTCGGAGTTACCCCAATTCCCTCCAGCTGAGCAGCTCCTGCCTCTTGCCAGGGAATATCAAATCCACATCGGAGTTGCTTCCAGCTGTCCTGCCCTGGGGCCCAGCTTGGAACATCTCTGCAGACTCATCAGAGAGGTTTTATCCAGCACAGAGAACTGGGAGGAGCCAGAATTCCAGACACTGCCCAGAGCACCCAGCAGGACTCCAGAAAATAACCAAAAATAGCTTAAGATTTCTATTTTATTGTTGGAAATCCTCCTGGAGTGGGGCACAAACACAACGAGGGTTTTCCCTGCCATTCGTGCCCTTTTCCCATAAATCCACCAAGATTTAGGATTATTTGGGAGTCACCTCCCATCTCTGGATACCCGAACTCTGCCCCGGGTGTGATGGCACAATGAGATCCAGGTGATCCAGGGAAATTGTGTTCTCATCCCAAAGCTCTGGATTGGTTTGGGAACTGCCAGGTGAGATTGGCTTCTAACCATAAACCCTCCCCTCCCGCCAAATTTGTGTCCAGACGAAACAAGAAATCAAATGCTGAATTAAGTTATTTAAATAAGTTTTGGGGGTTGTCTTGGAGCGACAGTTTGGAAAAAAGAATTGAAGTGTGGGAAAAGACTCCCAGGAGAAAATCCCTGCTCCAAACCATCCCAAACCTCCTACAGAGCAAAGAGCAGCCGGTGGCGGTGTTTGTCAGCACTGAGAGAAGAAAAACCAGGATTAGGAGATTGATCAAGGCCCATTAAAAGCCCTGACAGCAAATTATTTTGGGGTTAATCACTAAATGAAGCACGTCCACAGGATTTCTGTCTCAGCAAAGTTTTTTTGATGTCTCTGAGCTTTGAATGGCCAAGGAAGACCTGGGAACACCAAGGAGGACCTGGGAACACCAAGGAGGATACAGAAACAAAAAAGGAGGACTCAGAAACATCAAGGAGGACCTGGGAACACCAAGAAGGACATGGACACACCCAGGAGGACATGGACACACCTAGGAGGATCTGGGAACACCAAGGAGAACCTGCACACACCAAGGAGGATCTGGGAACACCAAGGAGGACCCAGAAGCACCAAGGAGGACCTGGGAACACCAAGGAGGACTTGGACGCACCAAGGAGGACATGTGAGAAAAAGGACCCGACCTATAAATGAGGTTTCTTAACTTTTCAAAACACCAGAATCTGAAATTAAAACCCCTCTTGGGCGTTGAGTTTGTCAGGACAACAAACAGGAACAGAAACCTTGGAGCTCTTCCCTCTCCGTGGATTTTCACGGTTTAAAAAGTGGAAAACTCTTCCCAGCGCTGCGGATGCTCCGTGACCTCCTGCTGATTGATGAACACAAACAAAGCCAATCCCTGGCCCGAACTGGATGGTTTTAAAGACCTTTGGCTCCAAAGTACGGCAAGAAGAGGCAGAGTTGAGGAGTGATGAGGGGCAGGACAAGATGTGATCTCATCTGAACCGGGACCAAGGAGAGTGGAGGAGGCAGGAAAACATTTGCACTTCTCCAGGAGAAGCAGGAATGGCAAAACTCACCCCAGAGAAATACAGGGAAGATTAAACAGCTGTTAAATCCCAGAAAAGAGCGGGATCATGGAGCAAGGAATCACAAGGAGACCTCTGCTGCTGTGAGTGGGAATAGAAGAGGAACGATAGAGGAACCTGCCAGGGATGAGATTCCATGGCCAAGCTCAACATCTCCATGGCTCTGGAGAAGAGGATGCCCATCCAAAAGATTCCAGGGAGATTCCATATGAGCCCGTCAGCCAGGACACTGCAGAGCGCAGCTGGGCTTGGAGAAGCGAGAGCATCCATAGGAGTCCAGAGTACTGCCAGATGTTTTCTAGGAGGAGAGGAAAACGGGCACAGATCTGACACAAAGGAGAAGGGAAAACTAGGAAAAAACAGGGAACAGCTCCTTTGGATCTTTGCCTCCTCCTCGAAGTGAACTTGGGAAAGTTTCTTTGCCCGTTTTCCAAGCTGGACATAGGGGCTTGGAGCGACCTGGGATAGTGGGAGGTGTCCCAGCCCATGGAATAAGATGAGCTTTAAGGTCCTTTCTAACCCAACCCATTCTGGGATGATTCCATGACAAGGATTCCATGAAAATGATTCCATGGTGAGGATTCTGTGCTGTGTTTGCTGCACCCCAACTCCAATCTGCTCCCTCCGCTCCACAATCCCATGTTGGATCTGAGCCAGGATGGGTGCAAGCCCTGTTATTCCCGTGGGATTTGCAGAGGGTGGTGGATGAATCCTGGAAAAATGAATCCTTCCCTCCCCAGTTTCTGTCTCCTATGGCCTTTGGGGCTGTGTTTCCACAGGGAAATCCCACAGGAGAGGATCTGTCATCCCAGATGGACTCAGACCTTTGGATGGGGACAACTGTCCTCGGAGAACATCCTCATTTCCTGGTGATGGGGGAAGGGAAGAGGAGTCCGCTCTGAATCCAAAGGTTCTGGCTAAGCTCCAACAGGACCATTCCGTTTGTCCTTCCAGGGCAAATCCCAACCAGAATTTGGGGCTTCTTCTCTCTTTCCAGACATCCCAGCTCTGATTCTTCTTCACTAAAATCCAGGAGGGATGACCCTGGATATCCAGGTAACAGGTCCTGATCTGTACACTTGATCAAGAGTTTGGGATCAGCCCGGGAATGACAGGAACAGACCTTCACAAATATCCTGCTGGATGAGAGTGGCAGTTTTCCCCTCTCTTTTGACATCAGCGTTATCCCAATTTTTGCATGGATGCATATTGCTCATGCACAGAAACAGCCAGGAAATAAAAACCCATTCATAATTTGCAATTTAAGGACTTTTAAATATATTTCTTCCCCCTGCACAACACTTGGTGCCCGTGAATTTTATTTGCATTTATAAGAACAGGTTTGATTTATTTTAATCCTAAATCATCCCGTGTTGAACCCATTTCAGTGAGAGCTGCACTTTTTGGGGGTGGGGGGATGGGGGTTGCGTTTGTTTATAAACAAATTTATGGCTTTTGCCGATTCCTTGATTTTCTGAGGGGTTGTCAAACGTTCTCAATCTTGAGTTGAGCAACAAACGCAAGCGGACGATGAGTCACCGGTCAGGGTGTTTTGGTATTTTTCCTTTGTTCCGGCGGTGAAACGATGACTCCGAAATGTCTCTGAGCCAGAAAATTGGGAGGGGCAGGAGAAGAGAGGAGAAAAATGGATTAAATGTTTGGAAATTTTGATATTATTTTGATCACTCTCATTTGGTGGGAAAGGGTTTCGACGACATTTGGCTTCTTTTGATGGTGCAAAACAAGGAAAGAACAAATAAATACTGACTTATGAAAAGTTCTTTTACAGGACAAGGGGGAACAGCCTCAATCTGCACCAGGGGAGGCTCAGGTTGGACATCAGGAGGAATTTCTCCATGGAAAGGGTGGTCAGGCCTTGGAAAGGACTGCCCAGGGAGGCTTGGAGTGCCCATCCCTGGAGGTGTCCAAGGAATTCCTGGATATGGCACTCAGTGCTCTGGTGGGAATCAGGCACAGCTTGGACTTGATGACCTTGGAGGGCTTTTCCAGCCTCAGGGATTCTGGGGTTCTGTGAGCTGCAGCAGACAGAGAGGAGCTCCAGCTCCTGATGGAACCTCACAGCCACCCCATGCCCCACCAGACCTGAATCCAAACCTCAGGGATGTCCAAGGGAGGGGATTTTCCCCTGCGTTCCACTGGGCTTTGGTCCGGCCCCACTCTGAGAGGTTGATAAAGATGTGGGACACCAAGTCAGGATCCCGCTTGCTCTTCCTGACTTCCTCCAGAATTTGGGGAAGTTAATCCTCAATCAGCCCTCAGAAGAGCAGCTGGTTGCTGCTGGTAGAGGTTTTATCGTCATTAGGGTTTGGATTAGTTGTCCAGAGAAACTGTGGATACCCATTCCCTGGAAGTGGCCAAGGCCAGGTTGGACGGGGCTTGGAGCAACCTGGGATAGTGGGAGGTGTCCCTGCCCAGGGGATACCTGGGCAGGGGGTGAAATGAGGTGACCTTTAAGGTTCCATCCAGCCCAAACCATTCCAGGATCCCATGACCCTGTGGAACAGGACATTCGAAGGGCAGAGCAAGGAACAATTCCAAGTTTTAAAAAGGGACTGATGCTGCTTTCCAGGAGCACCCACAGACAGGGAGGGCTGAGTTATCCACCCTGGGAACTGATTTTAGCCACAAACATCCCCCGGGACCTGCAAATTCCATACCCTTGGTGGTTCCCTCTCCACCACCCCCTCTGGAAGAACGGGAATGTCGCACATTCCAACAAGTGTCGTGTTTCCCGCCCTAAAATTGCACTGGTTCCTGCCTTGCTCCTGGGACTCAGGGAAAGGAGAGGAGAATCCCTGCCTGCATCCACGAGCTGCTAACCCTCCCCGCCCCAGAGGAGCGTTTTGCCGAGGAGCGAGAATTCCCAAGGGAAGGAGGAGGTGGGATCGGTCGTACCCAACGAGACCTTTGGCCAATGGATAGTGGGGCCTTTCCCAACCCCGTGTGTGTCACCAGGCGGATCCACAGGCAGAGAACAAACCAAGCCCAAGCCACTGACCCCCGGGGTGGCTTGTCCCCTGCCAGGACGATGGCACCGCCCCCTCCCCGCATGGCTCTCGCTTTCCCGAGGGACATTCCCGCCCTCCTCGGCCGCCCACGCTCTCCAAGGAATCCATGGCTCCCAGGATCTCCGGTGTCCAGCAGGTCTGGAGAGCTCTGGCTCCGTTACCACCGGGAAAACATGGATGGCGGAATTCAGACACGGGATCACCCGCTGGCCACGTTGGTGGCTGACTTTTTTTTTTTTCTCTCCCAAATAACTTAATCTCTCATTCCACAGAGCAGAGAAACTGCATGGAAACCCTTGGAATCCGCCACGTGGCCTGATGGTTCTTTTCCCACTAAATGCTCTCCAGGAACCTTTTCCATCCTTCGGCTGAATTTTTTTTTTTTTTCCTCCTCCTGTCTTTACATCACTGTCTCTCTCTCCTCTTCCACGAGGACCGTGGGTCTGTCTCCATCATAAAGCCCGGAGCCGTTCAGGTATTCCTCGTCCTTGTTGTACTGCTCCGGGCCGGAGGAAGGCATGGAATTCTCTGAAATGGAGCCGTTTTTCACATAACCTGGCAAATTCCGGTGGCCGTTGAGGGTCCCCGGAATCAGTCTCGTGTTGAGGTGGAGGGCGAGTGCCCCTCTCGTGGCTACATTTGTGATGCTGGTGTGGGAAACCATTGGTCCATAACTGTAGGTTGTGCTCCCACTCCGGGCTTTCCTTTTAAAGTCAAGTGCTAAAGTCCACCTGCTCCATGACTTCTTTATTTCTGCTTGGACCTGATGGAAAAAAAAAAAAAAGGGGGGGAAAAAAAACCTCAGTGAGTGGGAGGAGAAAAATGCCAGAAAAAAATATGGTATCCGTAGACGGAATGGGTGGGAAACTCTTGTGGGGACCTGGAATTTCGTGGTCTTTGTGGGTCCCTTCCAGCACACCTTCCAAAACCTTAGGGATTCCACAGAATTGGAAAGAATGGTGGATTCACGTTAAATCTGCCCTTTCCAGATGAAATGTTGGACATTGGGAAGCTTAATGTCTGAAAATATCTGGCTGGAAAGGTGGGGTAGGTCTGCCCAAGGGTTAAGGGATGGAGAGCAGCACATCCAGGAGGGAATCGTCTCAGTGTCCCGTGAAAATCAAGTGTGAGTGGGAAAACCACCTTGAGAGACACCTGAATCCTGAGAAATTTCCCAAAAATGGGAATTTTAGACGGGGTCTAAAGTAGGTTGCTAAAGTTAGGATGAGATCAATTCCCCTCAGATTTTATCCTGGTTTTATCTGCAGAACATAAACAGAGATTTGGTAGCTTTATTTCCCCTTGAAATCCATAAATTTAGGTCACAAATTCCCCTTGAAAATCCATAAATTTAGGTCATAAATTTCCCTTAATATCTACACATTTAGGTCATAAATCCTTCTTGAAATTCACAACTTTAGGTCATCAATTCCCCTTAAAATCCATAAATTTCACTTTATGTCCGTCCATGGAAGTTCTTCCCTGGAGTGCAGCCGCTGGCCATCCAATTTCTTAATTTGCAGCAATAGAGGGAATTAATGGAAATTAAGAAATTAAAGTACATTGGTCTAGAAATAGGAAAAAAGGTCAAAACTCCTGGAAAAATCCAGAGTTTTTTGGTTAATCAGCAACTCTCTCAATCCATTTTTCTTCTTACTTTGAAATGAAGCAGCAGTTGTGCTAGGAAATTAAAAATTCCGCATTTTTTCCACATTAGCTGCTTCCAGTAGCTCATTGATTGGTGCCATATTCACCTGGGGGTTTTCTACTGGGAAAAAACGGGAATTTGAAATTTTTATTCAAATAAAATTTGGACTGAGAGATCTCGGACTGCAAGATAAAGTTGTTTGTTGTGGAAAAAATGAGGATGTGCTGATGTGCATCCACCTGGCTGTGGAATTAACCCAAGAAAAGAGGGAATTGAGAAGACGTTCATGACTCACCTCTCCATTGCAAAAACAGTATATGATGGCAACAAAAAATCCCTGGAAAGAGGAAGAAACAACAAATTAGTGGGAATTTGGGGAAATTTGGGTCTCTTTTCTGCCCAGCACCCCCAGGCTTCTCTGAGACTGGGGACATTAAAAACCTGCTGTGGGAAATGTTTGAGAAATCTGGGATTGTTCAGTGGGGCAGGGGAGGGAAACAGAAATTCCCTGAGGATGGGACTCCAGGTGGACAAGGAGCTGTCCCGGAGCCAGCAGAGTGTCCAGGGGGACAAGAGGCCAATGGGATCATGGGGAGCATCGGGAAGAACATTTTTTGTCAGGCACGCTGCCCCTTTTTGTGTCGTGCTCCGCAAAGAGGAAACATCTGAGGCCGAGACATTTCCGAATCCCCTCGCGAACGAATTCCGGCCTCTTGTAAACCCAGCCCTGCTCCCAAAGGCCTCGCACCCTCCTCCCCCTGTTGAAATTCCCATAATTTCCCAGAGTTCTGATACCTGGAAAGAGTTGAACAGCATTTCATAGTGCATTTGAACTTGCCAAAGAATCCCTGACACGTCTGTGTATGGCATAGCCATGAAAACAATATAGTGAACGCCAAACAGAGGCATAAGGACGAGGGTAGATTTCAGCAGCTTCCTGCAGGGAGAACAAAGGGATACAGCAGGAATCAGGGCATGGATCAACCTCCTCAGCATCCCCAACCCACCCAGGTTTGTCACCAGGCACGAGTTGCTCATGGTTTTCTCTTTGTTCCCCTTGGATATTGGAAATTTCCACAGGTGCTGAGGAATTCCGCCTGGAATTCCAAGCTGGTGGGATGTGACACCAGCCAGGCCATGCTTCAGTGTGGGCCAGTCCAACCCTCAACACATCCCCGTGTGATGCCGAAGGTGACAACACGGAGATGCCTTTTCCAGCCTTGGGCCTGCTCCAGGTTTGGGTCGGGATCACGGGTGGAAGGCGGAAAGGAATGAACGGAATGCTCACTGCAATTCCAGCCCTCAGGTTCCAACAGCCCCCGAATCCCCTCATCCCTAAAGGATGGCTGTCCATCTTCACGTGGACCTACAGAACCCGCAGTGGCTGACTCCGTGCGAGCAGGAGGTTGGAAAATTGACCTCCAGAGGTCTCTTCCAACCTCAACCACTCCGTTGAGGCAAGACAGGAAAATCCACCCTGGATCGGTGGCTCCTGTGCGATGAGCAGGGCTGGAGGAGAGGGAAGTGGATTAGGAGTGGAATTACTCCAGGTATCCAGGGGAAGAGGACAGAGCAGAGGTGACCACTCTGAGGAGGTGCTTTGGGCTGCACCATCCCTTGGAAAAGCTCCTTTTCCAGGAGGGAACTCCACCTCGGCACAGGATCTGCGCCAGGGGCTCCAAGGAGGCACCGCAACCTGGAGCACTTGGCTGGGCTGGCTCCGGAGGGAATCAGCTTTCCCTGGAAGTGACGTTAACTGAGGGATTAAACCTTGTGCCGAGAATTCCAGCAAGTCCCCGAGCGTGGCAGGGATTGGGAAGGGCAGGAATCAGTCCCAGAAAGCCCCGGCACTGCCTCGGTGCAGCGATTGCGAACCACCAAGGGAATTTAACGCTTTGAAAGGAGCAGGCCCCATCCAAACCGTGATTAACAGCAAAGCCTTGGCCAGGGAGGAGTAAATAAATGGATAAATCCGAGCCCTGACAGGACAGCGAGGAAAACTGGGAGGTGTTTTCCTGCCAGGTCTCCCTCCTGCCTCAGATGTGTGTTTGGAGAGGGAGTTGGGAGCAATGAGCTCGTGGTTTACATCCCAAATCATTCCACTCTCCCCCCCTTCCCAGGTGTCCTGTTGGGCAGTCCAGGAGATCCCAAGAAACCTTGGGAATTCTCAAGCAGCCATGGTGTCCCAGCAATCCGATTTTTCCATCCAGTTTTTGACCGTGCTAAAAATAACCTGAATTACTGAGGGAGGCGAGCTGGCAGAACAAAGGAAAACCAAACAAAAAACGAAATCAAATTGGGATCTTTTTTCTTTCCGTTCAGTCAAGGCACTGAACCACCCGCTCAAGGTCAGGTTTAACAAATAGGCCAAGCTTTCCAAAGCCCAGGAGGGAAATGAAAATAAACCAAATAACCAACACAAGTTTTATGGTCTTCAACAGCACAAACAGTGCTTTAATTTTGCACTTTTGGTTCAAAAACTGGCTGGAGAGCTGGAATTTCTCCCTAACAGCCAGCAGCTTGGATTTGAAAGGTTTAGGAGAGGCTTAAAGGGCTCTGATCCATTCTGCGTCACCAGGCTTGGACGACGACAACTTTCTCACCTCGTTTTAGGTGGCTCCAGCGTCACCCTGGGCTTTGTCCACAGCCTGAGGGGTGAGCCGAGGGCTTTGTCCCGTCCCCAGAAGGGGACAGGGCAGGTGACACTCACCTGTACTGTTGTCTCGAGTCACACCTCCCTGCGTTCGTCTCTCGGAGCTTGGTGGCGAGGACTCTGATAATATTGATAAAGAGAATAAAATTTACCTGCGGGGAAAACAAACAACAAAGAGAGGAGAGCTGTTAAAAAATGGGGAAAGGGGCGGAGCTGCTCGGTTGAGGTTTCTGGAGGAAGCTCCTCCTGAGGAAGGGGTGAGCATCCCAGGAATGATCCCAAGGCTTTGAACCTCCAGGGAGGATATGGAATGGCTCACGAGGTGTGGACATCTGGAAACACCTGAGCCAGCCAGCCCAGCAGGCCCCTGGAGAATGCCAAAATGAGGTTTTGTTTGTCTTTCACAGCCCAGCTGGGATTAAGATTCCCTTGGGATACCAGGAGCACTCGTAGGATGCCTTCCCACATTTCCATGTGCAGAAGGAAAGAGGAACAAGCCAAATGCACCATGGGGAAGCCACAGAGAGGACCTAACTGGAGACGACAGCTCGAGAATGTAGAAGGGCAACGAAACCATTGGATTTCTCCTGTATTTCTACCACTGGGAAGTTTTTAGGACAACTGGGGACTAATACCAAATTCCTTTCAGGGAGAAACATCCATGAACCCAACTTGTAGCCGTCTGCTCAAGATAATTCCAGCGGTGCCTGAGCACCTTGGAACAGGCTGCCCCAGGAAAAGGTGGAATCCCCATCCTGGGATGTGGTGGAGTCCCCCGTGGATGTGGCCCCTGGGGACAAGGTTTAGCTGTGACCATGGTGGTGCTGGGAAAACGGTTGGACTCGATGTGGGAGAACTTTTCCAACCTTCCCGACTCCACTGATTCCAATCTCGTCCTACGGGAACACACAGGAAAATTTAATGGCAACACCTCACGGAGAGGAATTCCCATCGGAACCCTCACTGGATGATTCCCATATTTGTAGAGCTCTTCGGAGCTTGGTTTCTCTGTATTCCACCTGCTGCTGGTGCAGCCAAACCCATTCATGGGGTCAGGGAGAGGGTACAGGCAGAACCATCCTGTAACTCCACTGAGCAGATCCATGGTGCTGGAAAATGCTCTTTCCTATGGATTTGTCGGAAGGCTCCAGCATTCCGAGACACCAAATTACCCCACCACACACAGGCTTGGAATTTTAGGGATGGACCCTTGTGACTGTCAAGCTGGGTAGTCCAGGAGACCTCCTTGGATTAATTTTGATTGGAGCCAGAGCAGATCCAGGTTCCAGCGTTTCCATGATGGAGATACCACCACAACTGTCGGAGAGCTGTTCCAATGGTTAATTATCCTCCCTGGTTAAACCAGGAATTCCCTGAGCTGCTGAACCAGCAGGGCCTGGTTTGCCATGGCTTTGTCTCCTGTGGTTGGATTCCTTCTCTTTTAATGAGGTGCAGCTTCATTTGGGACTGTTCTCCATTAAAAAAAAAAAACAGGGAAGGTCCTGTCACACCCTTTCCCTCACTGGGATAGGAGTGAAATTTCCATCCCATATCCATTTCCCTGTTTTCATGAGGTTTGTGGGAATTTTACATCCCTGCAACCCCATTCCCTGAGTTCCATTTGGTTGAAATTTCCTGGCTGGCACAGGAATTTTAAGGGAGGAATGGATAGACTGCCAGCCAGGGAAGCACAGAGCCTGGGGGCATTTAATTCCTTGGAAACCAATCTGAAAAGGAAAAACCAAGCAGGATTTATGTCTCTATAGGAGTTTTTCCAGTTTTAAAGGCTCCAGAGCGGGATCTTGTTCTGCGTTTTTCGGCAAAATTAAAGACTCCCAACTTTATCTCACCCAGGAGGGAAACTCCCCTGATCTCCCCAAATGTGCTAAACTCGAAAAGAAATCCAGGCAGAGGAATCGCTCCCAAATTAGCAGGAAGGGGAAGGATTTTAAACCCCTCGGCCTCCAAAATCTCATCCAGAAAACGCGGGACTCGCTCCAGCGACGTGGGAACGGCAGGAGCAGCCACGTGAACAATGTGAGCCCACAGAAAGCAAACAGGCACGACCACGGAATATTTTTGCATCATAAACATTTGCAAATCAAGCAAATGGCACAGCCTCCCGGAGAAGCCTTATTTTTCCAAAGATGAGCCTCAATTGGGCTCTTTCTCCTCTGCTAATTGGCCTTTAAATGAAATGCGACGGGGTCGCTGGAATTGGTTTAATTGAACCATCTGAGCTTTCTTCTCCAGCCTCCGCTGTTCCATTCCCAAAGATGCAGTCTCAGCAATGCGTTCCTTCCAAGGAATTGCTGGAGCCAGGTGGAGAATTTCCAGCAAAAGGATGAAATCCAGCCCCCTCCAAACCCCAAAGATCTCACCTAACGGCACAGAGGAGCGCATCCACCTCGGAAAATTTCCTGCTCTTTGTGTGCCTGGTGTTCTTTTCACCCCCACACTGAGCATCTTCCAGGGCCTCCAGGAGGAAGAGCCTGATTCCAAACCCTCCAGGCTGTGGAGAGATTCCTACCAACTCCACTCGTGGATGAGTGGAAAGGGGGGATGAGGTTTGTGGGAGTGGATGAGCTCCTTTACAACAATTCCATTGGGAGATGGAGACCCCCAAATAAATGGAGGGGGGGTGGAAAGAGGGTAATTAATAGATTAATTGAAAGCGGGTTTAGCTAATTGGGACATGATTGAATTCACCTGGTGCAGGTAAGTAAACCTTGTAAGGACCTCTCCAACTTCAGAGAGCTCCTCCTGTGGTGGGATAATGTCACTTGGATCCTTCCTCCCCCACCCCATCTGGGGGATGGAATAATCCATGCTCTGTGATTAGCAATCCAATCAAAGCTGGGGTGATTTAATTTCCCCTCCCACCTCAGGCTTCCCAAACTTTTATGAGTTCAGAAAGTACGGGATGACCCTGACGCCTGGGAAAAGTTTTGGTGCAGCTACGGAACCCAAATTCCATCTCTTCCCACTGGAGATGCCTGGGGAGGATGTGCTACAAACCCTGGGAGTGTCCAGGATCATCTGGATTTGAAATATTGCCTTGTGATGTTGGTTTCGTTAACGATTTTAGGGTTTTGTCCCTAAAAACGTGGGATTTGTCTCTCCTTGAAGCTGCTCACAAACCCTCCTGCCTTATTCAGCCGCCAAAATTCCAGGCAGGAAAAAAACCCTCCGAGTGGATATGTGGGGGTTATTATAAGGCAGGATCTGTGTTAAGAGGGAGTTTGGAGTAGGAAATCCTGGATCAGCTCTTCCCGAGGGCCTCCTGCCCCCTCACTCATCCCATACTCACCACGATAGCTGCCAGGATGGGCACCTGAATAATCCACTTTAAATTGCCAGCACTCAAGTCCCAACACCTGGGGAGAGATGGACATCCCATCAGGAAAACATTGGAAGAGCAACACTCCAGGTTTTCATTGGAAAAATCCCCCTGGAAGGAGGAATTCCTCCAAAGTCTGGTGGGAGGACTTGGTCTAGCCCTGCCTGCACTCTGTGAGACTTGGGAATATCCCTTTCCCTGCTGTTATACTACTAAAAATGAGAATATTCCTATATATGGGGTGGTTCTGCTCTCCAGAGCCCTTTCCACACTCATCCCAGACTTGTCTCTTCCAGGCAGGAACAGATTCTTTCCCACTTCTTCACTTCCCTACCAGAAAAAATTCCCTACAGCAAAAGTGATCCAGGTTTCGTGAACATGGGAGAGGCTGAACTGGGTGTAGGATCACAGAATCCTGGAATGGGTTGGGTTGGGTTGGGTTGGGTTGGGTTGGGTTGGGTTGGAAGGGACCTTAAAGATGATTTAATTCCGAATCCCTGCCACAGGAGAGAGGTTGCTCCAAGCCCTGTCCAACCTGGCCTGGGACACTTCCAGGGATCTAGGGGCAACAACAGCTTCTCTGGGAATTCCAGCCAGAATTCCCCACCCTCACAGGGAAGAATTTTTCCCAATATCCCATCCATCCCTGCCCTCTGGCAGTGGCAAGCCATTCCCTGTGTCCTATCCCTCCAGTTCCTGATGGATAATCCCTCTCCAGCTTCCCTGTAGGCCTCTTCAATCCTGGATCTGTCCCTGCTCATGGAAGGGGATTTTGATTAGATGACCTTTAAGGGAGCCATTCCCTGATTCCCCCTTGGGATAAACCTGGACAACTTCCCACGGGGCTGGGTGGTGTCTGACACGCGGGGATGAGGATCCACGCTCGGTTCCCGACTTTCCTTCCCCCCTGCCTTTCCAGGGAGACCCAGCCAAGCCCCACAAAATCCTTCTCCCCATCCACCCTCAGTCCTTATCCCGCTGAGAACTGGAAGTGCTGGTTGGTGCTGTGGATATGGGGATATTGGGATGTTGGGATCCAGTCCTACCCTGCCAGGAAGGAATGGGAACCATTAGCTCCCAGGAGCTTCCAGCAGCCACTGGGAAAGGTGACTCGGTGTAAGTTATTCTGCTGGAATTCTCTCCAGCCATGGAGACAGGGACACCACAGGCTTTTCCTTATCCAATCCGGGTAACCCCACAGGCTCAGGGAAAGCGGGGCTGGAAAACCATTGGTGCTCCCTGGAAGCCTCTGTGAGGACGAGCTGGTGTCACTGAGGTGTCACCCTTCAGTAGCTCTGCTCATCCACCCATCCCACCCCGGAGCTGAACTCCTGTGAGGAAAGCAGTGTCTTCCCAGAGAAAGCCATTTGGGAATGCCTGGGAACCCTCTGCTGGAGGATCCTGGGCACGGGGAAGCTGTTGCGTTGCCAAACCTGTGAATTCTGGGGGAAAGGCCAGGCTGGACAGGGCTTGGAGCAACCTGGGATGGTGGGAGGGGGTGGAAAGGGATGAGCTCTAAGGTCTCTTCCAACCCAGACCTTTCTAGGATTGTAAAATCCATGGAGGAGTTACAGCTTCACCACCTCCCCACACTAAACTTCCCCGACGGTGCTGCAGCTGCCGTGTCCCAAGTTCATTCCCACTCATTCTGGATTTTAAGGATCCCTCTCTTGTCCCTGCCCAGCTGTGACACCGTCCCTTTATCCCCAGGGATAACAATGGCAGCTGATTCCCATGCATTGAATCCTGCAAAACAAACAGGAAATTTATCCTTCCCTTCCAGCTGCCACCCTCCTCCAAAAGCTAACCACGTCAGAGTAGAATTCCAGCTCTGCCTGGTTCTTTTTCCCTTTGAATTCACCCACAAATCCCACAAAAACTTTGCTGATAAAAGGGAGAGAAGCAAACCCGGTGGGACTTACTCTGTGTCGGCCAGAGTGGCTCTGACGCTGGCCCACACTGTGACAAACACAGCAGGGAGTCCTGCAAGAGAACACAGGTGACACAGGGTCAGCGGCGATCCGAGGCCTCTGGCACCAGAATTCCAGGAGGAGTGGGTTTGGGGAAGGTGGAAGAAGCAGTTCTTAATTATTCAGGCGAAGCTGAGACTTGGAAAGGCTGAGCTTTCACATCCAAGAGCTGAACTGGTTCTGTTTGGGGTGCTCATGACAAGGACACTGAGGGGCTGGAGTGTGTCCAGGGAAGGGAATGGAGCTGGGAAGGGGCTGGAGAATTCCTGAGGGAGCTGGGAAAGGAGCTCAGCCTGGAGAAAAGGAGGCTCAGGGGGGACCTTGTGGCTCTGCACAAGTCCCTGACAGGAGGGGGGAGCCGGGGAGGGTCAGGCTCTGCTGGCAGGGAACAGGGACAGGAGGAGAGGGAACAGCCTCAGGCTGGGCCAGGGGAGGCTCAGGGTGGAAATTGGGAACAATTCCTTCCTGGAAAAGGCTGCCCAGCCCTGGCACAGCTGCCCAGGGCAGGGGGGGAGTCCCCATCCCTGGAGGGATTTACAAGCCCTGTGGATGTGGCACCTGGGGACATGGGGCAGTGGTGGCCTGGGCAGTGCTGGGGATGGTTGGACTCCATAATCTCAGAGGCCTGAGAGTGCTGGAACCTGAGACATGGAAACCGGCTTTGGCCAACTCATCCCATGGGAAGCAGAGAACTCTGCTCTGGAGCCAGGCTGGGACAGCTGGGAATGTTCACCTGGAGAAGGGAAGGATCCAGGGAGAGCTCAGAGCTCCTTGCAGGGCCTGAAGGGGCTCCAGGAGAGCTGGAGAGGGACTGGGGACAAGGCATGGAGGGACAGGACACAGGGAATGGCTTCCCAGTGCCAGAGGGCAGGGATGGGTGGGATATTGGGAAGGAATTCCTGGCTGGGAGAGTGGGGAGAGGCTGGGATGGAATTCCCAAAGAAGCTTTGGGCTGCCCTTGGATCCCTGGCAGTGTCCAAGGCCAGGCTGGATGGGGCTTGGATCTCTCTGGGATAGTGGGAGGTGTCCCTGCCCATGGATGGAATGGGATGATCCTTAAGGTCCCTTCCAACCCAAACCATTCCATGATTCCATGACTGCAGCGGTTTTATGCAGTACACCTTTCCCCAGATATTTCCTCCCTTCCTTCACATCAAGGAAAAGCGGATCAGGAGTCAGGCTCAGACCGTTTCTCCCACAAAATCGCTGGATGCATTGGGAGCTCCCTTAAATGCGAGGGAGCTGCTGCACGAAGCAGCGAAATGCTAAGATTTAGGATTATGTTTCCAAAATATCCAGCCAAAGGTTCATTCCCAAATGAACCATCCTGATTTCAGCACAGCTACCCTGGGCCATCGTCTTTTCCCTGTGAAACGTGGAAAAAAAATAATTCCCCAATATCCAACTGCAACCTCGTATTTATTTTTTTAGGGTCCAGTTATTTGTACAACCAAGTCCCCTACTGGCTTCCCTCAAAAAGCAGGATCCAACCCACAGTAGCTTCCACAAATTCGGGAAGAATGACCCCTTTCAGGTGGGAAAAAAAAAATGATTAAGGAATAAATAAAGGCGACATTTATCAGCGGGGACTGTGAAGAGGCTGTTCCCAGTCTAAGCTCACTGGGGCTCGGGGATAAGCCCAGGCTTAACTTTCAGCGTGCACTTAAGTCTCATTAGGGTGCTTAAAGGTTTTCCTGACCACGGGGTGTGGAGCAGGGACGGCCGTGTCCCAAACCCCGGGACAACGGGGCCCTTATCCGGGCTGGGAGCTGGGAATGCCGGGGTAATATAAGGAAGCATAAATAATTAAACACAGAGCCTCACTCAGGCCCGGCGCTCCTACAAAGCCACATTTGTAAGGAATTCATCCCTCTCCACAATTCCCTGGGTTGCCAGCACCGGGAAGAAAATCCTTGACCTGTCGCGCTGGGAACTTGGAGCAAGGGAAGCGAGGGCTCGGGTGCTGATTACTCGTGACAGGCACTGGCTCTTTCCTCCTGCCTGGTGTCCACCTATCCGTGGAAAATAGGGCAGGCTCTGGAATATCACCAAAGGTTTAAATGGATTGAATTTTTTGGTGCTACTCCAGTTTAGATCCATTGAGGAACGGCCGTGTTGGAAGCCTGTCCATGAGATATGGGATATTCCCACTACAGCGAAGCTCCAAGTCTGAAGGATGGATTTTGTTTTGGAGGTTTGGATACATTTGACAGGAATTTGTTCCTCTCTTTCCTGTCCTGAGCTCCAGAAGAGACAGAATTCCTATTCTCACCAATCCTGGGCTGAGTTCAAGCTCCCAAGCAAAATTAAAATACCCCAGAGAAAAGAGTTATCCCTAAAAGTCCCAGTGTGTGCATGGATGGATGGAGGGATGGATAGATGGATGGATTAATGGATTCACGGATTCATGGATGGATTCATGGATGGATACATGTATGGATACACAGATGGATGCATGGATGGATGGATGGATGGATGGATGGATGGATGGATGGATGATGGATGGATGGATGGATGGATGGATGGATGAATGATGGATGGATGGATGGATGGATGGATGGATGGATGGAGGGATGGATGGATGATGGATGGAGGGATGGATGGATGGATGGATGGATGGATGATGGATGGATGGATGGATGGATGGATGGATGGATGGATGGATGGGATGGATGGATGGATACATGGATGGATGGATAGGTGGATGGATGGGTGGACAGATGGATACATGGATACATGGATGGATGGGTGGATAGATGGATGAATGGATGGATACATGGATGGATGGATGGATGGATGGAAGGAATGCAGGGATTAATGGATGGATATATGGATGCCTGGATGCATGCATGCATGGATGCATGCACGCATGGAGGGATGGATGGGTACATGGATACATGGATGGATGGGTGGATACATGGATGCACGGATGTCCTCCCCCTGCCTCCCGCCCATCCCGCCATGCTGCGAGCGACCTTTACAGAATCCACATTGTATGCGCTGTGCATTTCCAGCCACACACACAGTGTGTACAATGCAGGTGCTATAAAGTCGGGAATCTCCCCAGCAGCCGGAAAATGGGAAAGATCTGCTGGCCACCCCACCCCCTCGGGGGCTTTTCCTGTGGCCATGTCTCCCAGCAGTTGGAAAAATGGGTTTCACAGATGTGGTGTGAGGGAGTGACTGCTGGGAGGGAGTTTAGGAATAAAGATGTCGGGAATTCTGGTCTCAATTCCCTGGGGTTTAAAAGCCACTCTGAGGAACAATGCCGGTGTTTTATGAGTCCCTGTGCATCCCGCTTCCCTGATATTAAATGGGAATAATAATAAATTTTTAAGGCCTCTGGTCCTGCTTGGTACAAATTTTTCCGGGAAGGATGATTTCTGCTTAGATAAACACACAGGGTTCCCCATCATGGATTTTCGGAGCACTTCCCACCATCCTTTTTTTTTTATCTTTTCCAGGTGTCCCTGCAATCCCCAGTTCGCTGAAAGCCAGGGCAGCCCGGCCGCGTGTGTGGGAATCAACGTGGTGCGAAGGGAAAACGGCAGTGGGATCAGCTCGGGTTTCCTGGCTGTTGGTCATGGTTCCTAAACTCCCTCCAAAAAACAGCTGCAGGGAGCCTCCCAAGGGATTCATTTTTGCCCATAATGCCATTATTTATTTATTTTGGGCGGGTGCTGGCGTGGAACGGGTTCCCTTTCCGTCAGCAGGGTCTCCCTTGGAAGAAGGGAATTGAGGACTTCGATGGAGCTTGTGCCAGTGAGGATGTGGATTGAAAATATAGAAACACATGGAGCTGACATCAAAGAACCACTCTTTGTCCCGCTTTTCCCAGGAATAAGATGCTGTAGGGGGATTTTCACTCCCTGTTTCCACCTCGGAGATCTCCAGGCAGGACAAATCCAATGCTGATTATTGCCAGGATATCCCAGTTTTGGGGGAAAACTTGTCTTTTCCGTGGGATAATTATTCATCCCTGATTCCCTGTCACTCACTGCTGCGGCGTGGGCAGGATCCAGTGCCCGCTGCAGGGAACTGGAATTTTTCCGCCGTCTCCAGTGGCTCCTGGATTGGTTTGCCCTTTCCAGTGCCCAAAAATTATGCAAACAACCCGCCTGTGCGGGGCCCTGTGTGGACATTATCATCCCAATCCAAACAAAGCCATCCCAACTGCCACCGGAGGGATCCTGTGTTCTCATTCCAGAGGAATTTCCATGGAGCAGCCTCAGGCTCCTGGAAGCCCAGGGATGCTGGCTGTTGTGACAGGTGTGACTCCAGCCCCTGTGGTCGCTCCGATAAAACGATTATTCCCTGGCAGTTCTCGGGAGAATTAACGAGAGCAATCCCTGCCTGTCCCGCTGCTTTCCTTTGGTTTTGCCTGTTTAAACACACGGCATTATTTTCCAGCCTCTTCCCTCTCTTCCCAAATTCCCTCTGGGGAATCGTTTCTTTAAGCCTGCTCTGAGCAGTTTAATGTTTTTTTTTTTTTTGAGAGGTGATTTTTACAGAACTTGAGGGTTTGGGAGAAGATGAGTTTATTTCTCTCTTCTAATTTAATTTATTCAGGGTTTTGTTTGTTTGCTTTCATGAGGAGGTGCCATCCAAAGCCCTCTCGGTCCCTCAGTGGCTGAGATAAGAAATGCCAAATTCCCAAAATAGACTCTCAAAATTATCTGGGCTAGGAGGGACCTTAAATCGCATCTCATTCCACCCCCCTGCCAAGGGCAGGGACAACTTCCACTATCCCGGTGGTTACTCCAAGCCCCATCAAATATCTCTCAATTTATTGATTTTCCCCCAGATTTTTCCAGCTGTCCAGGACCAGGCTTTTCCTGAGAGATGGATTCCCACTTTGGGATGTTTCTGTATTTACACTTCCCCTCTTTGCCATCCGTCAGCACCAGCAGTTTCTGACCCATGGAGCAGCTGAACAGGAGGTTTGGGAAGGAGGAAGGCTGGAGACAGCCCTGTCCTGGAGTATTGAATCCCAAATATCTGCAGTCCTTCCTAAACTCAGTTCTGTGTTCCCTGCCTTGCTCCGAGCTCCATTGTTAGACAGAGCCACCAGCTTTTTTCCATAAAAACTGCGTTCTGGAATGGGGAAGGGGGTGGTGCAGCCAGGCTGTGGCCAGGTGGATTTGGGATCTGGAATCTGGGAAGTGGGGCTGGGCCAGGTGACCACAGCCCCACCTGGACAGGTTTTCCTGCTGTAATTCCTGTTTAATTATCCTTCCACCCCATTATCCTTCCTTACATCCTCGAGGATCGTCGGAAACATTCCCTGTTCTCCTCCCAAGCCCCAGACTCCGAGACAACCCTGGGCAGTTGTTTTATTGTCCCAGCACCTCGTAACTCCTGGGAAGCCAAAATTAAAGCCAGGAGCGAACAGAAATCCCATTCTCCTCCAAAATGTGCGTGCCCACGAAGTCTTCTCTTAATGAGCCCCTTCCCTGCACCCACATCCCGCCCCTTTCCCATTACTCAGGGAAAAGATGCCCAAGTTGAAAGAAAAGGAAAATAAAAAAGCCTTCCCCACAAATTGCAGGTTTCCAGTGGTGTTCCAAGGCTCAGGAGACCTCAAGGATTTTAAACAGCCGAGGTTTGAGGGAGGAAATCGGAGCTCGGGTCTCTCATTGGGAGCAGATGCTCAAAACCTCCCATAAATTTCTGCCCGCCCAGCTCGGCGCTGGTTTCTCGGCAGGAGGTCCTGGGAAGAGATGGGAATGACTCCCCAAAACCAGCTGTCTCATCCCAAATTTAGCCCCCTCTTTTCCTGCCCTGGGAGGGTGGCAAGAAGTGGTGGGGGTGGTGAGGGAGCGCCAGAGGTTTGGGGCTGCCCCTGGATCCCTGGAAGTGTCCAAGGTCAGATTGGACATGGGGGCTTGGAGCACCCTGGGACAGTGGGAGGTGTCCCTCAACATAGATGGGGTGGAAATGGGATGGGATTTAAGGTCCCTTCCCACCCAACCCATCCTGGGATTCCCTGGATCTTTGTGCTTCCTCTCCAAGCCTGGGCTGATCCTTCTGGAGACCCTGGAAGAGCCACGGCGTAGCCACCACAAATTGGAAACGATAAAGCCTTCCCAGGCTGGAAAAACCTGTCCTTGTGAGAGCCCTGTGACGCTCATCCTGCCTCCATCCCTTCTCCCGTATTTCCGTATATCCGCAATTCCCTTCAAGAACCACCTCCGAGAAGCTTTTCCAAGCGAGCCCCGAGGAGCAGCCGTGACTTACCCCAGCCAAATAACGTGAATCCCCAAAGATATTTCTTCTCTGAGAAAAATGCCATGAAGATGAGGCTGTGGAGATAGAGCCCTTCCACCAGGATCCAGTAGTAGTTGGTTGCCAGGAAGTAGAGGAAGAAGGTGACGGCCACCTTGCAGCCCACCTGCAGCGACCACAGAAGGACAGAGAAGGAACATGGCTGTGGAATCCTCGCGCCGCACCGGCACAGCGAGGCGGGGCGGGAAACAAGGCGGAGGAAGGAAAAATGATCCATGGAATTCCCTTAAAGGGTTTCTGTAAAGGGGAAAAATCTGCGGGAGAACGGGAAGGATGAAAGGTTGGGGAAAACCTCCTGAGCCCAAGGTGATTTTTTGCTACAGGAGGTGAGTTGGGAGGTGGAGGAGGAGAGGTGGTGGCCTGATCCTGCTCTCTCCCAACCCGGTGAGGAGGGGCTCACACGCTTCCTGGAGCAGTTGTGTTCCATCTTTTCCCTGTGTTTCACCTTTTCCCTGTTTCATCTTTTCCCTGAGTTCAGTCTTTTCTCTGTGTTCCACCTTTTCCCTGTGTTTCGTCTTTCCCCGTGTTCCATCTTTCCCTGTGTTCCATCTCTTCCCTGAGTTCAATCTTTTCCCTGTGTTCCACCTTTTCCCTGTGTTTCGTCTTTTCCCTGTGTTTCATCTTTCCCTGAGTTCCATCTTTTCCCTGTGTTTCCTCTTTTCCCTGTGTTTCCTCTTTTCCCTGTGTTCCACCTTTTCCCTGTGTTCCATCTTTCCCTGTGTTCCATCTTTTCCGTGTTTCCTCTTTTCCCTGTGGTCCATCTTTCCCTGTGTTCCACCTTTTCCCTGTGTTTCGTCTTTCCCCGTGTTCCATCTTTCCCTGTGTTCCATCTCTTCCCTGAGTTCCATCTTTTCCCTCTGTTCCGTCTTTTTCCCTGTGTTCCATCTTTTCCCCTGTGTTCCATCTTTCCCTGTGTTCCATCTTTTCCCTGAGTTCCATCTTTTCCCTGTGTTTAATCTTTTCCCAGTGTTCCATCTTTTCCCTGTGCTCCATCTTTTCCCAGTGTTCCATCTTTTCCCCCGTGTTCCATCTTTTCCCCTGTGCTCCATCTCTTCCCTGTGTTCCATCTTTCCCCGTGTTCCATCTTTCCCTGTGCTCCATCTTTCCCTGTGTTCCATGTTGGAGGCCAAAGGCCCTTGGCCACATTGTCCTGGTCTGGGTGTCCTGCCGAAGCCACAGCACTTACTGTGGAATTACTGGAATTACTTACTGGAATTACTACTCTTCCCTCAGCTCATGGAGAGACCAAGGTGGGGTGAAGTCACCCCATCCTGTCTCTGGTGTCCAAGCCAGGATCCTCCAGGGCCACTTGTCCCTCCTCAACAACTGGGAACCTTCTCAGATGGCTCCCGCTGCCTTTGGAGCCAGGTGTTCCAAGAGGAAACAGCACCTGGAAGTTTTCCTTGTGGGAATGTCAAGGTGTTTCCGGAGCAGACCCAAGCTGCAAGGTGGGAGATCTGGGAGAGAATTCCAGGACCTCCTGGTGTTAAAGGGGCTCCTAAGCTGAGCTCTTGCTCCACACTGAGCTGAAATCCTTTGGTTTTTTGGGAGCAAAACCCTGTGACCCAACCCTCCCTTGGGGCAGAGTGGGACAAAGCCACCCTTCTTCCCAATTTCTCAACTCCAGTAGAGAAAGGCTGCAAAATATTGGGATTTATCACTACAAGGACACCCCTTGGCAATGTGGTTATCCCTGGAGTCTGGGAAGTTGGATTTCCCAGGAATTCTGGGACTGCCTTGGCAGTGGAACCTCTTTGTGCTGTCCTCTCCTTTGATTAATACAAAGGACTGACAGAAAATTCCAATAACACCATGGAAGTGTTAACAATAACACCAAGAAAGAGAGGATTTTTTTATCCTGGCACAGCTCTTATGCCAATTTTTTGTCAATCAGTCTATACACATCTATGCACATATTTGCATATTGATAAGATGGGGACACATTACACTCCTTTTCCTTCATAGACAAAGGAAGTTTAAATCGATTAATTAAAAATCCCCGTGAATTCAATAATATTTTTTATATTTATAAAAAATCCCCATCTAGGTTTGATCACGTTTTCTATATTCATTTTTTGTATTTATTGCCTCATGCGGGGTCACGAGGCAATAACTGCGAAGTTCCCACTTCATTTGGAAACAAAATAAATCCATTAATTGTCGCCTTCGTCGCTTGTTTGCTTGCAATTCCGAAGAGTGGGAAAAGCCATTAAACGCTAATATCCAAAGAATGCCATAGATTATCCTAATTATTCCTTATAATGAGCCCGGCGTGAGGAGAAACTCCAAACAATGCAGTGAAACGCTCTGTGTTCTTTCCAAAAAAAATGAGTGTTTGGAGTGTGTTGAGTGAGACTCCATAAATTAATGACACGGATCTCCGGGATGGGAAGGGAACACAATGACAAAGTTCCAGTTGGGACACTGGGGTGCCCAGCGGGACTTTCCCAAATCCTCTGATTTTTCACAGGGTGTTGCTGGTCGCTGATTGTAGCACCAGCTGGGAAAGGCTTGAGCAGCCAAACAAATCCTTCAGGCGGGAAGTTTATCCCAGAATCCCTGAGGTTGGAAAAGACCTCCAAGACCATCAAGATCAAGCTGTGCCCGATGCTCACCTTGTCTCCAGCTCAGAGCAGTGAGTGCCACCTCCAGGAATTCCTTGGACACCTCCAGGGATGGTGACTCCAAACCCCCCTGGGCAGTTCCAAGGCCTGACCACACATGGACAATGCGGATATTGCTATCCAAGATTTCTATGCAGTGAAAAGCCCATGGAATTTTGGAGAAGACTACAACTGACCTCACTCCCAGTTTTATTTTGGGATGTTGACTCGTCTGCCTGGGTTGGCTGGACTGACTCAGCCAACCATAAATGGAACCTGAGGCTCAGGTTGGACACCAGCAGGAATTTTGTCATGGAAAGGGTGGTCAGGCCTTGGAAGGGGTGCCCAGGAAGGTTTGGACTGCCCATCCCTGAAGGTGTCCAAGGAATTCCTGGATGTGGCACTCAGCGCTCTGGGCTGGGGACAAGGCGGGCGTTGGGCACCCACCAACCATTCCAAGGTTGGATGACCTTGAAATTCTTTTCCAACCTCAATGGTTCTGTCCAAGGTCTCTCTCTTAGACACCTCCTTTTTGCAGATGAGCCCCCACCCTTTCCCATGACACCTCAGCATCCCCCCCATCTCCAAAATGTCTTTTTTTCCACATGGGAGCAAGAAAAGTCGTGCATTCCCCATCCCTGGAAATGTTGTGAGCCAAGCTGGATGTGCCTTGTGCTGGGATGGTCAGGAATGTTTCCACAGCCATAAATTCCACTGAGTATCAGGGGAATGGAGATGGGAATCAAGCCATCAACCTTGACTGCCATGGGAACAGCTTTTCCTTAGCTCGGGAATTGGGCAGTCCCTCTAAAACAGTGGATTGGGAGTAGGAAAGGATGGGGAGAGGCTGAGAAAGTTGAATAGGGTGGAAAACTCCCCAAAAGAGGGAAAGCATTGAACAGAGAGGACAAAGACGTGAATCCTGGAAAAACACTGCGCTGGGAATACTCACAAACTGCGATTTATCCGCTGGAGGTGCTTCCGTGATGGATTTCAAGTCTTCCTCGGAGATCCGCTCCATCTCTTCCAGGGCTGACCCGGAGTACAGGACCGCGTCCTTCACGAAGATGCTGACGGCCCTCAGCATGAAGGACACGAACAGGTGCATGTGGATGTAGTTCCTAGTGCAGTGCAAACGTCTGGAAGAGGAGAGAAAGGATTGGGAAGTTTAGTCCAGGCGTTGGATGGAGTCGTGGCTGCCTCTGGCTCCGGAGAGTCCCAGCTGCTCCCACTGGCGCCGCGTCCCCACGGGGAGCAGAGCGAAGGTCACCACTCCCTGTGCTCTCGTGGGGGTGGGAAAGGGATTCATTAGTACCTGTTCCAGGGGCTTCAGGGAAGCATGGAATCGTGGAATGGTTTGGGTTGGGTGGGACTCAAAGCCCATCCAGTGCCACCCCTGCCATGGGCAGGGACACCTCCCACTGTCCCAGGCTGCTCCAAGCCCCAATGTCCAGCCTGGCCTTGGACACTTCCAGGGATCCAGGGGCAGCCACAGCTGCTCTGGGCACTCTGTGCCAGGGGCCAGGAATTCCTTCCTAAAATCTGCTCTAACCCTGCCCGCTGGCAGTGGGAAGCCATTCCCACTCTCCTACCCACACTCGCCCTTGGATTCCAGAGGCTCCAGGACTTTTGTCCAGTGGAAACCTCACAGAACTTCCCGTAAACCATTAATTTTTGTGCCCAGCCCAATTTAGGAGCAACTCCAGTGGTAACTCCGGTGTGCTGGGCTGTTCTCCGTGTTTCCTGCTGGAAACATTATCCTTCGGAGCAGTTTGTGGGCTCCACCCCAGCAATGGCAGCAGCAACCCCACAAATCCTGGTTGTAAAGCGCTTTAAGATCCTTTTGGGGTGGAAAAAGCTTTTTTTGGAGCTGGTGAGAGGGGAATGGATCAGAGCCAGGGAGAAGAGGTGTGTTTTAGAACCAGGAACCAGGATTTTGGGAAGAAGGAACTGACCCCTCACTGGGGTGCCCTGTGTCCTCTGGAGATCTGTTGCCATGCTCGGATTTACGAATGGATTTATATCCTCTTAAATCCCAATAATCTGCGCTAATTAAAAGCAGTGTTTTTATCCCTCTTGGAGGACGTGATGATGACAACATCATTTGTTCTCTGTGCTCTTGTAGCTCAAATGACACCGCGTGGAACTGATGAGGTTTAAACGAAGATTGGCTTTGCTCCCCGCATTTGAAAGGGAGTCAGCGAATCTCTGGATTATCAAGGATAAAATCTGTCTTGATCCCTGCTGCTGCTCTGATCCTTGGGATAACACATGCTCCAGCACCATTGCCTGGGTGCTCTGGGCTGGAAATGAAGTGCTCTGAGTACATGGATAAAGAAAAACCAGGAATTCTCTTGCAGACCTGGACATGGGATATTTTAACAACCTTGCCAGCGTCCAGTGTGAAATGAAACAGAGGGAAAAGGTTTGGAGAACAGGAGCATGCTGGAGGGATGGGGTCTGCAGTTCCCTCTGGATTGGCTGTGTCACGGATTTGGGATTTGCTATCCAAGCGAAACTCCCAACACATTTTGCTGTCTGCAGAGAGCTCTGAGCTCTCTCACATGTTTTATTCCCAGTGTTCCATGCCCGGGGCTTGGCTCGAGCTTCCCAAATCCCTCTGCAGACACCACGGGGCTGTTTTAGCCCCCTCAGCTCTTGTCCAGGTCCTGCTGGTTTTTTAGGAGAAGACAGGAGCAGACATCGAAGGGAAGCAAATCTGGGGCTCAGGGTTTGGGGTCACCCTGCTCTATCAGCTCACCAGACACAACATTCCCAAAGGACAAATTCCTGGACATGGGCGACCACCTTTCATCCCTCCCATCCCATGCTCTCTGTGCCAGCAAGAATCCCAGAATCCCAGAATGGTTTGGGTTGGAAGGGACCTCGAGGATCATCCCATTCCATCCATGGGCAGGGACACCTCCCACTATCTCAGGCTGCTCCAAGCCCCGTCTGACCTGGCCTTGGACACTTCCAGGGATGGAAGATGCAATGTTGGATCTGAGGAATGGATACTGAGGGTTCAAAGTGGTGTTTAGGGGTCTAAATCCCTTGGCAGGGATGGTGGGAAGGGAGGGGACACGATCGGAGTCAGGAGGGTCATTTTTGGATTTGGGAAGAGCAGCAGCGCGGGGAGATTGGAGGAATCAGCCTGGGAGTTTTCAACTGGTTTATCCTTCACGAACATTTGGACTTAAGGTGGAATTTCCCTCAGGAAAACTTATTTGTCTGCAAATCATCCATCTGAAGCTAAGCCAGTCACCCGCAGGGACAATATAGGGAAAGACAATCCCAGACAGCCTTCCAAGGGATTCCTAGAGACGCCCCTCTTCCTCTTCGCTGCAACGGGGGGCCCGGAAAACTCCACTTGAGGGAAGCGGAAGGAATTCCAACACCCCACCCACCATCCCCCGGGAAGTTTTCCCTAAGGTGACCCTAAGCACCGCCCAAATCACGGATGTCACCGCCACCGGTGGCTTCCTGAACGGTGCCACCCTGCTTCCATCCCTCCGGAAAAACCCGAGGCTTTTCCGGTGTCACGTAGGTAAAAACAGAGCCGCCTACCTGAAGTATCCCAGGATAAGGACAGCAACTGTGAGGGATCCCAGGGAGATGGAGTATCCAACAGTATAAATCAAATAGAGGCGATCAAAGACCTCCTGCAGCAGAAACGATGGAAAAAAACAGCGTCACAGTGGGAACGCGGCCCCGCGGCGTCACCGCGCGACCCTGGCAGCACGCGGAGCCCAGATCCCTCGGGAATCTCGTCCTTTCGGCAGCTTTTGGGAAGCGGGGTTTGTGTTCCCTGAGGCGGGGAGATGAGATTTTCCCAAGGGATTCGTGATGGAGTTGGGGTCATCCCCTACCTGGGAGTTTCACGGTATTTTCATCCCAAAGGAGCCCAAAGCGCTTTACAAACTCTTGGCCCTATCCAGGGATCACTTGGGAATTTTTGCCTGGATGAAATGCCTGCTGAGCTGGGAATTTTGCAAGGGATTGATGATGGAGTTGGGTTAATTCCATGCCTGGGAATTTCAGGGCATTTTCATCCCAAAGGAGCCCAAAGCGCTTTACAAACTCTTGGCCCTATCCAGGGATCACTTGGGAATTTTTGCCTGGATGAAATGCCTGCTGAGCTGGGAATTTTGCTGGAATTGTACAATTTAGCCATTGCTGGATGACTGATGCTCAGCCTGGGGAAGCGTAACCCACCACAAAAAACATGGGAAGGAAATACTTTGGCTATGGGATATGAGGAAAAAAATCACCTCCATTTATTTTTCCCTTTTTTTAATCCAAAGCAGCCTCTGCCTGTGGTTATCCAATCCAGACACGACCTGAGCTTGCCAAAATCCTCCTGTCACAGGAGGGCTCCTAATAATTAATCCTTTGGGATGTCTTAGGTTGCTCTTTTTTACAGCTGGCCTTGAAACCCTGAGGTCTCCATGAAATATTGGGATATTTTCCTTGATCCTGCTGGGACGTGCAGCTGAACTCAGGGATCCCTGGAAAGGGTTAAAATGCCTACCCCCCCCCATCCCAGCCTGTCCTGCCTTTCCCAGCCTGAAATTAGAAACAAATCCCCAAAAAACCCCAACCAATCCATCATCTTTCTCCTCGTTCCCTCCTTTCCCTCGCCCCGCCCCCAGGGGCTGCAATAACATCGGGAATGCTGGGCTCTGGATGACAGCTCTGATTGGGATTTGAGGCTTGGAACGCTGGCCTGGAATGCCAAACCTCAGCCCTATTACATCAGAATCCGCAGATTTGGGAATGTTTCTCTGCGGTTTGCGCTGGAGGAGCGAAGCCCTTGCCAACGTTAATTTACCGAGTGTGTCTGTGCGTATTTATGTGATATTTTTATAGATTTTTATAGATCTGTCCGTGCAGGCAGCGGGCCCCGAAAAGACAAGAAGAGGAGATTTCAAAGCTTTCAGGGGAAAAATAGCCTAGTGTGGAATCCTCTTGGAGCTGGAAAACTTTTGCTTCCACAGTAAAAAATTAATAATAATAATAATTATAATAGTAATAATAAAAAAATCTCACACCGAGGCTGGAATTCTCAGTAATCCAGAAGTTTGAGGCCCTAAAAAAACATCCCTGAGTTCCATTCAGTAGTTTCACCGGGAAGATCCACATTCCCCTGGGACAACACCACTGTTATGGCGGGAATGGCCTTG
>VZTN01036239.1:18746-33872 GCA_013400515.1 Erpornis zantholeuca | reverse complement strand
GAATGGCCTTGGGAGGAGCCCCTGGATTGGTCGGCAGGAGGTTTGGGAAGGTCGATGGCTCTGATTGACCTCAGGGTCCCTCTTTGAAAGGAGGTTGAGTCCCAAGTGCCAAGGCACAGGAGGCCTCTCCTGGTGTCCTCCTTGGAGAAGGAGGTGCCCCAAATCCTGGCCGGAATCTCTCTGGGAAGGCGTTGGGAAAGGTGATTTCTTGGATGGGGTGCTCAGATCCCTGGGGAAAAGACACCCAGGAGCAAAAAGCTGAGGTTCTCCACTTCCACGTCTCCCTCACTTTGGAGCTCAGCACTGGCAGCTCCCAGGAGCTTTTCCTCCCTGGATTTACCCAGGGGGGAAAAAAAATCTCCAAAGGAATTCCAGGTCTCCCAAGGGAGGTCCCAGCTCCATGAAAACCGTGAGGAAGAACCAGGAAAGGCCCTCCAGGCAGGGAAATATTGAGTCATTTGCCAGCTGCAACGATCATCTCCACGGCCTGAGGAGCATCCTTCGGGAGCGGAGATGGATGGGAAATTAAATAATTCCCAGAAAACCACAAAGGTTGTGATGGCCAAGCCATGGACACGACCTGGAGCTCCATCGGCCCAGGATGTTCCCACCTAAAGTCTCCTGGAAGTCCACCTGGAGAACAGACTGACAGTGCCTGGTCATCCATTGCTGGCCTTGCCATGAGGTCCTGGTTTATACAGTGTGATAATTAAAGCAATGTCTTTTAATTGAATTTAATTATCCTTTAATCAAAGCGTTCAAGGCTTTGAGTGACCGGGGCTGGCGGGAGGTGCCCCCGCCCACGGCACTGAGTTGGAACAGGATGGACTTTAAGGTCCAACCCCCATCAGTTCCATGATTCCATGGATTTGATTCCATGGGGAACCCTCCACTCTTTCAACTGTTGCCTCATGTGCGAAAGGAAAAGGAAAAACCTGACGGAGCAGGAATTTTCTGGTGGCAAATCCTGTCCTGAGTTTCATGGAGCCGTGCCCTGTATCCAAGGTTTTCCTTTCCTCCTCTTCGTTCCCCTTTAGCGAGGCACCAGCAACGCTCGGGTTGTGAAGCTGGGAGGGATCCAGTGTTTTTTTGAGGAATGGGAAGGCTGGGATCAGGATTTTCCAGGTGGAATTTCTGCCAAGTTTCTCCAAGCTGCTGATTCAGATGTCGTTAAGGACACCTTTGGAATCAGGGGTTCGCTGAAAGCGAAAATCTCTGTCCTGGCTTTCCTTGTCTTTTTTTTTTTTTTTTAACAGGAAAATGGGGCTAAATAAATAATTTAATGAGGTAAAATGAAAAGCTAAATGGGATATTCACAAAAGGCACGGAACAGGCACTGATTCCCAAAGCCTCAGGGAAAACGTGGAGGGGAGATGAATTTTTCCTACAGGATTCTGTTCTCCTCATCCATAGAAATTCCGGGCTCTTAGATCCTCACAGAGTGGAGAGAGACTGGGATCGGCTCTCGCTAAAGACCCTCAAATTTATCCTCAGACACCCCAATTTGCTCTCAGACACCCCAATTTAAACATGCAAGTCCATAAAAATCATCTCGAAGTTCCCTTCCAACCCAAACCATTCCAGGATTCTCGGATTCTATTCCCAGGAACGCACCAGACCAAATCCGTAGGCATGGAACGGGGACGGCACCTCGGGGTTAATTGAAATTACAAACAAAACCTCTCTTTGATCACTGTTTTGCTCCTCCACAGACATTAAGACCTCTGCTGCAAACGCCTGACACTTTGCTGGCATCCCTTCGTGGAATTCGGGATAAAACAATCCCAGCCCGTTCCTGTGCCGTCACTTTGAGGCCCTGCAAAGTGGTTTGGTTTTCCCAGGACCCTAGAGAGCTCCGGGATTGCTGCTTGGAACAATGGAGTTCAGATAAAGCGGCCCTGCAACACGCTGGGCCCTTCCCATTGTGTTCGGGAGGGGATGGATTCTCCAGCCCTCTCCGAATTCCCGGGAAGCCGTAAAATCCCCACGCTACAAACGAGCAGGAGCAGACGAAGACAGGGCTGAGGTCGGATCTTAGGATGGCCCATCCTGCTGGTGGTTCCCAACCTCCCAAGTTGCTGGCTCCGACTCCCCTTCCCCAGGATTTTTCGGGAGGTGGAGATCCCGTTCACCCTTCGGCTCACCCTTGGAAACGGGGTGGGTCTGACCTGCTTTGAAAACAACCATCTTTGGCATTCCTGCTGTTTTGGGGGAGAGGGGAATGAGGGAAATTCCTGGGTTTTGACCCAACCCTGCCATTGCTGCCGCCAGTGTTGGGAAAGGGGATGGGAAAAAGGATCCTGCTGCTATCGGGTGTGGAGGGAAAGGGATCCACTGACAGTGGTTTTATGGGATCCGGGGAGAAACAGCCTGAAAAGCTGCCAGAGGTTCATCGCTTGTGCCTTGTTTTACTCAAAGATTGAGGAATACAGGGAATACAGGGAATACGGGTCACCCTCACTCCTTGTTTTAAGGGAATTTAAGGAACGAAGGAGGATGGCCAGGACAAAAGTCCTTTTAGCTCTGTTCCCTTTCTCCTCCATGGCCAGGAAGGGATGCTTAGGGAAGAGGGTGGGAACAGAATAAATCCACAATAAATATGATGTAGAGCTCCTGGAGCAAATCCAGAGGATCCCATGGAGCTGCTCCCAGGGCTGGATCCCCTCTGCTCTGGAGCCAGGCTGGGAATGCTGGGGGTGTCCAGCCTGGAGAAGGGAAGGATCCAGGGAGAGCTCAGAGCTCCTTGCAGGGCCTGAAGGGGCTCCAGGAGAGCTGGAGAGGGACTGGGGACAAGGCATGGAGGGACAGGACACAGGGAATGGCTTTGAGCTGAAATAAGTAGATTTAGATGGGATATTGGGAAGGAATTCTGGGCTGGGAGGGTGGGGAGGGACTGGAATGGATTTCCCAGAGAAGCCATCACTGCTCCTGCATCCCTGAAAGTGTCCCTGCCATGAGGCCAGCTGGGATGGGGCTTGGAGCACCCTGGGATGGTGGAAGGTGTCCCTGCCACAAGGGACAAGATCACCCAGTGCCACCCCTGCCCTGGGCAGGGACACTTCCCACTATCCCAGGCTGCTCCAATCCCATCCAGTCTGGCCTTGGACACTTCCAGCCGATCCTTCACTCCCTGTTGGATGT
This sequence comes from Erpornis zantholeuca, assembly GCA_013400515.1. Classification (NCBI taxonomy): domain Eukaryota; kingdom Metazoa; phylum Chordata; class Aves; order Passeriformes; family Timaliidae; genus Erpornis; species Erpornis zantholeuca. Next base: position 30,731 of record VZTN01036239.1, on the reverse strand, counting down.
CATCCGGAAGGAACTTGAGGAAACACTTGCCTGGATTGCCTCATCCTACCTGCCTGAGGGAGGAATCAACCTCCAGGGCTGTCCATTCCCGTCCCCTCCAGTGGTGATTTTTCCCCGAGGAAGCGGCACGGGAGCTGTTCCTCCCCGGGCCAGTTACGAGCTGCTAATTCCCGGGGCTCTGATGCCTTGAGCACACTTCGCTCTTTGCAGAGAGCGATTTCCGAGCTGCTCCGGGGGAAACAATCCCCGTTTATTCGGGGCGGGACACCGGCTTGCTCTGGGGCCCTCTGTTCGCCGCTCTGGCCGATCCCAAAATTATCCCGGCGCGGCTAAAACGGGAGAAGTCCCCACCTAAACAAACATCCCCGGACAGAGACGCGTGCGGCACGCGGTGTTGATTTAGGTGTGGGTATCTCCAGCTATCTATAGGTACGGGCTTATTTTCCAGAGATAGACAGAAAATCTGTATATTTATAGCCACAGACAGTTGTTGGATTTTTTTTTTTTAATTTTTTTTTTTTTTTTTTTACTAAAAGCCCAGTTTCTTAAAATTCCCTCTGGATGCATCTGCTTGGAGCCAGCCACGAGCTCCCGGCAAAAGCGCCGGGCAAACGCAGCTGTTGGTGGTGACGCAAAGATGCTGCTCCCCGGGGAGGGAAATAATAATAGAAAACAATCTCCTGCTCAAGACAACGGCTCCATGTGGCCAAATTCCCCCGTTCTGACATCTCTGGACATGTTTACTCCGTGAAAAAAAAAAAAAGAAATCAAAGGAAGGTTTATTAATCCCAGGGCCGCAGAGCCACGCTGGAGTGTGACAAGAGGCCTTCCCTGCTCTCCCTGAATAAAGTCGTCACCACACTGAGGGGGGAAAAAAAGGGCATTTTTTCTTTCCTCTCTTTTATTTCCAGAGTGGTTTTCAAACCCCGAGGCCCAAGGGACCTGCAGTGGATGCACTTTGTTTGTCACCAAAATGATAAAATCAGGGAACTCTGTGACGATCACAGAATCACTGAGGTGAGGGCAGGGCTAAGGAAGAGAAGCTTTTGCAAATATAAATTTAATAATTACGGTAATAATAATAAAAATTAGTAAATAAATGTCACTAAAAAGTATTTGTTGATCAAGATACGATTTCAAAGCTGGCAGAAACGTCAATTTTTTTCTGTGTTTTTGGCACTGAATAAGCACCACCTAAGCAAGACCAGCCTGGTAATTTTACCTGAAGAGTGACGAGGGTTTAATTTGTCCTAATATTAAACATTATTCCCTTCACCTTTGTAGTTACGACAGCAAATTCCTGGCAAAAGATGCCCCTGCCTTGGGTACAGGATAATGAGGGTGAGGATTTTGGGTTATTAAAACAGCTCATTAAGGGAGAGCTCACGAGGAGCAGTAATTTTCCAAGAGGTTGATGATAAAACTGAGGTGACACCTCTGGTAAATCTCTGTTGGGAAGCTCAGCCCAAGCCCCCTGTGACCCCTCAGGGGACACAGACAAAGTCAGGCACACCAAACCCACCACAGGAAATTCTACTTTCGGCCTCTTTTTGTCACCCCAGAGGTGGAAATCCTCAACTTCTTCCTCGTGGTGGAAAACACAGGACAACTCTGTTCTTTTTTGTGCCTTTCCTCTACCAATTCACCCCGAAGAAATCCTACCCGTGGGAGGTGAAAAAGAAAGGATGTCCTTTTCCCGAGGGGGAAATCTTGGAGCTGGGGAAATCAGACAATTCCCACCCCCAGGACGTGGCTGAGGGCGGTGGCACGGAGGAGACAACTTCAGAGAGGTCAAAAGTTTGTGTGCGCTGACCGAGCTGCTGGATGACTCCGACACCTGCTCCAGGACCTTCCCAGAAAACCCTGGGGCTCAAAGGGTCCTTCCCACCATGAACTGGGAGAAGTCCCACCCCACTGGTTCTGGATGGGAACGTCGTCCATCCGTGTGCAGGAGCGGCTGGAGCAGCGCCCAGTGCGCACGACCTTCTGTCCCTCGTCCACGTGAGAGAAAACACTCAAAGAACTCACTCCCTCCACTTCCTCATTTCCTTGTTTTCCTAAACCACTTCATTCATTACTTGAATGAGAAAAAAGAAAAAAAAAACAACCAAAACCCCCCCCAAAAAAAACCCTACTCTGTGGTTAGATTCGAAATTAAGAACATTGTCCCGAAGGGCCTCTGGATCATCCTCACGGAAGCCGTGGTTAGATCCTTATCTCCAGCTGTCTGGGATAATCCTCCCTGCAGCTGATCAGTCCCTCATGCCCTGCCCCGTATCCAAGGGCACTCTTCCAAGGAACCACTGAAAACCCGGGGGGTTTGGATGAATTCTTTGGGAATTACGGGCGCGCGTGGGCGGGAGCGTCATTCCCTGCGGGACGAGGAGGTCACATCCTCCCAGGTGACACCAGGGACATCTTTGCTGTCACCTTAGCATGGAATTCCTTCCAGGAGTCCCCCAGCGTTACAGAGGCCCAGGCTGGCTCACAGGGAAGTAGGAAATTGCTGCCAGCTGCTGTTTTGCCACTTTCCTGAATTTTTGTTAAAAATACGGCTTGTGGATTTTTTTTTTATTTTTTTTTCTGGGAGCATCCCAGACCCTCTCCATGTGCTTTGGATCCCTTTTCCAACTTTGGAGTGGTGTCACTGTTTCCAAAGTGGGGCTGCACCAGAATTAATTCAAGATCATGGAGTCCTGGAACGGTTTGGGTGGGAAGGGTCCTTAAGGATCATCCCATTCCCACCCCTGCCATGGGCAGGGACACCTCCCACTGTCCCAGGGTGCTCCCAGCCCCAATGTCCCTGGCCTTGGACAATTCCAGGGATCCAGGGGCAGCCACAGCTTCTCTGGGAAATCCATTCCAGTTCCTCTCCACACCCTCCCAGGCAGGAATTCCTTCCCAATATCCCATCTAAATCTACTTATTTCAGCTCAAAGCCATTCCCTGTGTCCTGTCCCTCCATACCTTGTCTCCAGTCCCTCTCCAGCTCTCCTGAAGCCCCTTTAGGCTCTGGAAGGAGCTCTGATCTCTCCCTGGATCCTTCCCCTCTCCAGGCTGGACACTCCCAGCTCTCCCAACCAGTTGCTCCTGGTTTGATTCCACGAATGTTTGGATGTCCCCTCCCACAGAACAACCACATAAACATTGGAATTTTTGATAACAACCTGGCAGCAAAAGGATTTCCTGCAGTGGCAGAGGGAGCCTCAATGCCATGGAACAACCTCCGACCACTTCTGAGCGTCCCCGAGACCGCCCCCGTTTCCCCCCAGATCTCTTCGGGAGCGGCATCGCGGCAGCTGCAGGAAACATTTCTGCCTTTGGGGACAATTTTCCAACCAACTCTTTGCCCATCAGAGCCTGATGTGGCTTTGGCAAGCTCGGGAAGAGTTTCCAAGAGGAGGAGGAGGAGGAGGATGAGCCGGAGTTCATCCGGGGTTTTAAATGAGGCAGAGGTCTGGGTTAGGCCGGGATGGGGGCGGATAATCCCTGCTCCGTGTGGGAATGGGAGTGGGAATGGGAATGGGAATGGGAATGGGAATGGGAATGGGAGTGGGAATGGGAATGGGAATGGGAATGGGAATGGGAATGCCTACCCTTTCCCTCGTCTCGTTGGTGAGGAACTTGGCGCACTCGCTGTAGTTGGCCCAGGTGCGGTTGTTGCCCGGGACCAGCTCCCAGCTCCCGTTCAGGTCACACCGGCGATAGGCATGGCCTACGGAGAGAAAGGAGAGGAGGAATCAGAGGGAAAAGAGGGAGAAAATTCATCCCAGAGTGGATCTCTGGGGCCTCCTGACTGCTTGGAAGCTTGGCTGCACAAACCAGCTTCCAGGTCAATTTATTGTTTATTGATTTCGATTTATTGGTCTCTTTTTTAGCTGAGAAACACCACGGAGCCTTTAGTGAGTTGATCACTAAAGCTGAGGGTTTCAGATTTTCTTAGGGTTTAAGTTCAGATGTTGGGTCTGCAAATCAAGGAGAGAAGCCTCGGTTTTCAGAACCATCAGAATTACTCAGAACTATCAGAATTATTCAGAATTATTTTCAGAATTATCCCCATAATGCCTTGCATCTCTCCCTCTGGAGAAAATTAAAAAAAAAAAAAAGGTGATTTATATTATTTTGCTCTTCATTTCCAGGCTCGGGTGATGTCCAGGGGTATTTTATTACCCCTGCCCTCCTCATGGGGATGGGGAAGGAAGGGAAAGCAAGGTTTCATCCTTGGATTTGGTTGGCAGAGGAGAATATCCGTGTTCAGATGTCCCTGTGGGAATTGTGGCATTGGGTGTGTGTTAAAGGCACCTCTCAGAAAATGGGAGTTATCCCACAGATCCTGGGACTGCAGAGGGAGCCCAAGGAAAGATGGAGAGGGAATTTTACAAGGGATGGAGGGATAGGACACAAGGAATGGCTTCCCACTGCCAGAGGGCAGGGATGGATGGGATACTGGGAAGGAATTCCTGGCTGGGAGGTTGGGGAGGAGCTGGGCTGGAGTTCCCAGAGCAGCTGTGGCTGCCCCTGGATCCCTGGAATCCAAAGCCAGGTTGGACGTGGATCTCCCTGGGATAATGGGAGGTGTCCCTGCTCATGGTGGAATGAGATGATCCTTAAGGATCATCATCCCAAACCATTCCAGCATTCTCTGATCCCGTCATTCCAAGGGTCTCCGTTGTGCTCCCACACTCCCTGACCTATCAGTGAAGTGAGGAACCCAGGCCATGCTGGAATATTGAAAAAAAAAAAGGATGGATTACACTAAGGGAGGTTCAGGGTGGAAATTGGGAACAATTCCTTCCTGGAAAAGGCTGCCCAGCCCTGGCACAGCTGCCCAGGGCAGGGGTGGAGTTCCCATCCCTGGAGGGATTTACAAGCCCTGTGGATGTGGCACCTGGGGACATGGGGCAGTGGTGGCCTGGGCAGTGCTGGGGGATCAATGGACTGATCTTGGAGGGCTTTTCCACCCTAAATAATTCCATGATTCTCTGACTCCTTGTTCCTCCTGGCCACTGAGGTGAAGAGCCAGAGGTCACCAGCCAGGGGTGAATCCCAGCTCCCAGTCCCTTATGGAATAGTCAGGACAGGCTGTGAGCAACCGGGATTCCTGGGAATATCCTTCCTTGTTTTCTGAAAGCCCCAGCAGTGCTCTGCTCCGAGCAGAGAGTCTGAATTCCCTTTTTTCCCCTCCTTGGGTGCTTGGAACATTCACTGAAGGGGACGAGTGTGCTCTGATAACTTCTAAAAACACCCTCAGACTTCCCGGCACCGCCAGCGAGCCAAGAAACGCGGAGCCTGAGGGCAAGGGAGATAAGGAGGAATTCCCACATTCTGCTCCCAGACTCCCACCAGGGCTCTGGACTCAGAATTAACAAAGCCCTGAGGCAGAGAATAAAATTCGGAGGAATATTTTGGGGTTTTATTGCTACATGGAGTTTGGGGAGGGGGGGAGGTCAAAAAAAAAAACAGGTTTGGAAATCTCCAGGGTTTACAACTGGTAGCTGGGAGCAGGAATTGTTGCCAAGAATGTCCCAGTCTGCGTGGGGCATGTGGGAAAGCTGTGGTTCCCTGTGAGGAAATTTGTCATTATTTCAGCCCAAACTGAGCTTTTCTTCCATTATCAATAAAAAAACGGCCACTTCTTCCCTTCCTCTTCCCTGGCTTTACTCCTGCTTGGAGGGGAGGCACCGTGTGAGGAGGGAAAGAACGTCGAAGGGGATTTTTGGGATTTTTCCGGGGGGGGAGGTCACCCTGTGCCAGGAATGCCCTTTGCCAGCCCCGGGGGTCTCACTCACCTTTGTGGTTGAAGTCGTAGATGTACTCGGGGCATGGCATGGCCACCACCTTGCCGGGCACTCCCTCGGGCCAGCACACGATGCCATCCCACTCCGGAAGGCAGAAGCCATCTGTGGGAGAGAATGGGGACAAAGAGGAGTCACTGCAGCTGCGGAGGTGACCTCGATGTCCTCTCGTTCGGAGAGGGCTCTCCGGGAGGGAGCCAGCGCTGGCATTCCGTCGGAGGAACCGGTCCTGGGAATCATCGCCAGTTCCTTCTTAGCGTTCAGCTCCAGAGGGTGCAAATTATCCCAGGTTTTATTCCACAGGGACAAACTGTGTCTGGCTCTGGGTCCAACAGCACCAGGATGGGGAACTGCTGGAGAAAGTCCAGAGGAGGCCCCGGAGCTGCTCCAGGGCTGGAGCTCCTCTGCTCTGGAGCCAGGCTGGGACAGCTGGGAATGTTCACCTGGAGAAGGGAAGGATCCAGGGAGAGCTCAGAGCTCCTTGCAGGGCCTGAAGGGGCTCCAGGAGGGATGGAGAGGGACGGGGGACAAGGCATGGAGGGACAGGACACAGGGAATGGCTTCCCATTGCCAGAGGGCAGGGATGGGTGGGATATTGGGAAGGAATTCCTGGCTGGGAGGGTGGGGAGGAGCTGGGATGGAATTCCCAGAGCATCTGTGGCTGCCCCTGGATCCCTGGCAGTGCCCAAGGCCAGGCTGGACAGGGCTTGGATCACCCTGGGATAGTGGGAGCTGTTCCTGCCCATGGCAGGGGGTGGGAATGGGATGATCTCCCCAGGCCCAGCATCTGCCCTTGCTGAATTCCAGAAGTTTCCTCCCTGTCCATCTCCCCAGCCTGCCCAGGTCCCTCCAAAGGGCTCTGCAATCTCCCAAGGCATCACCAGCTCCCAGCTGTGTGTCCTCAGGGATCTCCTCTGCTTTGGGCCACATGACTGCACCAGTCCATAATATTCCAGCAGAATATTGGCAAGGAAATGCTAAAAGTGGTGAATNCCAGTCCATAATATTCCAGCAGAAGGAAAGGCAGAATATTCCAGGAAGGAAATGGTAAAAGTGGTGGACCTGCCCCAAACCTGCTCCCAAAGCTGTGGCTGTCCTCAGCCAGGAGTTTATCACATGTTGGAGTTACTTGGGAATCCAAAGGAACGGGAACCACCTGCCTTATCCACAAAAAACTCCTCTAGGAACAAACTCCAAAGCAGGGGCCAAGATCTCCACGTTTTCCATGAAAAATCAAAGCTTCCAGCCACCCAGGAATTCACCCTTTCTCACCAAGGTTAAAGGAAAACCAGGATTGCTTTAAAGCCCTTTGGCTACTCCAGGGTTGGAGACGGCACCGATTAATTCAGTTTGGTGGTTTTTTTAGGACACGAAAACCACAGAAAATCTCCCCATTTAGCAGCTGATTTCCTATCTCTAGTTCAGTGTGGATGAAAAGGACCAGACAAATCCCAGCCTTTCTTCAAAACATCAATTGGGAGCAAGGGGAAAGAGCTAAAACTCCTCAACCTCCACGCGATAAAAAAGAGGGGAAGAAATTTATTGCATTTTCTCTGCCTAAAGTCACATCAGGAGAAGAAAAATACTGCATTTCCTCTTCATGAAAACTGGGAAAACCCTTCCCTCTGGCTCGTTATTTGCAGGGTAACTTACACTGGGAAAAAAGGGTTTATTTATTTTTTTGGTTCTCTGGAAGGTACAAAAGACAAAGGGAAAAAAAAACAACCGGCCCAGGGCCCCACAGAATTTGGCTCAGGACAAAATGTTGATGTCCTTGAGGTCTTTTCTGCAGACGAGAAAGTAAATAAAGATTTAATGGAGCCCTCAAAGTGCTCTTGCTTAAAATAAAACCAGTTCTTATGGCGAAATAAATCAATTCGGGTAAACACTAAAAGAAGCACAGTGGAGAAACAACTCAGAGAGAAAAAATATTCCTCCAAAAGTGCTCTGAAATGAGGGAAAGTCTCCCACTTTCCCGAAATCTTCACGACTTCCAAAGGGCAATTCCGCTTTTCAGAGGTTTCATTTCGTATCACACCGAAATATTTGGCCAGAAAAAAAGGATTTTATGCATTTTGTGGTGGGTGTGTCCTCCTCGTGCTGGAAACACGGAGAACTGATAACAGACCCCACAATTATTTCTTTTTTGGGTACCTCGAGCCCCCAAAACCATCCCAAAAACCTGAAGGAAGCAGTGGTGGGACACCTCTGGAATGCTACCTTACAGGAGGACAGTTTGGGGAGCCAAGAGCTGCCCCGGAAATATTTAAAAGGATGAGTTTTGCCTTTAAATTTTTCCCTCTGTGTGGAAATGATTCCTTAAATGATTCAGTCTCTGGAGTCTCTGGGTTGTTAAAACTGATGAGAATCCAGAGGGATGCAAAATTCGGGAAGCGTCTGAGCTTCCTGATAAGAAGATCTGTCACTGTAACCAGGACCTGAGAAATCTCTTTCCTCTCTTTTCCATTTCTCCATCATCTCTGGCCTCTCTCTCCCCATTCCTTGCTTGGAAAAGCCATTCCAGGTAAATTTGGATGAGGTTAAAACATCTGAGTGATCGTTTCCTTCCTGGAATTCCCCGGTGATGGACGATGAGCTAAGGGAAGGACAGGGGGGATATTTGGGAGCTGCCACCTGGACACCCCCCTAAAATTCAGGAAAACGTGGCTCTTTCCCCAAAATCCCAGAAGCCGCGGGGGAAGGAGAGAGGATTTGGGTCGGAAATAGGGATTGCAGGCAGAGAAACCTGGTGAGGAACGTGCACAGGTCAAGCCAGGTGCCTCTGGAGCTCTTGGAATGATTTGAGGAGCTCCTACACTGACTGAAACACTTGGAAAATGTTTTCTGTATGGAAATACGGACTGATGTCAGGAGCAGCCACACTTTGGGATTGTTGGATCCACATTCCTGGCGTTCAATGCAACCAAAAGCTGTTTGTCCCCTCTGTGTCCCGGAGGAGATCCCCTCGGTCTGCCTCTTCCTCCTATTCCGAATCCCTCCATTCCTCCTATCCCAAATCCCTCCAATCCTCCTATCCCAAATCCCTCCAATCCTCCTATCCCGAATCCCTCCAATCCTCCTATCCCAAATCCCTCCATCCTCCTGTCCTATCCCAAATGCCTCCATTCCTCCTATCCCAAATCCCTGCATTCCTCCTATCCCAAATCCCTCAATTCCTCCCATCCCAAATCCCTCCATCCTCCTGTCCTATCCCAAATCCCTCCGTTCCTCCCATCCCAAATCCCTCCATCCTCCTGTCCTATCCCAAATCCCTCCAATCCTCCTATCCCTAATCCCTCAATTCCTCCCATCCCAAATCCCTCCATCCTCCTGTCCTATCCCAAATCCCTCCGTTCCTCCCATCCTAAGGAGACCTCCTGGGAGGACGGGGAGGGGGATGGGTTTAAACCACAGGAGGGTTCATTCCAACCAATTCCAAGGAAGAAATTTTTTATAATGAGGGTGGCGAAACACTGGAACAGCTTTTCCAGAGAACTCGTGGCTGCCCCTGGATCCCTGGAAGTGTCCAAGGCCAGCTTGGACAGAGCTTGGAGCAGCCTGGGATAGTGGGAGCAGTCCCTGCCCATGGAATGGGGTGGGAATGGGATAATCTTTAAGGCCCCTCCCAACCCCAACCATTCCATGAATCTCTGATAAAGCAGGAAGGGAAAATCCCTTATATTCCATTGGTATTGTGCTGGAATCCAAACAAGCCATTCCTTTCTGTTTGTTTGCCCAAAGATCTCCTCCAAACATTTTTTTCCTTAATTTATGAAAACATTCACTGTAATCCCAACTTGGCCTCTCCCTTTGTTTTCCTTTTCTCCCGGTCATTTCTCCAAGGAGATCCACACTGAATTCCAAGAAGAAAACTGGAAACTGGGGAAGTTTGGCTCGTTAAAAACAAGTCAGTCCCTCCTGAGACACTGGTAACAATATCGCAAAGCACAGAGAATTCCGAAGAATCCAATTATTCATCAGAAAAGCTGATTGAAAAAAAAATTCCTGGAATTTTGGTGAAAATGGGTTTGAGGGTTCCATTGAGGTGTTTGGATCGAACCAGGTGGTTCGAGACATGGATCTGGAAAAGCCAAACATTGCTTTCCTTGGGAGAAATAGTAGATTTCATGGGTGATGGAAGTCCAAAGGAATTCATAAGCTGTGAAGAAAATAAGGAACTCACACATATCCCACATCCCGAAGTGTTTGGGGTGTGTATCCATCATCCAGGCAATGCTGGAGGAATGATCCTGGTTATCCCTCAGGGATTTGCCTGTGGGTGAAGCTCCTCCACATTCAGAGCTGCATGTCTCACGGATGGGGACAGGAAAGGTGGGAATGGCTCTGGAATTCCTCATGTTTTGAGGACATCACCGACCACTTTGGTGCTGGAGAAATGAGACGTGAAGGGAAACATGGGATCCCTCCAGGATCCCATTGGCTCTTGTCCACCAGGACATCTCTTGGATCTCTCCTTCAGCCCTGAAGGTTGGAATCCCAGAGGATTGCAGTCATTCTAAGATGAGAACATGCAAAAACTCTCTTGGGTGACATTCCTGATGGAATGAGTCCTGAAGGGAAACACGGATCCCTCCAGGATCCCATCGGCCTCTTGTCCCTGGCTCAGGGACAGCTTGTTGTCCACCAGGACATCTCCTGGATCAATCCTTCCCCCTTGAAGGCTGGAATCCCAGAGCATGGAATTTGCAGTCATTCCAAGATGGGGACAAGCAAAAACTCCCTTGGATGTCACTGCTGCAGGATTCCCCTCTGGAAGGCAGGAAGGACAATCCCAGTGTACTTTAGGAAGGGGCTGTCCCAAACGCATCCCTCATTTTGCTCCTTGATTTTGCCTCCCTGCCTGAGCCAAGCCGGAATCCCAGAGTTTGGTGGAAGAGAGAAAAGAAGGAGCAGATCTGGGACATCCCTGCTCAGGGTGCATGAAGAGTCATTCCCTCCTTCCTGCTCCTTTCCCATCCTCCCTTCTCCTTTCCCTTCCCGCTCCTTTCCTTCCCCCCCAGCCTCAATTCCCACTCCAGCCGGAACGGGACACTCCGCATGTGGAGAACACGTTCGGACCATCTGCGAGGCTCCTTGGCAGCTGCACGAATGCAAACACGGGCTGGAGGTGTTTATCCAGGGGCAGGGAATATAAATCAGCCCGGCTCATTCCGGCACCCGGGAGACCGCGGCTGGAATACGCTGTGCGATTGTGGTCACTCCCTTACGGGAAGGACATTTCGGGCATTGGAAGCAGCAGGGGAGGAGCGACCAAAAAAAAAAAATAATGAGGCAACGTTTTGGGATGGGAAAGGGGAGGAATTATTTTGGCACGGGAAGGGGGAGGAATCAGTTTTGGATAGGAAAGGGGAGGAATCAGTTTGGGATAGGAACAGGGAAGAATCATTTTGGGATAAGAAGGGGGAGAATTTGTTTTGGGATGGGAAGGGGTGGGATTGTTTTGGGATGGGAAGGGGGAGGAATTATTTTGGCATGGGAAAAGGGAGGAATCATTTTGGGATAGGAAAGGGGAGGAATCATTTTGGGATAGGAACAGGGAAGAATCCTTTTGGGATAAGAAGGGGGAAGATTTGTTTTGGGATGGGAAGGGGTGGGATTGTTTTGGGATGGGAAGGGGGAGGAATTATTTTGGCATGGGAAAAGGGAGGAATCATTTTGGGATAGGAAAGGGGAGGAATCATTTTGGGATAGGAACAGGGAAGAATCCTTTTGGGATAAGAAGGGGGAAGATTTGTTTTGGGATGGGAAGGGGTGGGATTGTTTTGGGATGGGAAGGGGGAGGAATTATTTTGGCATGGGAAAAGGGAGGAATCATTTTGGGATAGGAAAGGGGAGGAATCATTTTGGGATAGGAACAGGGAAGAATCCTTTTGGGATAAGAAGGGGGAAGATTTGTTTTGGGATGGGAAGGGGTGGGATTGTTTTGGGATGGGAAGGGGGAGGAATTATTTTGGCATGGGAAAAGGGAGGAATCATTTTGGGATAGGAAAGGGGAGGAATCATTTTGGGATAGGAACAGGGAAGAATCCTTTTGGGATAAGAAGGGGGAAGATTTGTTTTGGGATGGGAAGGGGTGGGATTGTTTTGGGATGGGAAGGGGGAGGAATTATTTTGGCATGGGAAAAGGGAGGAATCATTTTGGGATAGGAAAGGGGAGGAATCATTTTGG
>VZTN01036239.1:0-18656 GCA_013400515.1 Erpornis zantholeuca | reverse complement strand
CACAGAGTGACACCCAGGGGCACAGAGTGACACCCAGGGACAGCCAGGGACACCTAGGGACATCCAGGGACAGCCAGGGACAGCCAGGGACATCCAGGGGCACAGAGTGACACCCAGTGACTTCCAGTGACATCCAGTGACATCCAGGGACACAAGAGTGACACCCAGGGGCACAGAGTGACACCCAGGGACATCCAGGGACACCCAGGGACACCCAGGGCTGAGGGCCCCTCTCAGCCGGGGCTCCTCTCCAGGCTGAGCAGCCCCAGCTCCCTCAGCCTTTCCTGGGCACCGAGATGCTCCAGGCCCTTCCTCAGCTCCACTGGACCCACTCCAGAAGTTCCATGGCCATGTTCCATGGCTTCTGCTCCAAGACCTTTGCTGGTCTTCATTCCATTGTTTCCTGGGGAGTACATCCCTTCCATGCTCAGCCCTGGGGGAACTGGACATTGGAGGGGCTGGACATGGTGGCCAGGAGCTGGCCCAAATCCCACCATGTCCTAGCTCACCCCATTCCCAAGGCTGGAAGCGCCACCGGACAATCCTTGGCACGACCCAGCTCCGGAGATTCCTGACCTCACCAATTCCTGATGCTGCCCATCCACCCCCAGCTTCCCAACCCAGGGAAAGAAACACAACCTCCAGCATCCCCTCGGAAACCCCCGACCTGCCTCCCCCATTCCTTCCTTATTCCAGCACATCCGGTCCTTCCAAACCCCTCCGGCCTCCCTCAGAGCGGGGGTAACACCGCTCGGATCAATTAAAACAAGGTCGATAATTAGCATTAGAGTTCAGCCACCCTTCGGAATGCTTTCCATCCTTTCTCCGTGTTCTTTTACAAATCTAAGCCACAGACCACCTGTGCCTCTCCTAACTCCCAAGATCCATTCCTGCCGTGTGTTCCAAGACCTCTTTTGGCTGCTCAGTGGACATCCCTCAGTAGGACCAGGACTTCCTGGCCCATAAAACTCTGCAGGTAGAGGCCACATCCCATTTTCAGCTCCTCCAAATCCATCATGATCCATACCTATGACTCTGAACTCCCTCATGCTCCAGAAGAACAGTCTGGTCTGCAATTCCATCTTAAAAGACCTCCTGGGTCTGTAATTCCATCCTAAAAGCTCTCCTGGTCCAGTATTCCATCCTAAAAGACCTCCTGGGTCTGTAATTCCATCCTAAAAGCTCTCCTGGTCCATGATTCCATCCTAAAAGACCTCCTGGGTCTGTAATTCCATCCTAAAAGCTCTCCTGGTCCATGATTTCATCCTAAAAGCTCTCCTGGTCCATAATTCCTTCCCCAAACCTCTCCTGGTCCATAATTCCTTCCCCAAACCTCTCCTGGTCCATAATTCCATCCTCAAAGCTCTCCTGGTCCATGATTTCATCCTCAAACCTCTCCTGGTTCATAATTCCATCCTCAAAGCTCTCCTGGTCCAGGATTCCATCCTCAAAGCTCCCCTGGTCCATGATTTCATCCTCGTTGGTGCCCANTTCCATCCTCAAAGCTCTCCTGGTCCAGGATTCCATTCTCAAAGCTCTGTTGGACCAGGATTCCATTCTCAAATCTCTCCTGGACCAGGATTCTATCCTAAAAGCTCCTCTGGTCCATAATTCCATCCTCAGAGCTCTCCTGGTCTGTAATTCCATCCTCAGAGCTCTCCTGGTCCAGGATTCCATCCTCAAAGCTCCCCTGGTCCACGCTGACCCCACAGTTGGTGCCCACTGGGACAGCGACAGCTTTTCCAGGCCAAAACCGTGCTGGGAATATGTTCACAAGGAATGGTTTGGTTTTTCGTGGGATTTGGGGCACATCTGTTGATCCACAAGGACTGAGAACAGAAAACTGGGAGAAGATGGGAATAGCCAGAGAAAATAGGGGTTTATAGAGGGCTCCGGATGCCTTTGTCTCCCTTAATTTCTGAGGCACCTGAGGCTTCTCCCAACCTCTAGGATCTCCTGGCATCAGGGAATGGTGCTGGAGCCTCTGGAGAGGAAACCAGGAGCAGATTTTGGGGTTCCTCAGGCCCAGGGAGAGCCTGGAATCTTGTCTAGGTCCTTTAGGGACAACGAAGCCAAGCTGGGATGCTCAACCCAGGTAAACAGACCCAGATTCCCAACTAAAAATAACACCTTTCCCGGGGAAAATGAGTTTGTTTATTTAAAAAACAACCCGAGTTTGGAGCTGCGACACCTCAGGCTGGGAGAAAGGGTTGCCCACGGCCTTTGCTAATGACAGGGTTGTGCAAAAATCCCTCTTCTTTCCCCACAGAATGTCCCATCTCCCTTTCCAAACCAGGGAAAAAGACAAGCTTTTAATTCATGGATTTAAAAAAAAAAAAAAGGAAAAAAAAAAAAAAAAAATCCGGCCTGATGGCTCCGGGCTGGGAATTTCACTTCATCCCCTTCCAGGTTTAACTTTGGGGTGGCATCAGCTGCCCACCAGGGCTGTGATGGAATATTTGCGCAGGGAGAAGAGAAAATTTTGGGGTTTCCTGTTCTTTTCCCAAAGGCTTTCATCCCGAGACTAAATTTAAGGGAAAAAGGGGAGGGGAAAGAAAAGAGAAAAGGAGGAAACCAAAGGCTGGTGGGGGGAAGGGTTTTGGGGTTTCTTTGGTTTCGTATTTTGGGTCTCCTGCCCTCAGCGCCTCAGCCGAAGGTGGAGATGACGCACGAATCCCTCTGGGGCTCTTTGGGGCCTCCTGGAGCACTCAGCACTCACCCATGGCACAGATCCACGTGGGAGCCACACGGATCAGGAGCCAGGGCTCAGGGACACCAGAGCCAGAGGATCCCTGGGAGGTATCCCAGGGGGAGAGGAGGGAGCTCGTCCTCCAGTAAAACGGAGTTTAAACCTTTTTAGAGGGGGAAAAAGGGAATCTGGCGTTTGTACACGTAAACTGTGGCTGGGGAAAGTTTGGAATTTCAGAGGGCTTTAACCTTTTTTCTTCCCCGAGAGTTTCCTTTGGAATATCAGCCCTGCCAGCTGGGACACGCTCCCACTCTCCGGAACGGGGTCAAAGACTCTTTTCCTACAACCCCTGTGGCGAGGAGATTCCCAGGAGAGATCCCCCCCCACTGAGTCCCAAGTCGCTCCCTGTTGCCTTGGGTCAGGAATTTTAAGTAGGAACGTTCTCCTTTCCCAAACATCCGACAGCACTGGGCTGCCGGCAGGGTTGGCCCTGGATTGGAGTTGCTCCAAGACGATCCCAGAGGGATTCTGGCTCTCCAGGCAGATTCCTTCCAGCAGCACTGAGCCAGGATCTTTTCCCTCTCCACAAGCTCCCTAAGAAAGGCTGGAGAAATCCCATCCTTGGAAAAGGGTGGGATGCGTTCTCCCCAGGATCTCCCCAAAACTGCTGCCTCACTGTGGGCCTGTCCTTTTCCCTTCTTTGGAATGACAAACCCAGCACGGATTTGACCGTGGAAAACAACTGGAAAAAACACCCAGGATTTATTTTGCTCCAGGCCAACCCTCCTTCTCCTCGTAAATTTTTTTCCTTTTAAATCCTAGCTGCAAATCGAAGCTGGAGCATCATAATTGTGGGGATTGTTGCCCTTCCCAGATTTTTCTTTGGGAAGAAGTAGCGGGAGGAGATCCTCCCTCTGGATGAGGAGGGCATGGATCTGGATGTCCCTGATTGCCAAAACAGACACCACTTCCCAATTTCCGGATCATCCAAGGAGGAAAGGGCTGAACCCAACCACATTCCCTGTGTCCAAGGGCATCTGAAATCCCAAAACCTGTGGATGTGAGCTCCTCTGAAATGTGGGAAGAATTTTTCCAAACTGGAAAAATCCTCTGTTGGGGGCACAAGATCCTTAGACCATTTCAGGGACAGTCTGGTGAATCCCTGTCGTGTTTGGGAACTCCCAGAGGGAATTTCTGGGCTGCTAAATCCTAAAAAAACCATTCCTTGGGAAAGGTTGAGTGGGAATTCATCCTGCCTTTGGATTAGTGCAGATTAATTGGATCTAATTCCCCTCAGCTAATAAGTGCTTCAATCCCCCAAAGCCTGGAAATCCAGCCTTGATTCCTCCTCTTGGAATATTTGGGATTGGATGTGCCGTAGGGGATGGAGCAGGGAGCCTGAGGAGCTCAGAGCAGCTTTTTCCAGAGGCAGGATTTGTGTCCACGGGGTTAAATCACCACGGGCTGGAATTTTTCTGTTCCAAACCCAGACCCAGCTCTCAAACCGACCCCAAATCCCTGGGATTTGCTTCCTTTGCTCTGTTCATAGGGAAAGAGCCCAAAATCCGCCTGTCAATCCCTGCTGACAATGGAGGGGGGATCGATCCCAAATGCTGCCTCGGAAAAGCTGGAAAAGGGACACGAGAGCAGGCCCAGGTGGGCAGGGAGACAGCAGCAGGAAATGCCTTTGCCCACGTGCTCATTAACGAGGTGTTAATTGGGCATGGGGTGAGGGGGACAAAGGAGCAGCAGAGGATGTGGCTTGAGGTTTTCCTAATGGAAAACAGAAGGCTTGGAATCAAAGGAAAGCCCAGGGATTTCATGGCCCCTTGCCGGCCTTTCCGAAAGGTGGGCAGGTGGCAGAGCTGGATTTGGGCAGAATTCCTGCTGCCTCCCGGTTTTCCCGCAGCTCTCCCCGAGGGAAGAGGGAGTCGAGCTGCAGGAACACCGTGGGTTGTCCCGTTTTCCCGGGAAATGGAGGGGAAGGGGGCTGGGACACCCACCCTGCGGGGTGCGGGGTCCCTCGGCTGGCCGGGAATTAACACTTGGGAATGTGAGGAAAGGAAGCAGTGGGGGGTGAGGATTCTGCTCCCCACATGAGAGAGTTCCCTCCTTCCTCCTCCCTCCAGCCCCACAGCTGGGAATGATTTTCCAGCCCGAAATAGAAAGGAAGGGGAAGGAAGAGGCTCAGCTGAGCCTGGGCCCTTCCAAGGAGAGAGAGTGTGGAAGGAGAAAGGTCTTGGAGCGATGTTTTGCTGCCCTTATCACTGCTGCGAAGGATTTCTGGGATTTGGAATAGCGGCTCTCCTCTGGAACAACTCCAGAGGAATCCATGGAGATCCTCTGCTCTGGAGCCAGGCTGGGAGAGCTGGGAATGTTCACCTGGAGAAGGGAAGGATCCAGGGAGAGCTCAGAGCCACTCCCAGGGCCTGAAGGGGCTCCAGGAGAGCTGGAGAGGGACTGGGGACAAGGCATGGAGGGACAGGACACAGGGAATGGCTTCCCAGTGCCAGAGGGCAGGGATGGGTGGGAGATTGGGAAGGAATTCCTGGATGGGAGGGTGAGGAGTGGCTGGGCTGGAATTCCCAGAGCATCTGTGGCTGCCCCTGGATCCCTGGCAGTGTCCAAGGCCAGGTTGGAGCAGCATGGGAAGTGTCCCTGCCCCTGGAATGGGATCTTTAAGGTCCCTTCCATCCCAAACCATTCTGGAATTCTATGATAATCCCGGGAGAGCTGCTGGTTGGTGCTCTCTCCTGTGCACTGGAGATAACACTCGGGGCTACAATTCCACAACTTCCACATCCTCCCGGACCTTCGGCGTTTGGAATTCCAGGGACAACTTCGCTTTCCATCCCCTCCTCCTGAAAATCCAACCCTTTGGGATGCCTCCAGCTGCCTCCCTGCTCCGAGCTCTGCAGGCGGGGCAGGGATGGATCCAGCCCCGGAATTGGGGAACACTCACCGTGCACCTTGGGCACCTTGGCTTTGAGGTGGCGCTCGCACTTGGCCTTGGCCTTCAGCAGGAGGAAGATCTGCTCCTCCTTGGTGATGACATCGTCGGCGTCCACCTGCAGGGAGGGGACACAGAGGTGAGATTCCCATTCCCAACCCTCCTCCGCATCCCAAATTTCCTCAGCCTTGGCCCCCAGGGGATCCTGGTTTGCTCTGCGGTCGTGCCCCCAGGAATGGCTCCTCCGTGGAATCATTGCCTGCAGGTGTGGCAGTGGAAGCACAGGCTGGGGCCAATCCCATCGTGCACATTCCCACCTGGAAGGGGCGGTTTTGGGATGGAGCACCCCGGATTGCAGGGATGAGGCTGATATCCAGGAGGAAAACATTCCTAGTAAATAACTTAATGCCAAGGAGGACTCCTCTCCTCTTAGGAATTTCAACCTCCCCTGCTGCTTCCTCCTCTGCATGGAGATTTCATCCACAGGCTCCACAAAATCCTGCCTGAATCCAAGGGAAGTGTGGAGGGATCTGGCCCAGGCAGGGCTGGGAGCTGACAGCATCTCCCACTCTCTGCTCCAGGAGACCTCGGAGCCTTTTCCAGGGCCTCCAGGAGAGCTGGAGAGGGACTGGGGACAAGGCATGGAGGGACAGGACACAGGGAATGGCTTCCCAGTGCCAGAGGGCAGGGATGGGTGGGATATTGGGAAGGAATTCCTGGCTGGGAGGGTGGGGAGGGGCTGGGATGGAATTCCCAGAGAAGCTGTGGCTGCTCCTGGATCCCTGGCAGTGCCCAAGGCCAGCCTGGACATTGGGGCTTGGATCAGCCTGGGATAGTGGGAGGTGTCCCTGCCCATGGAATGGGATGGGAATGGGATGATCCTTAAAGTCCCTTCCAACCAACCCATTCCATGATTTCCCCGCACTCCCCAGGCCACCCCTATCCCAAATCCAGGTTCCTCCTCTCCTCTCAACCTCATTCCCCTTTGCCAAGCCGGTAACAGGAACCAGCTGAGGGCCAATTAACTCCCGACAAAAACTCCCTCCGAGTGACATAACCAGGAGGGTTAATGAATCCCAGCTCCCAAATAAACCGGGATTCGCGCTCCCAGCGGGCTCCCAGGGAGAGGAACGGGGGGCAGTGGGCTCGCAGCTGCGGAGCTCGGATCTGAGGAGGGGCCGGGAGTCAAACGGGAGTTGGGTTTTCGTGTCCCTGGAACGCATCCAGGCTCCGAACCCTCCACAGGCGGGAGTCGCTTCCAAACCGCGTCCACGTTAATGGGAAGGATTCCAGCCCTTCCCAGATGTTCGGCCTGTCCGCGTTTTAAGGCACCATCCCTCATTTCAGCTTGGATTGGGAACGGAAAAGCTCGGGGTCAGCTCCCGCTGGCGTTCGGATCCGTACAAAGCCGGAGCGATTCCGCCAAAGCCGGGGGAGTTAGGCTGGATTTAGAGGGATGGGGCCTCAGGAATTCTGAGGGATTCATCCCAAGCACGCTCAGCCCTCGGCTTCTCCGGCTGGGCTTGGAGGGAAGCACAGAAAACACATTTTCATTCCCAGGAATAAAAGGGAAAAATCTCCAAGCGCTGGGCCTGGAGCAGGACAGGGGCAGAGCTCCGAGCTCAGCTTGGGTTTAATATCCTGAACCTGACTGATCCTTGAAAAAAATCCACCAAAACCAACCCCACACTCCCTCCTCTCCTCCCAAAAAATGGTTCAAAGGATAAAAAAAAAATCCATTTAGGACCTGACTCTGTGGGTTTCCCCTCGGCCAAAGAGGTTGAAATGGGAAGGTAAATAAATTTATGGGTTAAAACAGAGATTTTCACTAAATCCTGGGATTTGGAGACATCAGCTCTCAAAAGCTGTTAGGAAAACGATGGAATGGTGCTGGATCAATCCCATCAAACAGCCAGGGAAAACTGGGCTGGGAGCTGGGAGTTTGGAATTTGTCATTCCCTTTGTCCCAACCCCTCGTGGGGACATTTCAGTGCCTCCGTGGTGCTGAAAGATCCCCTGGGATTGAGGATCATCCAACCCTGGAATCCCAACAGATTTGGGATCAAACGACAGCATTTTCAAGCACCCAGAGCTGGAAAACCTGGAGCACCTTTGGAGCTTCCAGCTGCTGGAGGAATTTCAACTCCCCACCACCATTTTCCTGATTTTCCTCAGATCTTCCTGCCCTGGATCCTCCTGATTTTTAAGGCAGAGCTTCCCTGCTCCTCTTCCTCTGTCCAAGGTTAAAGGGATCCAAGGGAATATTTTCCTTGCGATACCTTCCTGATCCAAGGCACTTTTGGCTCTGGCTGGGAAAAGCTTTCCTTTGGAAAACCAATCCCAAAAAATGCCTTGCTAAAACCATTGGGAATCATTTGTGCCAATTTTTGGGAATCTGGAGATTCCCAGGGAGCGAAAGAAACGGCTTCACTTCCAGGAGTGCCCAGGTAGGGCTTGAAGGATTTGGGAATGAGTGGGAGCTGCTGGGAGTGAAGCAGAGGCTGCTTTGGAGGGGATTTGGATCCCTTGGGAAGGGATGACAACAGGAGTGGAGATCCTGGGATGAGACATCCGTGGGATATGGAGAAAGGAAGGAAATTCCTCCCTAATTTGAAGGATTCGAGACTCAAAAAGAACAAGAGCCGAAAAAATCCCAACAAATCCCAGCAGAGGATCCAAACTGGGAGAGGACAAATGAGCAAAGCCCAGATCCAGCAGGAGCTGGGAACATCCACACCCTGGATGGGAATTCCAGGGCCAGGAATGTCCCAAACTGCTGCTGCCCCGAAGCTGGGAGGTGACACCCATCCAGTGTCACCTCCTGGAATTGGGCTAGGATGGAAAATTGGCCCCAAAAAGGGATGTTTCCATCACTATCCGTGGATTTCCACTCTTTTAAAGGCCACAAACCCCCTGTGCTGTGCCAAGGATCCCAAAATCCACATTAATATCCGGAATTTGCTCCACTCCAGCACTACTTGTTCCAGGAATTCCCCACACCTGCTGCTCAGGACAATGAGAAAGGAGATAAAAGGCACCGGGAATTTTTCATCCCGGTGCATCCCAGAGCCAAAACCTCCTCGGTATTCCCATGTTTAACATTTCCCTCCTCTTCTATCGAATTCCCACGAGACTTCACCTTTTCATCCCTCCCAAAAAAATCTCCCATCCGGCAGAACCCCTTTAACCTTTAAAGGAATAAATATGGGATGTGTTTTTCCCAATAATTCCTGCCTAGGTGGAAAACTGGGAATGCCCAGGGTGGGATTTACCAAGCTGCGCTATTCCCTCTGAGCTCCATTTATGGTCTTTACCTGCCCAGAGCAGCTGGAATTTATTCCATCCTCAAGCCAGCACCTGGAATAAATTTGATCCACCTTTTTTGGGGTGGGGGATATTTTCCCCATCCCCATTTTTTCCCATTAATTTTCCACCCGGGAGCACTGAGAGGATTTTTGAGGAGGAGGAGTTTTTGCTGATGGAAACTCTGGGGGCAAGAGGAGCACCCAAGGGAAGGCAGGAATTGTCCCAGACAGGCCCAGCTCCCAAATCCAGCTGTTCTGGAGGAAGAGGTCGAGGTTATCCCGTCCCTGCAGACTTAATCCCTCTAAAAATCCCTCTAAAAGCTGCCGGCAAATCCCTTTAAATCACCCTCCCCTGAATTTCCTCAGCAGGAATTCCTGCGCTGATCTCCTTGGTGTTTCAGTTTATCCAAGGAATGGCTTTATCCCGAGGGATAAGGAGGTGCAGCTTTTCCCTTCATTCCTGCAATCCCGCCCCAGGAGCACCTGGAAAGGGATGGAGGCTCCTGCCTGCGCTTCCCAGTTTTCCAATCAAATCCCACCAGCTCCTCTCGCTCGGTTATCCCCTCTGCTCTCCCCGGTGCTGGGATTTGCTGGAAGATCAAAGTTCCTCGTGGGGAAAAGCTCTGGGAATGTCGCTTTTCCCTCCTTGTCCGGAGAAAGCAGGAATGCCAAAGGGAAGGGGACACAACAACTTTATCCCGAGGCTGTAAAATCCATTTGGATCTCTTCCCCCTCCTCTTTCCTTGCCCCTCCGGAGCCCGTGGGGTGGGAGGAGGATGTCCTCTGGAATTCCCATTCCCTGGCTGATGCCCCAGCCATGAAAGCAAACCCCAAATGTCCCTGGGGAGGTTCCTGTCCATCCTCATTTATGGGAATGCCTCATTTTTGGGAATAGCGGGGTCCTTCCTGTGCCTCAAAGAGCAGCCCCAGGCAAACAGACTTGTTGGGATTGAGGGCATGGAATGTTGGGATCTGCTGGGAGAGCACTGGGTTGTCACTGGGAAAGGGGGAAGGGGGTGAGGGGGAAAGAAGGGAAAAGGGAAAACACGATTCTGGAATTGTTTGGGATGGAAGGGACCTTAAGGATCATCCCATTCCAAGCCCCTGCCATGGGCAGGGACCCCTCCCACTATCCCAGTGTCCAGCCTGGCCTTGGACACTTCCAGGGATTGGGAATCCACGATTTGCTGTCAGCACCTGCCATTTATCCAGGAACATGGAGATTTATGGTGCCTTTCCAGGAACAGGAATTTAGGGAGAATATCTGTCTCTCCCAAAGGATTTCCTTTGGGAGCAAACGAGGTGGGACCCCAGAGCTGAGCTATGGAAAAAACAACTTCCCAGCAAAGAGAAAATTCCCAGAGCTTCCTATCAGGCTGCCTGGGCAGAGATGTTCTTCCCAGGGATTGGAGCATGGAGCTGGGGCAGAGGGATCAGCAGGGATTGGAATTCTGTCCCTGGATCACAAACAGCACCCCCCACATCCCGCGCTTCAGGAATGATTCATCCCAACGGAAATGTCTCCGATATTCCCATAAATCCCACCCTGGTCTCCTCTCTGGTCTGGAGTAGGCCTGGCCTAACTGGAGACATTCCCACTTCTCTACAACTCCCATGAGATGAGCTGAGCCTGATTCAGCTAAGCTCAAGATCAAGGACTAGACCCAGACCAAGGCAGGATTAAACTTCAGCTGGAAAAGCAGATCTGTGAGAAATTCTGAGAAATTCGGGATTGCTCCTGGTGCTTCCATGGAAGCTGAAGGTGATTCCTGACTCCCATGGCTTGGAGATTCCAGCTTTCCCATGGGCAACTCATCCAAAAGTTTGGCTGAATTCCCAATGCAGCTGCTCTGGATCATGCTGGAATTTATTCCTTTCTTTCCCTTTTTACTATTTTTTTCCCCCATTTTCCTGTTTTTTCCACCTTCCAAAACACCAACTCCTCACCTTCCAGCAGCCCTGACCAGGAATCAGCACAGGATCACTCCGTGGCCTCAGGCAGCCCAGGAATTTTGGGAGAGAGGCAAAATCTTGGCACGGCTTCCCTGCCGCAGCTCAGAGTCCTGGGATACCACAAACCCTTCGGGTCAGGATAACCTGCTCCTTTCCCTGGAGCATTTGCTCTCCCAGTGCCTGACATCCAGCTGCATCCTAATCCCAGCAATTCCCTTATCCAGAGGCACAGACCTGGAGCTGCCCTCCCTTCTCCCCTCCCATCCGCAGGGATTTAGCTGGAAGCAAAGCTCTCCCTTCTCGCCCTTCTTGTCCCTAAAGGGGTTTGGGGGATGCTCCCGGGATATTTCTGCCGGAACGGTCAATCCCACATCCCTCCCCACTGCCCCGGCAGGGATTTGGGATTGACTCCTGCCAGGTCACGTCTGCCGGTGGGATTGGACCGCAGGGAGAGGTGGAATCCGTGCCCCGGGAATGCTGTGCCAAGGCCGTGGGGCACTGTGGGCTCCGGGCCACATTCCCGCTGCTCCGAGTGCCAGGAGCGGGGAAACCTCGGAGAGCTCCCGGCGCCAACAGCTGCTCCCTCGGGATCATCCAGGCATCATCCATGTGGGACACGCTGGGCAGCACGGCCGGGAGACACCAGGGACGGCAGGGACGCATTCCAGCATGGATTGGGCAGGGAATTGTCCCTCAGGATGGGAGCTGCCATGGCGGGGGTGGGGCTGTGCCCATCCATTTACACCAACGAGCTCCATATCCTGGGAATGTGGAGGTCGGGGCGGGAAAAGAGGGATTTGGGATGGGAGGGGTCACCTCCGGGCCTGGATGTTGTTCCCTGGCTCAGGTGGGGGAAGGATCCCAGTTATGGATCTCATCTGGGGCAGGAATCCCAGCCACGTGCAGGGAAGCACCTTTGGGAAAGGCGCTGTGGGTTAGCACCGGAGAATCCGAACATTCCGGATGGTTTGGGTTGGAAGGGATCCCACGGATCACCCAGTGCCACCCCTTGCCATGGGCAGGGACAATTCCCACTATCCCAGGGTGCTCCCAGTGTCCAGCCTGGCCTTGGACACTTCCTCTCTCTCCAGATTCCCAGTCTGACTCCAGCTCCTGGTTCCCATCCCTTCCTTGGAACAACAAATGCCTCCAAGTGGTCAGTCCCTGAAGGTCTCTGATTTTTGCCTCCCTGTTGGATTTGCTTGGAAAAATCTCCTGGATGTGTCCCTGAGAGACACAAGGCTGCAGGTGGTGATGCCTTTGCTCCGTGAGTCAGCGCTCTCCTGATCCATCCCAAATTCCAGGGGACACTGCTGTCCCAGACTATCCATAAACACAAGGAAAACCAGGCTGAGACTGACCTCCATGGAAAACATGGAATAAAGGAGTGGGATGAGGGAGATTATCAGAGGAATTAACACATCCTACTGCTGAATCATGGAATCAGGGAATGGTTTGGGGTGGAAAGGACCTTAAGGATCATCCCATTCCCACCCTGCCAGGGGTGGGGACACCTCCCAGTATTCCAGGCTGCTCCAAGCCCCATCCAGCCCAGCCTTGGACACTGCCAGGGATCCTGGGGCAGCCACAGCTTCTCTGGGAATTCCATTCCAATCCCTAACCACCCCCAACAGGCAGGAATTCCTCCCCAAAATCCCATCTAACCCTTCTCCTATCCCTTCCACCCTCGTCTTCCCAGTCATAGCTGTGCTTTGGAATCCTACAAAGAAGTACCAGACAAGTCCGAGTGACCCAAAGCCTTTGGAAAATCCCATTTTGGGAGGATCCCCCTGATCCATGCAGATCCCACGCAGAACTGGGCACCTCGGGCTGTGTCCGTGCCAGCCCAGATCTGCTAAAAAACAGCTGGGATTTGTATTCCTGAGGGGACGAGTGACGGCTGGGGAATCCCTCTGGCTCTGGAGCAGCCCCAGACCTTTGGGCTGCCCCATTCCTTCGTCCCGGATTTCTCCTGGATATGGGATGAGCCCCATCCCCGCTCCGGTGCTGGGCCGGGGCCGCCGGAGGCGAGAGGAGTTCAATCCCGAGTGAAATCCCAAGCGGATCCCGGCAGGGTTTGGTTTGTTGGAGCCGGCGGTGCCTGGAGTGCCAGGAGTGATTTATCTCCTCCTAAGCCAGACACGTAAACAGGGCCGTGAATCATTCCCTAAATCATTCCCTAAAAGCGCCTCCTTTCCCTGGGAGGCCGTAAAGGGAGCCCGGGATGAGCTCACCGGGAGCGGCTCCGCCACCCAAACGGGAATCGCTCGCCTTCCTCCCGCTCCTCGCCATCCTCTCCGCGGCCTTTCCCAGAACTGCTGTTCCCAACACCAATCCCCGGCTTCTCCCTGTTAGCTCAGGCTTTACAAAGCCAGCAGCCCGGCTTAGGCGGGGACAGATGTTCCTGATAAGCCGCGGCCTCCTTAAAAGTGTCGCAACCGAGTTTTCCTTCCAAGCGCTCCGTGCTGCCGGAGCCAGAGCTCTGCGGTGGGAATCACGGATCACCTGGCGGGAGCTGGGATTTATTTCCTGCTGCTGCCGCTTTCCCTAAAAAAAAAAACCTCGCTCGTTAATCACCAGGATCGCCCGCAAACGACGGGGACCCCCCGCTGGAGACTCCATCACCTTTTCCAGGATAAAGGACGTGCTTGATCCCTCCTGCACAGCCACAATTCCCGGCTACCCGTGACCTTTTCAGCACGGACAAAGGCAGATCCTCATGATTTATGGGAAGGGGAAAAAAAAAACCAAAACCAAACCAACAACCCCACACTAAAAATACCTCCCTGCAAACGTTTCACCGTCCCAGCTGAAAGCTTTTCCAGAAATTCCCTTTGGATTCCAAAACAAGGCCGGTGCCCGTCCAAGCCTCTTAAACAAGTAATGAGTTTTTGTCCGGATGAAAACAGAGGGTTTTTTTTGGGATGAGGTTGGCGCAGGGATGCCGACAGACAGCGCTCACTTCCTGCTTTGGAGGCTGCCAACGAGAAACGGAGGGAAAAAATTCCACTGGAATCGTGAGGATGTGGGAGAGCTGGGAGAAGGTGAGACCGGAGCAGGGCTCACAGGATGCCCCAGCCCTGGAAGTGTCCAAGGATGAGGCTTGGAGCAGCCTGGGATGGTGGAAGGTTCCCTGTCCATGGGGTTGGGGAGGGTCCCTTCCGACTCCAGCATGTCTGGAATTGTGACTCTGGGATAAGGATGGCCTGGAAATACTGGGAAAGGAAACCTGAGCCAGGCAGGTGCCTCCTGCATTTCCCCCCTGCAGGTGAACAAGAATTTTCCATCAGAAAACAAGAGAGGAAATCAGAGGTGAAAGGAATAATTTTTTCTGGCTCTGGAAATCTCCCAGCTCGGCCACCACGGAATATTTTCAGTTGGGAATTGGGAATTTTGGGCACAGCTGTAAAGATGCTGCCAGGAGCTCTGGCTGTGTGCTGGAAAAGGCCATTCCCAAATATTTTTTTTTTGGGAAACAAGATGCATTGAATCTGTCCCCACCGGCCTAAGACCTTGTTCTCCCTGGGTCTGGCCTAAGTGCCAATTCCCTGAGCTGAGCCTTCCCACCCATCCCCAGGTGACAATCCCATGATTTTGGGGTCACCTCCTTCCCCCCGCCCATCCACTACATCCCGCAATCCCAAATTTCCACCTCCATCCATGCTGTTTGGATTTTTAGGCCGGACTATCCCAGCTCTGACGCCAAAGCTGAGGCCACCTGGTCCTGCTGGGCTTTCCCGGCCATTGCCAAGCTTGGTTCATTCTGCTCTTCTCAGATATCAGGGACTCCCTGGCAATGGGATTTCTCCCCAGGATCATTCCATCACTGGGAGGAGGATCCTTCCAGCCCCTTCCTGCTGGAGATCTGGAGGTGTCCCTCAATCCATTGGTCATTCCCAGAACAAGCTGACCCCGATTTAGCCACCTCAGGCCCGGCTGAAGCTGGACCGGCTGTCAGGCATCAGGGAATCATGGAATGGTTTGGGATGGAAAGGACCTTAAGGGTCATCCCATCCCATCCCATCCCATCCCATCCCATCCCATCCCTGCCATGGGCACGGACACCTCCCATTATCCCAGGCTGCTCCAAACCTGGCCTGGGACGCTTCCAGGGATCCAGGGGCAGCCACAGCTTCTCTGGGAATTCCATCCCAGCCCCTCCCCACCCTCCCAGCCGGGAATTCCTTCCCCAAATCCAATCTCAATCCACTCTCCTTCAGCTTAAAACCAAAGGGAAAAACGACTTTTAAGCCTCACATTCCCAGGTCCGATTTGGAGTTATCCAAACCCAACAAGTCCGGGGCTCCTAAAAACCCAACATCCATTGGCATCTTCCCCTTGCGCCCCCGATCCCGGATCTGGGAAAAGCAGGGCTGCCTATTTTTTTCCAAGCCCTACCACGGCGGGAATGAGGCAAACTCTCCCAGCATCCCCAGCCCCTCCGAGACGCGGCAAAAAGACCTGGAATTCCGGCCGGTGGAAATCGAGCCGCCCCGCTGACGTCAGCCGGGGAAGGATCCCTTACCGCTCGAGAATCCCGCAGCCACAATCCAGGGGTTTGTATCCAGGAATATCCCGGCGGCTCCGGCTCCCGGCACGTGCGGGTATCGCGTTACCGGCGCCCCAGTTAGAAACGCTCGGAGCGGCACTGGGAATTTCGGGGGCACACCCAAGCCCGGGATTTTGGGATGAGGGATTTACTCCCGTCTGGGCCTTAAATTTAGCACGGACTCCTCTTCGGACGGAAAAGAAATAGATTGGATGCCTCCCGAAAAAGAGATGGGGGAGCTCATCCGCGAGAAATGGGCTTTGCGCTGGGACAGCGGCGGGAATTCCGTCTGGAGGTTTTTGTGTCTCGGAATAGCCAACAGATCCGTGGGGAAGCAATGGGTGCAGGGAATTCCAGTTTATCTCCAAGCTGGACTCCTGATGCCTCTCTGGGTGATAAAACCCAGGGCGAGTTGGAACTTGGAGCTCTCCAGGTCTCCAGCGGTTCCATTCCTCTCCCCTCACTCCTGGGGGATTTTCCAGACTCTGACCAGCTTTGAAGTCGGATCGATTCCAAGTTTTCCAGTATTTTCCAAGCTTTTGGAAAGTTAGCGTTGCAAGGGAAGACCATGGAATGGTCAGGGTTGGAAGGGACCTTGAGGATGATCCATCTCCAAGCCCAGATGTGTGCATGGATCCAGGGGCAGCCACAGCTGCTTTGGGAATCCTATCCCAGCCCCTCCCCACTCTCCCAGACAAGAATTCCTTCCCTAAATCCAATTCACAAAACGAAATAAATCCAATTTCTTTAGGGAATTAAATTTAAAAATGCCAGTTTAGGATAGATTAAAGACTCCTCGGGATTCTGGTTTTTATTCCGGAGTCAGAGGTCAGAAAATAACCGTGGCTGGAGGAGAGGGAGGGAGGGAGGGAGGGAGGGATGTTACGCCGCATGTTTTTACAGTGCAGTTTCTTCCACTGTAAAATTCTCCTGAAATTCTCCTAAAATGTGGGATTTGGCCCCTTCGGAGCTGGGAACGGAGTCGGAAGATCCCAGCTGGGTTTTCCTTGGGAGAATTCCCAGCAGGAATGCTGATGTCCCCTGTCACCGCCGCTGGGCCCTGCAGTCACGGCCTCCCGACCCCCAGAGCAGCTGTTCCCAGTGGGTGGCAGATCCCGACTGGAAGTAATGAGCATGGAAAGAGAGCTTGGAAAAGAGAAGGGGGAACGCAGCCTCTGGCAGCTGGAGTTGGTCACCCCGAAACAAGGACCTGCCCCGGGAAACCCCCTCTGCCCGCCAGCCTTTAGTCCTGAGCTTTCCTCTAAGCCAGGCTTAGGGAAGCAGATGGAGCAGGGAGGAAAGGGAAAGGCGGGAGAAGAGGGAGCTCAGGTTTCCCGGGATACGGGAGTTGGCTCGGGATCCTGGAGGGTTTGCAGCAGATCCGAGGGATGTCCCTCCACCCCTCCGGCCACCCCTGGGCACGAACGGGTCCTTTCCAGTGGGAACTGAGCTGGAAAAGTGATGGCAGCATTCCCTCCAGGGAAATGGATAGCAGCACTCCCGCTAGGCACGGATCCAGACCCTGGGTGCTCACATCCCAGATATTTGGTGCTTGCATCCCAAATAATCCCTGGTGCTCACATTCCAAACCCTCTGTGCTCACAGCCCAAATCCCGGGTGCTTGCATCCCAAATATTCAGTGCTGACATCCCAAATAATGCCAGGTGCTCACATCCCAAATATTCAGTGCTCGCATCCCAAATCCCCAGTGCTCACTTTCCAAATATTCGGCGCTCACATCCTGAATCCCTGGGGCTCACATCCCAAATAATTCCCAGTGCTCCCATCCCAAACCCTCTGTGCTCATATCCCAAATCCCTGGTGCTCACATCCCAAATATTTAGTGCTGACATCCCAAATATTCAGTGCTCACATCCCAAATCCCTGGTGCTCACATCCCAAAACCTCTGTGCTCACATCCCAAATCCCTGGTGCTCACATCCCAAAACCTCTGTGCTCACAGCCCAAACTCCTGGTGCTCCCATCCCAAGAGGGAGATTGCACGTTTGGGAGCCACAATCCCATCCCCAGACAGTGATCCCAGAGGCAGCCATCCCATCCCATCACATCCCATCCCATCCCANCGGGTGCTTGCATCCCAAATATTCAGTGCTGACATCCCAAATAATGCCAGGTGCTCACATCCCAAATATTCAGTGCTCGCATCCCAAATCCCCAGTGCTCACTTTCCAAATATTCGGCGCTCACATCCTGAATCCCTGGGGCTCACATCCCAAGTAATTCCCAGTGCTCCCATCCCAAACCCTCTGTGCTCACATCCCAAATCCTCAGTGCTTACATCCCAAGTCCCTGGGGCTCACATCCCAAATATTTAGTGCTGACATCCCAAATATTCAGTGCTCACATCCCAAATCCCTGGTGCTCACATCCCAAAACCTCTGTGCTCACATCCCAAATCCCTGGTGCTCACATCCCAAAACCTCTGTGCTCACATCCCAAACTCCTGGTGCTCCCATCCCAAGAGGGAGATTGGACGTTTGGGAGCCACAATTCCATCCCCAGACAGTGATCCCAGAGGCGGNAATCCCTGGTGCTCACATCCCAAACTCCCGGTGCTCCCATCCCAAATCACCATATGTGATGGGATTCAATCCACGCTGATGGATTTGGGCTTCTCTCAGAGGTTCCCAAGCAGGAAACCCTGGCTCCTCATGGCCTCAGCCCTTCTGGAGAGAATTCCTGATGCTGAGGAGCAGCTCCCAGTGCCAGGAGAAATCCTGAGCACGTGGGAAGAGTTTCTGGGCTGTTGGGAATGGCAGAAAAGCGATTCTGGGAATGTGGGGGGAATTTGGGATCGTGGTGGGCAGCACATCCACAGGAGCTGGAGAAGTGTGCTCCAACGCCCTGAGGAACCAGCTGGGATTTCCTGGTTGGGACCACAATATTCCGGACAGTCAGGAGAACATTTTGGGTCTGAAATCTCAGATTTGTGGGATGAACATGANCCATCCCATCCCATTCCATCCCATCCCATCCCATCCCAGGACATGAGCAGCTCCTTGGCTGGGATTGTCCTGTCCCTGCTGGAGCTGGAGATGGGAATAGGGTGAGAAGGAAAAGTCTGGAGGGTGATGAGGAAAACAGGGAGAAGGAAGCAGAGCCGTAAATCTGGGAAAGGGATGGATTCAGAGTTCTATGGATCAGGGGAAGTTGAATCCTTTGCAGCTCAGGAGAACATTTTGGGTCTGA
>VZTN01036237.1:0-36350 GCA_013400515.1 Erpornis zantholeuca | reverse complement strand
CTCTGGGCTCTGTTTTCTTCAAAGAGAGATGGAATTTTTGATCCAGGGGTATTGGGTGAGGGATTGATCCAGGGGATCAGGTGAGGGATTGATGCTGGGGTTTGTGGGAGGACTTTCACCACCAGAGGTGTGGTACCAACAATCATTTCCGTGGCTGTGCAGAGAATTCCAGCTTGCCAGGATGAGCCCAGGGATGCTCCCTGTTCTCCTCCCCACAGGAGCAGCAGAAGATGCTGGGGAATTACAGCACGAGTTGAGTTCTTTCCTCTTTTCCCTCATTTTATTCTCCCCAAGCTTAAGGAAAATGCCCAATAAAGAAAACTTTATTTTTTCCCCTTCTCATATCAACAGGATTTGCCCAGGAGTGGTGCATGGAGGACCAAGTTGTGCCAAATGCCATCCCAGAAAGCTAAAAAGCTTTGATATTCCACAGCATCCAAGGTCTTGCGAATTTTGGGCTTTTCAGGAAAAAAATATTTGTCACCCTTTTGATTTTTTTGTCTCGCCAGGAGTGGAGTTTTGCTAAGAACTGCCTCAAGTCCTTGTCTGAGAGAGAACTCAGAACTGCTGGTGGCAATGAGGAACTTTTCCTCCCCTCTGCCTTCAGGGGGAAGAATCCAGGCTGAGGAATTCCAGCTCCTCGAGAGCTGACTGAGAGCTGCAATTTTTTTAGTTTGAAAACGACAAAATGAAATTTTTCCCCTTCTGCCAAGCAATCAGAAACCAGAATTTTCCATGTAGGAAAATTGGACAAAAGCAGTTAAGGGTGGAGGAAGTCTCAAATGCTTCCTGACTCTGTTGTTTGGGTTTTTTTTTTTTTTAATCATTTTTTTCAATAAAAATCTGGCATTTTAATAGAAGAAAATATTTTGTTTGGACTTTTGTGTACGTAGCTGAAATGTACCAGCATCAAAATGCATTCTGACATTTAATACAGAATAATTTGTCAGGAGATATTTGAATAGGCTTTAAACAAAATGGTCCAGGGAAATAATGCCCAAAGCGAAATGAAATATTCCCGCCCTGGAAAGCTGAGGAAAAGCTTTGTCCCTCTTCCCAAATTTCATAGAAATGGACAAGTTCTTGCAAAATATTCTGGTTTTGAGCCAAACGTGGGTTTGGAAGGACCAAGGGCTTCACCTCCAGGAGCTCTTTGATGAATCCCTTTGGATCCAAGGCTCTCTGGTTCCACTTGGAACTCCAAAATTCGCTTTTTCTTGGTCATTCCCTCAAATCGAGTTATCCCTCCGGAAGGAAAGGCAGAGTTGCTCATGATCCTCATTTTCCTGCCTGGGAAGCTGAGTTTCAGAGAGAGAACTTGGAGGCAGAGCAGGAGGGGAGCCAAGAAGCCAAGGTTTGGTGGCCAGCTCGGAGCTTCCCACACCATGGAGGTTCCTCCGAGGCCAGAGGAGGCTGCCTCGGGATCAGGGACTGTGGGAAGGGCTGGCAATGAACCTCACTGTGAAATCTGATTTTCTGGGGCTCTGCTGAGTCCCAAATTAACACACACACTGCAGCCAGGCTGCTCACTCCAACTTACTGCCATTTCCAGTTGGATTTTGCCATTCCCTGGTGGATTTTGCCATTCCCTCGTGGATTTTGCCATTCCCAGTTTGATTTTACCATTCCCTGATCGATTTTGACATTCCCAGTTTGATTTTATCATTCCCTGATGGATTTTGCCATTCCCAGTTTGATTTTACCATTCCCTGATGGATTTTGCCATTCCCTCGTGGATTTTGCCATTCCCAGTTTGATTTTACCATTCCCCAGCTGATTTTGACATTCCCAGTTTGATTTTATCATTCCCTGATGGATTTTGCCATTCCCAGTTTGATTTTACCGTTCCTGGATGGATTTTGCCATTCCCTGATGGATTTTACCATTCCCTGATGGATTTTGCCGTTTCCCAGCTCAATTTTTCAATTCCCCAATTTGATTTTGCCATTCCCAAATTAATTTTGCCATTTTCCAGTGAATTTTGCCACACCCAGACTTATTTTTTCCATTCCCAGATGAATTTTGCCATTCCCAGTTTTAATTTTGCCATTCTCAGTTGAATTTTGCCATTCCCAGTTTTAATTTTGCCATTCTCAGTTGAATTTTGCCATTCCCAGATGGATTTTGCCATTCCCAGTTTGATTTTACCATTCCCTGATGGATTTTGCCGTTTCCCAGCTCAATTTTGCAATCCCCCAATTCGATTTTGCCATTTTCCAGTGAATTTTGCCATTTCCCAGATTTAATTTTTCCATTCCCAGATTTCACTTTGCCATTTCCCAGTTGAATTTTGCCATTCCCAGATTGAATTTTGCCATTCCCAGATTTCACTTTACCATTTCCCAGTTGAATTTTGCCATTCCCAGATTGAATTTTGCCATTCCCAGATTTCACTTTGCCATTTCCCAGTTGAATTTTGCCCTTTCCCAGTCTGACCTCCCTGGCAGGGAGCTGCCCCGCAGTGAGAATTCCCGGAATATTCCCCAAATTTCCATGTGTGTGCTGCAGGCTGGGGCCGTGGCTGAGCCAGGGGAGGCTGCTCAGGGTCGGATGAAGGTCGTGGCTCATCTCCTCGGGCTCTCCTTGATCCTGATTTTAGGAGAAGCCTCCTGAGAACGCCGTGACAAGTGGCGTTCGTCCCTTCACCGTCAGCCCTTGTCCCATCAAGTCACCCTCAAGAGATCTGCAACCACAGCTGAGAGTTAAAACCTGCTCCTTTTTTATTTTTAAAGTGCCTGGTTCTCCCTCAGGGAATCTCTCTAGTCCTTGGGAAGACTCGAGAGTGACAGAATAAACTGATTTTATTTTCTATTTAAGTGTTAAAAAGTGGTTCGGGCTGAAAGGGAACATTGGGAACAGAATTAATCTCTTTTTATTCCCCCCCAAATTCCTATTGAAAACAAATAAATAGGAATGGAATCCATAATGGGGTTTTTTTTGATGGAGATGAGTTTTAATGAGGAAGATATTGGTGTGTGAGTTCTCTGCATGCTGAAAGGAGGTCTCTGGTGAGCCAGCTTTAGCTGGAAATTGATAATAAATATCATTTCCAAACCTCACCTAATCACAGCAGCTTTGCCCTCGCTGCACGAGGCCCTTTGGCCCCAAACCTTGGTGGAGTTTTGGGACAAGCTGGGATCGAGGCACCTGGAGGAGGATAAGGTCCCACCCCTGCATTCCAGTGTCTGTTCAGGAGCCAGCAGGAGGAAATCTCCACCAGGTCAGGTGAATTCAGATATTTCTGCTGTTTTTGTCTCTTCCAAGCACCATCATTCCCATGATGCCTTTTCCTGGTCTTAAAATTAAACCCAAACCACGGTTGATGGGGAAAAGGGGTTTGTACCTCGGGATTTATTTCAGGATCCTTGGCTGCAGCACTTGGGCCAGGTGCAATGCCCCAAAATGCACACACTGCCCCCCCACACCCAAATACACACAATTCTAGGCCTTGCAAAATTAACATATTTATCAGAGATCCCCCAGGGAGAGGCTGGAGTGAAGCCCTCGTTGTGAGGAACCTTCCCCCTGGCTGGGCCTGGCTGAGGTTCCCAAATGTGTTCTGGAGAGGCCCTTGGTGTCTGGGGCTCCCAGGATGTTTGCTCTCCTGGTTTAACGGTGCCGTGGGGCTGAGCTGAGTTCTCAGCCTTGGGGAGTTCCAAGTGTGGGGCTAAAAGCACTGAGAGTGCATCAAACTGTATAAAAGGGTGTGTGAGAGGGGTGTGAAAGAAAAGGCAAAACACCATCCTGGCATCAGCCACAGCTGGAATTGTGCTCCCATTCTGCCCAGGAGAGGGAATCTGTCCATTCCCAGATCTCCGCCGCTCCCAGCAGGATCTGACCCCACAGCTCCTGGGAATGTGAACAACCAGGGCAGCTCTGAGGTTTCACACAGCCAGAATGAGGACAAAATCATGGAAAAGTGACCTCCAAAGGAAGCCCTGATCTCCTCATTCCCAGCCTGTTCCCAACCACCCTGCCAGCCAGGAGCCAGGGCAGCAATAACCTGGGCCACAAATGAGGAATTAATGGAACACTTGCTTTTAATTTCCCCCCCTCCTGAATCCCCCTTTGACAGTGTGCTTCCCACGGCAGGAAAGGGCTGTGATGACTTTCCCCACTGCTCAGGGCTTCCATCGTTCTCTGCTTGGTTCAGGCAGGTTTTCTTTCCTCTTTTCCCACCAGCTCTTCCCTTTTTCCAAGCCTGGTGGCCTGGGAGGAAGATTTGGGACGCTGCCTTTAGCAGTGGTATCTGTGGGAAAGATGTCCCTGGTGCCAGGTATTGATGCCTTGGGTTTTGACTTTTCTATGTTCCCAACCCTGCCCTGCCCAGTGTCACTCTGCAGTTCCCTGGAGCTCGTTCAGTGCTGTTCTCTCATGCTCACACACACACAACAAAGCCTCTCCAGCTCTCCAAGGACACCCAGACCCTCCTAGGCCCAGGAACTGCAAACCACAATCTTGGGGACAGGGGGGCAAGCTTGGGCAAATTCCATCCTTGCCTGGCTTCTGCTTGGGGAATTGATGCTGAGATCCAAGTGGGAAGAACTCGGGAGCTGTCCTTGTCCATGTTGGGATGCACTGAGGCAGGAGCCTCTGGAGGCCAGAGTGTACCTCTGAAGGCCTTTCCAACCAATCCCTCCTTGATTCCTTTATTCCTGTCTGCTCTCTGTTTCCAGGGAGCCATTTAAGGCATCAAGGGAATGGCAATTTAGCCAATCCCAGAATTCCACAATGGAATTTGGGTGGGAAGGGACCTCAAAATTCATGCTGTCCTGATCCCCTGCTGGGTGTCCCCATCCCAGGCTGCTCCCAGCCCCAGTGTCCAGCCTGGCCTTGGGCACTTGCAGGGATCCATGGGAGGCCCTGGCTGCTCTCAGCCAGTGATGACCATTCCTCACCATCCCATCCTGTGCAGACCTTGAGCTGTTTCATGGATTTAGGAGTGCTTCCCATCACATCCTTGCTTTCAGCTCTGGGTTCTCCCGGTCTGGGGTGACCCCAGGGAGGTGCTGTGATCCTCAGGAGCAGGTGAATTGCAAGCAAACCTCCTATTCCCAGGGGATGTGTGGAAAAACATCTGCTGCTGTGGGGAAATGAGCTTTTCCCTCCCCTCCTGCTGCTCCTGTCCCTGGGAATTCCCCAGTCCTGCTCCTCCCTGGTTTGCAGCATCTCTGTCACCTGCAGATGTGGCCAAGCTCCTGCAGATGATGGGAATGATGTTTCTGTGCCCAAGCAGACACGGGAGCGCTGGGAGCAGGCAGGAGCTGCTTTGGGAAGGACCCATGGACACCTCTGGCTCCCTCCCATGGATCTCCCTTTTAGCTCTGATATTTCAGTCCTGAATTCCTCTCTTTGCCCTCGAGACTGGGCTTCCCTCATGCCTTCCCCCAGGGCAGCAGGACCATCCCCAGGCCGGGCAGGACCGGACCTTTCCCGAGGCCATCCGCGGTCACCGCACCGCTCCTGCTTCGGGGATCTCATTCCAGCGGCGTTTGCAGCAGAACGCGGAGCTGCAGAGGAGATCTGAAGCTTTCCTCGCCCTTTTTGTCTCTCCCTCTCTTCCCCCAGCGTCGCCCGGCCCCAATTACAGCCCGGGGCGCTCAGGGAGGGGACATTCAATCGCCATTCAAGCCCCGTCCCCCACCCCACAAAGGCGACATCGCCCGGGCTTGGGCCCTAATGAGAGCAAATTTTTTGTCCAAACATTTGAAGCGAGGAGGTGCCTTCTCCTGGCACCCCCCGCCGCGGTTAATATCATTATCCAGCTGGCGCTGGCCGGGAATTACAACAAGGGCATTCCCTACTTTTAATGAGAGCTGACAGTGGCTCCAGCACTTCAGAAGGGAATTAGGGAAGGAGGGATGGAAGCCGAGTCTGTCTCCCCGGAGCCTCCTGCACCGGCCCCGCTGCCCGCGGGATCAAAGGGCACTCACCTGCTGCTGGGCGCCAGGGCCCGGGGATGCCACGCTGCAATCACGAGCTCTGCCACTTTGGGCCATGGTGGCCAGGGCTAACTCGGGATTTCGGAGGGTTAAACCTGGCTGGGTTTCGGTGAAGACTCGGTGGAAAGAGAAGATGTTTGGTGTAGCCAGTGCGGTGAGGATGCAGCAAGGGAAATGTTGTGGGGAAAACGATGCATGTTTTGGAATAGGAGTAGAAAAATATGTCTGGTTTTAAGTTGGTTTTGATTTTTTTAATGGGCAACTCTAAGTTTTCAATGGGACCTTTTTTGACTTCAGATAAGTGGTCCAGAGAAGGGGGGTTATTTTTAGAAATGAAAAAAAAGAAATAATAAACAGGAAATGGCTGATTAGAAATACCCACAGAAACCTCCCCGTGCCTTATCACCGAAAAACAGCAAGTCCAGCCCCGTCCTCCTCTCTGTCCCAGGATAGGTTTGATTAGAAACGTCAAAAAAATGCGGGACAGAAATGTGAATTTTTAATCCCATTTTAAAGGACCTTTAGCCATGCGTGAACTCTCCTTTTGAAGTGCTGCAGCGGCTCCTGCCCGCTCCGAGCGAGAGATGCCCAAACAAAGGGAACCATTTGCAGGGATCGGCACTCGTGGCAGGATTCCAGGATGATTCCAGAAGGAAATCCATTTCCTGGGATGCCCGGGGTGGGTTGCTGCTGTTCTGGGGGTGGGGAGACACCGAGCCACAAAAACCAGAGGCCAGGGTGTGAAAATGGATTGAAGGGGCTGATGGCAATGATTGCAGGGGATTTCCTTGGGGTTCTTTTGGTGTGCTGGAGCAGTTTATAGCTGCCCTGTGAAAGGCATCGGGAGGGGAACTGTTGGAGTCCAGGGAAGTCTGAAAACTTCTCCTGCTCCTCTGAGGATTCTTTTTATCCCCAGTGCTCCTCAAAAATAGCCTAGCCTGCAACCTAGGCTGATGGGAGAAGATCCCTTCACTCTTGGGAGAGCCTGAACGCACCAGAGAGGTGAAAAGATTTTTGTTTAGTGAACCACAGAGTTTAGTTGTAGTTTTAGGATTTTGCTCTATGTATTATATAGAGACAAGATGGAGATTTTTCGGGTGTCGGTCTTTTCCTCTTTCTTCTTCTCTTCCTTTCTTCTCTGACACCAGTTCCTGTGGTTTGCTGGTTGGTGGAGGGAACTGAGTGTGGAGGGGACATGTCAATGAAAGTGACACTCGTTGGTGTTGGGAACAAAACAAAGTACATAGAGTTTTCTAAATGGTCAAGAGTAGACATAAAAGGTTGCTGCTGGTAGCTGCCATTGCCTTTCTGCACCTGTGTTCCTGGAGGTCACAGCTCTGGCTGTGCCTCCGAGCTTTTGATAAGAGAAAAATAAACAGCCTTGAAAAAGCAGAAAGAAGCCTCACTTCATCTTTTCGGGACATGGGACACTGAAGGAGCAAGGAAGCTGAGGCAGAGGCTGTCGGGGACAAGCAGCCCCTGCCAGGGAACGAATTCCCAAGCCATGGATCACAGAGAGGATGCTCACTGCTCTGCTCTGCTGTGGAGCTCAGACGGAGCTGGATGATGTCAGGATGACTTCAGCCCAAATCCCAATATTCCATGGAATGCTGTCCTCTTCAGGAGCATCCCAGCTTAAAATTCATGCTGTAGCCGAAGTTCTTGTCTGAGAATTACCAGCACGGCTCCTGGCAGGCAGGATGCTTGCTGGAAGGAAATGGGAGAGTCAATGGCTCTGGGGATATTTCCTTTCTCAAAAGGCCAGGCCAGAGGTGCCACAGGGACCTGGTGGCTCTTGTTGTCCCCTGGGTGGCACTGGGAGACAAGGGACAGCAAACAACAGCTTCAGGGCACTCCCAACACCAGGAAAACCTGGACAAGGACGTTGCAGTTAAAGCTGTGGTGGGGGGGAAAAAAATCCCTTTCCCTGTTGTCCATCTCAGAGAGAAAAGTTCTGCTTTTTTCCTTTAATTGAAAAGCTGAAAATGAATAATTAATTGGAAAATGAAAGCACTTTTAGGCTTCTGGATGAGAGGTTTTCAGTTTCCAACGGAGGGGTGGCAGAGCTCAGGGAAAGCAAACACTCTTAGGGGGAAATCAGCCTGGTTTGGGGCTCGGCTCTGGAGCAGGGCAGGACCACGTGGGAGCTGCAGGGAAAGGCAGCAGTAACCACCTGAACCCACTCATCCATCCCCAGCCAGGGGTGCAAATGGAAGTGGCTGGGGCCATGCCATCCCATCCCATCCCATCCCATCCCATCCCATCCCCATCCCATCCCATCCCATCATCCCATCCCATCCCATCCCATCCCATCCCATCCCAGGCAGGAAGCCCCGGGAGCAGTGCAGGTAACGCTCGATAGAACAGCCAGCGGTGACCTAGCCATCTCCATCAGGAAATCAATCACGGGAGGCCCTCGAGGTTGGCTTTTCCCTGTTTTCCCCCTCCCTTCTCCTCCTCTTTTCCATTTCCCAGCAGGTGTCTGAGGCGAGGGCTGCGGAGCTCCCTCTGCTCACAGCCCGGGGGGCTCTGTGCTCCTCCCGTCCCCCACCCGCGGGGAAGCTGGGGCTGGGAAGGTTGCCAGGGTCGCGGTTTGAGCTGTTTGCATCCCAAAGGAGCAGCATTAGCCTCGGGCTTGGGCCTGACCAGCAATCGCCAGAGAAGGGCCTGGAGGTTTTAGGCTCAGGGTGAAGGAGAGGAGGGTTTGGAAGGATGTGCTTGCTCTGGGTTTGGCCTCTGAGCTTGAGCAGAGATGAGGAAAGGCTGGGAAGGGGTTAAATCCAGCTCTGGCCGGGGTCGGGCTCCATGGATTCAGCAGGGCTGGCTGCACTTGGGAGCAGACCCAGCCAGGGGTTTGGATCTGAGGGTGACCCAGCTTCGAGACCAGATCTCTGATCTTTATATCCTCCTTGTCGCTTGTCCTGGGTGCTTTGTGATCTTGCTTGCCTTGCTCCCACTTCATCCCCCCAAAATCCACACTGCCCAAGCCTTTCCTCTGCTGGCTGCACAGAGACCCGAGCGTGGCAGGAAGAGATGGCGTTGGCTTAGCCAGGAATTGCCAAAACACATCTTTACCAAGATGGAGAGGAATTGAAGAGGTCAAACACAACCACAAAATCAGATTTCAAAAAAAGCTCTCTGCTTTGAAAACATCAGAGTGTCCGGTGGTCTGGGCTGTAATTTGTGTTTTCATAAAGCAAAAGCTGTCTGAGCCAAAATATC
Source organism: Erpornis zantholeuca (assembly GCA_013400515.1). NCBI lineage: Eukaryota > Metazoa > Chordata > Aves > Passeriformes > Timaliidae > Erpornis > Erpornis zantholeuca. The sequence continues at coordinate 27,186 of VZTN01036237.1, read as the reverse complement.
AGGTATTGAGTGGCTACTTGAGGCAGCAAACACAGCCATCAGCCCGGATAATAAGGAAATGACAGTGAGGGCAGGCAGGGGAGGGTGGGGACAGAGCAGGGGACAGAGGGCCCTGAGCTCCACAGCCCTGCCTAGGCGCTGGCAGAGGGAGAGACCTTGATATATCATCTGTCCCTTTGAACAATCCCAGGTCAGCCAGGCAGCTTCATTCATCTTCTTCCTCCAGCAAGGAAAGGAGCAAATTCTCTGCCTGGTCTGGATTCCAGATGTGTGGCAGGAGCTGGGATGCCGAGTCTCAGCAGAGCCCTCACATCTGGAGAGCACCGGGCGCTCCCGGTGACAGCAGCCAGCACATCCCCAGGGACAGGCAGAGCTGCCCCATCCTCTGGAGCATCCTGGGCCACGTCCTGGTGGAGTTCACCCATCACCAAGAGGGTACAGCAAGTTTTCCTCACCTGCTGCAAAGAGAAAGCGTCCTTTAAATTCTTCCTCTGACCAAAAACTTCACGCTGTGGTCACCCAGCTACCAAACCTGCCTCATCTGCTTTTCATCATCTGGACATCCCCGAGCTCCCAGATGCCAGGCTTGGCCTTATTCCCCTGCAGGAATAAGCTTGTTAGGCCGTCAGCCCTAAATGTTCCAATATCCCGGGGGAGGCACCTCCCAGCTTCATTTAATCATCTATCTCCACTCCTACACGCACACCCAGTCTCCCTGGCAGGGTAAGAGATGGAAAGGGATGGCTTGAGGAGAGTTTGTTTTGCCTTTTGTTCTCCCAGCAGCCGAGTTGGAAACCCTGAGCTGACACAAAGGGTCACGCTCAGCACCAGGGGCTCATCCATCTGCTGCTCACACATCTGACCTGTACAGGTTGTGCTGGGCCAGCTAAACCTGGGCTTTTCTGCTCTGGGAACAAGGCTGATGTTGGGAAAGGAAATGTCATCCTGGTTTGTCATTTCAGGGAGGGGTAGCAGGGAATCGGGGCCACAGAACATCACCTGCCTTGGGCAAAGGGAGCTTTTCCCTCTCTTTGAACAGAATTCATCACCTGCCTTGGGCAAAGGGAGCTTTTCCCTCTCTTTGTACAGAATTTGCTTGGATTCTGCTGGAGGGAACTCTGCAGATTCGTTTGAGCCAAACCAAAAATGAAATATTATCTACAGAAATGTTCAGAATGCCTTGGATTGGGGTTTTTTGCCCACCTGCACACGATCTCTTAACACCTGTCTGTGCCAGGCACCGTGCCTGCCCTGGGTGAGCCCGGTGTGGCCACAGTGCCATCCTACAGTGTGTGCTGAGCTTGGGGTGTCCCCAGGAAAGGAAAGAGAAGGCCCTGGGTTACATCCTTCCCTCCTGGCCGTGTTTCCTGCTCCCCCAAATTCGCTGGAAACAGGGAGGAAGATTCTCCAGGGATTTTTCTCTGGTTGCCTACGAGCGGAGGCTCTGCCAGGCTGGGGCATCCTCGCTCCCTGCTGCAAAGTCCAGGAGGTGCCACTGGCTGTGACAGGGACAAGGAGGCTTTGGAACCCGAGCACGTTTCCCCCGAAGGCTGTGCCGTGTGCTCCCTGCAGCCCAGCCCGCTCCAGCCCCCAGCCCGCCGCTGTTATTTCAGCAATCAACTGCAAGACAAACCAGCTGGCCCCTGCCGAGGTGTGGAAAGTCCACCGGGGGATTAAGCTGGTCTTACCATCAGTCCTCACTTGTGAAAATACAACCTACCAAGTTTTCCTAGATGATGCAGTTTTCAATTGCTTTTGTTTGCTTTTCAGGCAGGTCCTAAATCAGGCTGTCAGTCAGGCTCCCTCCGTCCCCCGCCTCGCCTCCGAGGCGGCTCCCAGGCGCTGCTGCAGGCCCTGCGATCCCTTTCCTCTCGCCATTCCTTTATGGGGTTCTCCCTCCCGCTAGGAAGGGAGGGGCTGCGTCTGAGCTCCGCAGCTCCTTCTCTGGAGCTCCCAGCCCCGGGGTGCCAGGGGACACTGCGGGGACACCGCGGTGGCACTCGGTGTCTCTGCATCTCCGGCTTTCTCCTTCCCCATCCGCGCTGCTGCAGGCTCTGAAGGGAGCGTGGGGAGATCCTCTCGGTGCCCTACAAACCTCTCCCCCCTCTCTCCACACCTGCGAGGGGAATTTCCCGTGAAAAGCTGCGGGAGAGGCTTTATCTCCGTCCCCTCCCTGGGCTCTTCCATCCCTCCCCTGGCTGCCACACGTCCTTGTGCAGCTTCCCGCGGGTAGGGAAGAGCTGCAGGTGGATAGAGTTTCCAAGAAGGGTGCCGCGGTTTTTCGGAGGGTGAAGAAGCGGCTGAGAGGTGCAGGGAGCAGCTCTGGGAGGCGCAGGCTGCGAGCTCAGCCGGACTCGGCTCGGGCCCGCGCTCTGTCCCACCAGGCAGGTTTCTGTATTTCTTTAGGTGCTTGAGCACAGCCCTGTCAGCACACGGGAGAGGAGCTGGTCCCGCCGGAGTGTGTGCGGCGATTCCAGCACAGCCCAGGCCGAGACTGACCCCGCCTGACGTCTGGGGCAGGTCGGTGTCTCCGGGATGCGGCAGAGCTGCTCCGTGGGAGTCCAGCGAGGATGATCCAGGGTTTCTGGCCGTGCAGAGCAAGCCCTGACCCCGATCTCTGGGCATTAAGCTGCATCTCCGAGTCGTGGTGCACGGGTCCCCCCGGCAGAGGTGGCAGATCTCCAAGGACCTCCTCAAATCCGGCCCAAACTTTACAGGCAGCCACAGCTCCCCCCCGGCCCGGCCTCAGCGTTCCAGGTGTTTTCTTCCGCCTTCGTCTCATAACACAATTCACAAAGGACAGAGCCCTTCCAGATACGGGAATCCGGGCGCCAAGTCCTCTCCCGGCAGCCCCCTAAATCCTCCCCCTCCACGTAATTTAGATCGCAGGGGCTGTGCCGAGGGGAGCTGGGGGAGGCAGCTGCATCCCAGCATCACCTGTTTAACGGGACCGAGCGGGGTCAGCTCCGTGCGGGGCCCGGGTCCTCTGCCGGGACTGGGATAGCGGAGCCGGGGGGGCTGGCACGGCGCTGGGAGCCAGGGCTCCCGGGGGAGCTCCGTGCTCAGCTGCGGGCGACTCTCCCCTCTGGTAAGGGAGGAGGCAGTGTTGGAGTCCAGGAAAGCTGGGAAACCTTTCCTGTTGTTCAGGGGGGTCTGAGACACCCCCTCCCGACATCCCAGGGGGACACAGCCTCTGATCTGTGCCCCTGGAAAAAGCTCCCAGCACTTTTGGATGAACTGCAAGCATGGAGAGTGTGAGACAGATTGGAGTTAGTTTATCACAGGGTGGAAAATCAGAGTTTTGGGGTTTGTAGTGTGGAGGTGAATGGGGACAAACATGGAGGGTTCAGGGTGGGGGCCCTGGGTCTTTCCTTCTCCTCCTTCTCCTCCATTCCTGCTGTGCTGGTGGCACTGAGGGATTGCTAGGATGGGGTTGAGGGAGAAGAAATGTGTGAACTAGGATTAATAGTTATTGGTGCACTGTCGAAAATAGCTTACACTGGAACTTTTAATTGGGTAAAAAGTCTTTAAAACATTCTGTGCTCAAGGCCTTGTGACCACTCTGCAGTGATTCTGGCAGTGCTGAGCTCAGGCAGGAGCAGCACACAGAAATTGAGATAAGAACTTAATAAACAACACAAAAAACAGAAGCTGCACTTGTGACTCCTTTATTTCCTGGTATGGAGCCTGGAAAAAGAAGAAAAAATAGCCCAGCCAGGGGCAGCTCATTCAGCAGAGAAACACTAGGGCCCATCCTGGAGGGGCTGGGTTCAGTGAGAGCTGTGCAGAGTGCTCCCTTCCTGGCAGAGAGGCATCCTCCCACCTCACCTGCAGAGAGAAATCGAGTCCTGCTCTAATACACCCTAGTGTTGCCCCGGATGGAATCATCCCAGAATATTTTTCTCAGTGGAAGTGTGGCTGCCTGGGCAGATAAAGCAAGGCAAGGTGCCCTAAAGCTGCTCAGTGCCAGAGGAAGGTTTGGGAGTGCTGATATCCAAGTGCATGGTGGTTTTCTGGCTGGCTGCAGGGTGGGAGGTGGAGCTTCCCAGGCTTTTCTTCCTGCTCCTGCTGATGTGCAGATGGCTCGGGCAACTGAAGAGGCACCGTGCAGACACATGGTCCCTGCAGCAAGGAGAGAGTGTGGCTGCCTCCAACTTTAACAGCTAAATCCACAGCAGCTCCTCACTCCAAGCCTTGAGCTGGTTTTACATATGATTTTAGCCAAGCCTGAACAACACTGGCACTTAGATAAAGCTTTGCTTTCCTTCTCTGCCTCTCCTCCCCAGCAGCCTGGAGATGATTGGAGGAAGCTGCATCTGCAGTACTCCAGAGAGTCAAGAAGAACCCAAATTCCTGGTCTTAATGTTAGACTGGTTCTGTTCTGTGCAGCAGGAACAAGAAAAATCCATGGAAACATGGATCATTCTGGCATCAAAGGGACTTCTAAAAGTCATGAGGTCCCATCGCCTGCCACGGGCAGGAAGGTTTTCAGTCTCAGAGCCCCAAGCAGCCTGGCTCAGATGTTTCCAGGGATGGGATGAGCTGTGCCAGTGGGCAACGCTCCGTAATCCCCACCTTGAAGCAGACCCTCTGATGCCAGAATGAATTTTTGCTTTTTCTTTCACACCCCTCTCACACACCCTTTTATACAGTTTGATGCACTCTCAGTGCTTTTAGCCCCACACTTGGAACTCCCCAAGGCTGAGAACTCAGCTCAGCCCCACGGCACCGTTAAACCAGGAGAGCAAACATCCTGGGAGCCCCAGACACCAAGGGCCTCTCCAGAACACATTTGGGAACCTCAGCCAGGCCCAGCCAGGGGGAAGGTTCCTCACAACGAGGGCTTCACTCCAGCCTCTCACTGGGGGATCTTTGATAGATGTGCTAATTAGCAAGACCTATAATTGTGTGTATTTGGGTGTGTGGGGGCAGTGTGTGCATTTTGGGGCATTGCACCTGGCCCAAGTGCTGCACCCACGGATGCTGAAATAAATCCTGAGGTACAAACCCCTTTTCCCCATCAACCGTGGTTTGGGTTTAAAACCAGGGAAAGGCATCACCTCAAGCCCAAGCCAACAGCACTTCCAACCCCCCATGCTCTCCCTTCCCCTTCTCTTTTAGGAAAATCCTGGAGGCAGCCACTGCTGTGTGGTGGGAAACAGGAACATTTTGGGAATTTTTCAGCAGGCCATCAGTGCTGCTGCTGCCCTGGGCACAGGAGAGGCTGCACTGAGGGTGAGCTCCTCTCAGCTGCTCCTCGGTGTAAGTGTGACCCACGAGCTCACCCAGCTCCGAGACACTGCCTGCTGAAAAGGCAGCAAATCAGCCAAAGCCCTCAGCCAGAGCTGGCTTGGGAATGGTTTATGGTGGAATTAGGATAATGAATGAGGAGCCTGCTGTTTGTGTTAGTTTTGGCTTGCGAGCTGCAGAAGAAGTCTGGCACAGAGCTCGGTGATGAACTCTCCTCACCAGCAGGTTCTGAGGTTGGAAATAACTTTTTAAAGCCTCCAAAGCCCCGGAGGGTGAGAGGCCAGCACAGCACGAGCTGAGTGAACACTGGGGCTGACATGAGAGGCCTGGGTGTGTTTGGGGGCAGGATGAGCCCTCACTGCTGGAGGATCCAAGCTCTGCAGAGCTTTGGACACTCTCCTCCTTGGGCTTGGCCCACCACGTGCTGCAGGAGCAAAGTGAGTTGGAATTCCTGCAGACCTGCAGGAATCCAGCTGTTTCCACACCTGGGCAGCAGAACTGGCTGGGATGCTTTGGGATGGCCCCACACCTGGTGGCAGGTCACCCACCACGTCCAGCTTTGCTCTCAGATCCCTGCTTGAGCTCGTGGGTGTAAAATGAGCTTCGTGCTCTGACTCTGCCAGAGCTGCAGGGGCTGGAGAGAACTTGGGATTTTCCCAAGCTTTGACGTGGGTCTGGATGGCTCCTGGGTGGAGCTGGGCCAGTTTTCCTCTGGCTGGGGGAAGATACTCTGGAAAAACCCGAGGAGTTGCTGGTTGGTGGGACACGGTCCAGAAGGATGGGGAGAATTTCTGTGCCAGTGTGGAGGATCCAGCAACGCAGCTCCAATGCATGATCCCCAATCCATGCACGCCACAACACATCCCCATTTTCCTGGAGCACTCTGTGCACTCTGAGGGCACCAGGAGGAGTGAGCACCTGGGCATGCTGAGCTCCTTCCATAACCCAGCAGGGCTTTCCAAAGAGCTGGAATTGCCTCCCTTCTCTGGATCCAGGTTTTTATTTCCTGGTGGTCCTTTTTGCCCTCTGACTATTCCTGCTGCTTGGCTCTGAGTGGGGCATTCCTTTCACCAGGATCCTTCTTCTCCAAATCCTTACCCCAGCAGATGGACCCAAACCTTAATTCTTCCACAGTTTTACCAGAGGTCAACACTCACGGTCTCATTTTTGCTTCCATGGTTGATTTTCTACTTTCCAAGGGCTGTAATCGATGGCACCTCTCCAGAAGAAATCCCAGCTCACCTGGCCTTGCCATTTTTCATCTTTTTCATGTTTTTTTTCCTTTTTCCTCTGCATTTTTGAACTTTTCTTCCTCAAATCATTTAAAAAGAAACATTGGATGATGGGAAATGGCTTAGGGATGCTCAGAAGCCTCTTCTGCCTGCTGAGCAGTGAAACACAGCTTGCAGATGGAGCCTCCCCCTTGGTCCACGTTGGATAAGCTGAAGCCATTGTGAGGGGCTGCTTAAAGGGTGGAATTTGAATTCCCAGACTTTGGGAAGGGCAGAATTTTTTGCCCTGCTGCATTTTGAGGGAGCTAAAATGGAGAAAAGGAGACTCGGGTGACCTCACCACTCCCTACTCTGAGACTCTGGTCTCAGTTTCTAGGGAGCCATTTAAGGCATCAGTCCTCCCTCAGCTCCCCTCGCTCACCCTTGTCCATCCCCCCCAGCCAAGGTAATTCCCTGCGGGATCCATGTGGGCTCAGGACAGGAGTGCTGACCGTGGTTTCTAGGGGCTCCTGCAGGCCCAGCTGCGGCTGGCCATGGCTGGGCAGGACTTTTTGGGGTATTTTGAGCTGTTTTGATGATGCCTTAAATGGCTCCCTGGAAACAGAGAGCAGACAGGAATAAAGGAATCAAGGAGGGATTGGTTGGAAAGGCCTTCAGAGGTACACTCTGGGCTCCAGAGGCTCCTGCCTCAGTGCATCCCAACATGGACAAGGACAGCTCCCGAGTTCTTCCCACTTGGATCTCAGCATCAATTCCCCAAGCAGAAGCCAGGCAAGGATGGAATTTGCCCAAGCTTGCCCCCCTGTCGCCAAGATTGTGGTTTGCAGTTGTTGGGCCTAGGAGGGTCTGGGTGTCCTTGGAGAGCTGGAGAGGCTTTGTTGTGTGTGTGTGAGCATGAGAGAACAGCACTGAACGAGCTCCAGGGAACTGCAGAGTGACACTGGGCAGGGCAGGACTGGGAACATAGAAAAGTTAAATCCTAAGGCATCAGTGGATGCCCAGTGAGAGCCACAGGGCTCTCAGGGAGAAGGATGCCACGAGGGCTCCCTCTGTGCCCCCAGTGCCCCCCAAAGCATGGGGCTGTCCCCATGGCCACCACCCAGCCCAGCCCCCCGTGTCCCTCCATGCCCCTTCTCCTCCTTCCCCAGCCTGACCACACTCGCTCCAAGTTGATCCCAGCTTTATTTTGGAGCTGGATCAGCCTCCCCTGAGGCCAGGCCCGTGGCTGCCTCCTGGCCAAGTGGCTCTCTCGGGGGCAGCCTTTATCTCTTTGAAGATTAGGGGGCTTTAGCGTGTCTTTAAAGTGAATTTCATCCCCCCCCACCCCACTCCTCTGTTTTATTATGATAATTGATGACCAGCAAACTTTTCTTTTCCTTTATCTCTTAAATATGTTTCTTTACCCTTAAAAATGCAATATTTCTTTTAACTGGGAATATGGATGGGTCTGTGTGGAGCGGGGCTGCCTTGGGATCATCTGTCAATTTGATCGTGTAAAGCCTCTGTTTTCAGCTGGCATCCAGTGCAGATTTCAAAGCTGTGACTCACCCCTTCTCTGCAGAGTTAGGAGTGAAAAAACAGGTAATAAAATTAAAAAAAAAAATTAAAAACAAACGTTTTTCAAGTGGTCAATTACTGAGTTTTATTTTTGAGCCTCCGTATCGGGGAGTTCTGCATGTGTGTGCTCAGGGAGGATTAAAGGCACTAAAAGATTTCAGTAGCAAGGGCTACGAAATGAATGGGTGGCCTTGGAAAGAGGAGGTTGGAAGAAATAAAATGATTGCAAATGAAGCTGAAAGGCCAAAATTCAAAGTTTTTTAACAAAGGATAAGGCAGGAAAGGGGAAGTCATGGGAATAATTTAATATATAGTCAAAACATTGTATTTCAGTATAATGCAGATAAACTCATGTAGCAAATGCTTGGAACTGAAACTGCCTTTTCCCTCCTTGCAATAACTATAAATACCTAAATAAATCCATATCTAATGGATAAATATATAACTATAAAGATAAAGAACTAAAATAAACCCACTCCCAGACACAAAGGACCTGTTAAACTGAAACCCGGAAATTTACTCTGAAAATATGAATATGCTTCTTTAAAAGCAAATTTGCCTCCCAATTTGTATAATTTTACCCAAAATGCCATTTTTATCGGTGTGATCACAGCTCCACTGGGAAGCAGGCTGTGTTTGCTGGGCCTGATGCCCCAGCCAAGGGTGGCCTGGAGCTGTGAAGCTCCTGAGGAGGTGACAAGGGCTCTGTGCTCCTGCCACCAGTGGATTCTGTGCCAGAATCCCAGAATTTCCTCAAGCCAAGTGTCTAAACCAGGTCAGGAAGGAGCACAAGCAGCAGCTTGGGGTTTCCTGGTTTCTTAGGGATTTTGGTGACACCTTATCCTGGGCATCTTAAATCCACCTGTGGGGAAAGGAGGCATTAAAATGAATATTTGTAAAGCCTGAGGAGCACCAGTGCTGGCTCTGGGGCAGGATGGCTCCAGGAGCAGGGATGGTTCCAGCAGAGGAGGATGGTTCCAGAGGCAGGGATGGTTCCAGGAGCAGGGATGGCTCCAGAGGCAGGGATGGTTCCAGGAGCAGGGATGGTTCCAGGAGCAGGGATGGCTCCAGCAGCAGGGATGGCTCCAGAGGCAGGGATGGCTCCAGGAGCAGGGATGGCTCCAGAGGCAGGGATGGTTCCAGGAGCAGGGATGGCTCCAGAGGCAGGGATGGCTCCAGCAGCAGGGATGGCTCCAGAGGCAGGGATGGTTCCAGGAGCAGGGATGGCTCCAGCAGCAGGGATGGCTCCAGGAGCAGGGATGGTTCCAGAGGCAGGGATGGCTCCAGGAGCAGGGATGGTTCCAGAGGCAAGGATGGCTCCAGCAGCAGGGATGGCTCCTGGAGCAGGGATGATTCCTAAGGGCTCAGGGCTCGGCATGCTGTGGGTGGTGCCAGTTTCCAGTGCCTCATTCCAGAATCTCCCACTCCAGGATGGGGTGAGCACAGCTCCCTGCAGGCTTTGGGAGGTGCAGATGGGGTGAATCCTGTGGATGTTTGTGTTTGGAAGCTCCCACTGGGGTTACCCTGCCCTGGAAGCACTTGGGAGCCCCCAAGGCAGAGTCATCTCATGGTTAAACCATGGAATCACAAAATTTTTTGGATTTAAAATGACTTTAGAAACCATCTCGTTCCATCCCCTGCCATGGCAGGGACATTTTCCATGCTCCAAGCCCCATCCAACCAAGCCTTGAACGCTTCCAAGGATGGGACAAAGCACCTCTAACACCTCCAAAGACCCCAGAGAGGCTGTGGGGCAGCAGAGCCATGGTGGAGCTGGGGGGCAGGAGGTGGGTGGGATGCAGAAGCTCACGGAGCACAAATTAGGAGTTTTTAACCCCAAATTTGCAGGGAGCTCCTGCTGGGAAGCCTTTCACGGTGCCGAGAGGAGCTGGGAGTTGATGGTTGTTCAACCTCTGCAGCCAAGAGCGAGAGGGATGTGAAGTGCAAAGAGCCCACGTGTCCCCTCTCATTTACTGAATTCACTATTCCTTGCACCTGGCAGTGTCTGGAATTATTCCCTTCCTCGAGCACCGATGTTTCCCAAGTGTTTTGCAGGTCGGCACCTCCAGCCTCTCCTCTGGACCTGCATGGGAAGTGCTCCTGCCTGGCTGAAATTATCCACATTACGTGAAATAAATGATCCACATTATTCATCTTTCCTGCACCATTCCAATGCCAGAGGCTGTTTGCTCACAAATTAACACCAAGCCCCACTTAGAAGTGGTTTCAGGGTTCTCTGAGCCTCTGAAGGCCAAGAGCTGGTCACCAGAAATGTGTGGGGGCCCTTGCACCATCCGAGTGTGGCCCAGGCCTGCCGAGAGCCTGAAATCAGCATTTACCCAAATATGGTTCACCATGGCTGGCAAAGCCCAAGTGAAGGAGAAGGAATGAGGTGGGGAGCGAAGGTGGGGAGGGGGTGGAGGGGGGGACAGGGAGGAAGGAGAGCAGAACTACCAGACTGAGCCCAGCCCATCCCAGAGCCGGGGTCTAAGAGCAGCACATTCGTGGTGACTCCACATTCTCTGGCTGCTGTCAAAGTGAGCTGTTGGTGCTGGGGTGGCTCAGCCCTGCCTGCTCCTGGGAAAGGCGAGGGCATGGAATGAGACAGCTTTGAAGGCAGAGCTGGGGAGAAGCTCTGCTGAAGTCCCCCCTGACCACCGAGGCACCCCCTGCTCTCCTGGGGGGGTTTTGGGGACACCTCCAGGCTCGGGCTGGGCCTGAGCCTGTGGAATTAGGGATGAAAAGCTGCACCACAGGTCCGGGGAGCCCACCCAGGGCCCTCCAGCCAGCGGAGTGCCAGGCCAGGATGGATCCAAGGGCCACTGAAAGCCCCCATCCAGCGTATATTTGGTTTGTCTTGTGTGACACGGAGAACCTGAGTTATTATTTGATCCTGCTCTGAGTAATAACCAGATAAATGGGCCTGCGGGTTTCCAAATAAACATTTTAATAAATGAGGGGGGAATTAAAGGCGAGCTGCTCCCCCCCTCTCCCCTGCTGCCAATATTAATGTTCCAATGAAGGCAGGCAGTGTCTAACAGAGCCCCGCGTACTGTAAATACATTTCTTGCACTGTCACATATAAACACAGCAGAGACGGAGATCAAAAGGTCTCGCAGTGCCGAGCAGAGCCGTGTGATGAAGTGAACATGTTGCTCTGTGCCTGGGCTGGGGTGATGGGACGCCTGAGAATAACAGACTGGCTGGAGACGGAGCGGCCCAGAAGGGCCTGGGGGGCCTCAAAGGGGAGAAAAAAAAAAAAAATCCCCGCTAGCAGCAGGAAAAATAAATAATTCCGTTATCTCTGATGAATTTCTGCCTTTGATCTGGCTTTTCCTCTCCCTCGCGCTGCCTTTTCGTTCCCTCTTCTCCCCCCTGCTCGCAGCCCCCCCCCCAGCTCCACCTCGGACACTTTTTTCCCCCCTTCCCCGAACTCTGGGTTTGATTTATCCCACGGCCGGCTCGGGGAGCCTGACGGGCGCTGATGGATGGGCAGAGCTCGTCTGCCCAGCCCTGCCCCGGCGTCTGCCAGGACATCCCCGGCTCCCTTTCATTCCTGGAAACGCGGAGATCCCGGCCGGGCAGCCTGGAGCTGCCCCGGGGCTTGTGCTTCCCTCGGCTGCCTGCGGGAGATGCTTTGGTGCCTCTCCCAAAGCCCAGCCTTCCCTCCCCACGCCGGGGTTATTCGGCTTAACCCTGACAGCTGCTAAATAATTGGGTGTTCCTTCCACGGCCTGTGCCTCCCTCCCTCCCGAGCCAGGCCAGGCCAGGCCAGGCCGCGTGGGTGCCTCTGATGTTCCCCTGCAGCATTGCCAGCGGGAAAAAGAATCAAGGTGGGGTTTGGAAGCAGCCAGAGTGGGGTTGGGGTGGTGGAAGGGGATGAACGGGGAGCTGGGATGGGGTGGGGTGGGATTCATCCTCCTCAGGATGATCCACTGGGATGGTCCTTGCGAGGAGAGGAGAGAGGAGCAACACCACAATAGTGCTAGCCTGCACCTTAAGCTGGGCTCAGGCCTGAAATCCACGTCCTAGGGAGGCCCAAATCATGGAAAAAGTCAGCACGAGGAGATGGCTCGGGGGCTCTCAGTGCCCAGGTGAAGATGTCCTTTACAAACCTGGTTTGTTACCTCTCCGTGCTCGACAATGCATCCAAACCACACTGTGGGGCTGCTGCAAACCCCCCCTCCCTCTGCAGCTACACAGGCAACAGGATGGTGTGGCTCAGGCTGGAGGGAGCCATCAGGAGGTGTCACAACCCCCCCAGACACATCCTCCTGCTCCTTGCACTGTCCCACCCTCCGCTGCCTCTGGGACAGCCTGGCCTGACACATCCCCTGTGTCCTGTGACTCAGAGCCAAACCTCACACAGTGCCTCGAGCACAGCCGTGATGAAAAGTCCATGAAAAAAAATCCCTGCAGCTCTGCTCTGACACCTCCTGCCTCCCTGCCCAGCTGGTTTAAACTTCCACGTCACCTTTGGTATTAACAATTTGCCCAAAATCCCCTGTGAAATGCAGAACATTTCTGATTCAAGCCCACAGATCCAGCCCAGCCTGGTCAGATTTTCCCTCCTCTCTATTTCCTCATGCCTGTGGTGCTGTTCTGGTTGATCATTCCTGGTTTTCCATCCCCTGGAGGTGTCTCAGGAATGGCAATCTCCCCCTTTGGGCTGTCCGGCCCTAAATGAACTCATCCTTTTTCCAGAAGAGGATGACTTAAAAATTGATGCTCAGCCCTTGGTGATTTGTATTTCCAGGTGTTTACATCAATACAGAGTTCACTCATCCACTTCTTTCCACAAAATCCTCTCTCCTCCGATCCTTTTCCTTGTGCAATTCCCTATTTTCACTACCTGTGAAGAGAAGTTTTTGCTTGGAAGGATGGTAAGGATTTCTGCACAGTCAGTGTGCTCATGGAGCTTGCTGGCAGGGAAATCCCCCCAGACTCCTTATCCCCACCAAAAACTGCACAACCCTTGTCATTTCCTACATAAATTAGGTCATAAAGCCCTAAAATCAGCCCTCCTGATCCTGCTGAGCACCACACAGGGCACTCCTGCCCTCAGCACTCCCAGCAAGGGCCAAGAACTGACAGCAAAAATCACGAGAAGAAATGGCTCCGATAAGGACCCAGAGCAGGCTGGAAGCAGAGCTGGGAGGAGAAATTGGGTCTGTCCAAGGATTTCTGGGGGAGTTGCAAGGTGAACAGTAGCAACCCCAGTTCCAGGGAAGGTCACAGCCAGCCCCTGGAATCACCCAGATGTGGTTTGAAGACATCCAGGGATGGCAAATCCATCACTTCCCGTGGAGAGCTGTGCCAGCACTAATCACCCTCACTTAAATATGCGTGCCTTGCCTTGGCTTGGAATTTGCAGGGCTTCAGCTTCTCATTTCAGCTTCCCTTGCAGAGCCACAGAGCCTTCCTAGCCTCACACCCTGGGCAAGGGCTTGGAGAGATTTCCTGGGCTGGTTATCTTGGGTGCTTCCTTAATTCACTTATTCTCTACAGCTCAATACCAAACTCTGTCCTCCCACTGTGATATTTCATTAATAAGAAATAAGCAATCATCATTCTAATTTAAATTAATAGCTATATTTCCTTACCCACAAACAGGAATTTTTACATTTTAAACAAAAAAGTTCTGATTTAAATCTTTTTTTCCCCCATTAAATTTCCAGAAAATGGTCATTTGTGAAAAAACACCCAACAATCAACAACGAGGGAGGTGCTCCCTGTGTTCCTGTGGCATCATTTTAGTTCTTTGGGTTTCACTTTTCCATGCTATTTCCATGGTAAATGCCTCATCATTTAGGGAAAATACTCTTGAAATGTCATTTTATCTCCAGCCATGCACCACAGACCAACTGAAGAGACACGAGGAAGTTGATCTCCACTCTGATTTTAGCAGAGTCCTGATGAGCACGGCTGGGAAAACACCCAGGAGGGAAGGAGAGAGGATGAATTAGCTGGACAAGGTGGCAGGAATTAGAGAGAGGGCAGGACTTCCCCTCCCTGGGGTGGTAAATCCTGATAAGGCCCCGGCACCGCAGCAGTGCTGGGTTGGGTGAGCATTCCCTGGGGCAGGAGGAGTTCTCTCCATGGGGAGAAGGGGTGGGAAGGTGTGTCAGGGTTTTGGGTTCTTTCCCAGCCTCTCACCCTCACTGCTCGAGCTGGGATAGAGCACAGGAAACTCAGTTTTGTCTTGTTTGGAGTCAGTTGTTTATCAGTTCTTATCTGTGTTACAGCCTGAGGAGCTCTGAGCTCTGCCAAGGAGGTGGAACAAGGCTGTGTAATAATAATGGTGATTCTCCAGCTCTGCGAAGATTTTTCAAGGACAATTTGTCCAATAATGAGTTGACACCTAAATTATTTTTAGTTTTAACTCAATACTCAAACCTTAGGTTCAGCAGTGCAGATTTTCTTATCCAATTGCAAGACACCATCTAAAGCCATGAAGAAGAAGGAAGAAGAAAGTGAAAAAGAAGTATTTAGCTGACAAGAAGTATTTAGCTTAAAACCTCTATTTTGGCACATGTATAATTATATGTATTACTATATTCTAGATAATAAATATGTAAGAAATCACAAATTTCTTCACCCTGTGACACCACACCTTCTATTCAAACCACACAGGTGTGATTTTAATGTTATCACTCGATTTTGGAAGCCTATCCCAAGGCCTCAGACCACATGCAGAGTTTCCTTGTGGATCAGTGCCTTCCAGCAGAGAGAATTTAAAATTCTCAGCTTGCAGGGTTCCAACAAAGGTGGTTGGTGTTTGCTTGTTTGTGTTATTTTTTGGGGTGGGAATGTCCTGCCCTGGGTGCTGCTGGGGAGCAGCCATGGGAGACATGCCCTGCAGGGAAATGCTTTGGGGTGGACAAGGGACAGAGCTCGGTCATTCCCTGTCCTGCTGAGATGATTCCATTGAGTCCCTTCCTCAGGCAGAGGCTGCTCTGTGCTTCTCCTGGGACAGGAGCTCACACCTGAGACCAGCTGGATAATCCTCAAAAATCCTAAGAGCCTCCACCCTGGAGCTAGGCTGGCTCCAGAACTCTGAGTAGGAAGGAAACACAGACGTGTTGAATTCTGGTTTTGGGGCATTTATTTGCTTGTTCTCCCAAATTGGGGTGGATGAGCAGGTTCCAGGGGAAGTGAGGCCTGTGGCCACCCACTGCTGGAAAAGTGACCTCTCAGCCCTGGAATCCGCAGGGAATGGGCTGTGCACAGGAGCAGAGGGAGCACTGGGTGTCAGCAGTGCCTGTTGGGGTCTTTTCTGTCACTACAGAGCCTCTCCCCAGAGTTTCCTGTATTATTCCCATATTCCCAGCGGGATTTCCTAGAGAATAAAAATGTGGGCGAGTATGTGAACGCTGAGTTCTGGGAAACAGCAGCTTTGCCCAGAGTCTTGCACTCCCCAGTGTGTTTGGCTCCTCACTGGCAGCGGTGCTGCGGCTCACGGGCAGTGCCAGCTGGGCCCTGGACACCCCAGGGCAGCCAGGGACCCATCCAGAAACCCCTGAGCAAGGGAAAATTTTCAGAGAGAAGCAGAAAAAAATGTTTTTTGGGGAAACTTGGGCATAGCTGAACTCTTTTCCTTCTGATGGACAGAGGGAAAGGATTTAAGTGCTCTTCAGGCACCTCCTTGGCCGCTGTCTCTGCTCTGATGGTGTTCCTCTCTTCCCTGCTGCTCTGCATCTCCACGCTTTGGCCTTACCTCTCTGTGTCCCACACCCTTCTCCTCTGCCAGCCCTCTCTCCCTTAAAAGAACGCTCATAAAGAGCACCACAAGCTGAAAGGGATCCCCAGGGATTCTCAAGTCCAGCTCCTGGCCCTACATGGGACAGCCCCAGCAATCCCACCCTGAGCCCCTCGGAGAGGGGAGTTGGTACCTGGGGAAGGATGGCTGTCTCTGCTCCCAGCTGGCCCAGGAAGGTGCTCTGGGCTCATTTGTGCCCCTGGCACGTGGGGACTCTCAGGACTTGTCCCCAGCTCATCAGCCTTTAGGCAGTTGTGGGTGGGGGTGGAAATCAGATGGATTTTTCCTCCCTTCACAGGCTCTTAGATGTTTTCCCCAAGCACTGACTCAGTGTCTCGTAGCCATCCCTGCCTCTCTCGGTGCCCACCTTCCCCATCTCCCTCCACCTCCTTGCCTCCACCGAGACCCAAGTTATGATGTGAAACTCGAACCCTTCTGGACAACTGGCACAGCCCAAGCTGAGCCTGCAATTTCCTGGCTCATAAAAACATGAGCTTCCTTCAGGCCCAGGTCTCTGCCAGGTCACAGCGATCCAAGTCCTACACCACCTCCCCGAGGCCTCCCCACCCCCGAAATATTTCATGACACCAGCTATGAGCTTGATTTTTCTTTTTTTTTTTTATTGCTCCATATGTTGGAGACAGATGGAAAAATGCACAGGAGAAATCCCCCAAGCCAGGGAGCGAAAAGCCCCCGAGTTTACAGGGTGTTGCAAATAATCTGAGGCAAAACAAATGTTTTGGGCTGCCTCAACTGCCAATTTCGAGTGCATTGTTTTAAACCCGGGAAAACAGGCCAAGGGGCAGTTGTTAATGGGCCAGTAATTTTCTTCCTTTCTAGGCACCCCAGAGCAACAAATATCAAATATTCCTTGGGAAAGGAGTCAGGCGTGGCGGCCTTTTTACTGAACCTATGGAAAGCTGTCGTTGCCTCGCCCTCGGAGCGCTGCCTTTACGAGCAATAACCTGCTTGGAAAGCAGAGCAGGGAAGCCACACGGCCCCGTTTGCAGCTCGTTGTTGGTGCTGGCTTTTACAAGCCACGCTGGGGGCTCCCAGCAGCCGAGCTTTTTGTAGCCCAGTCCATTAAACACGGCGAGCAGAGCTAAGGAGCGGCGGGGGACGGAGCCCTCGGGGATCCTGCTGAGCCAAGCCCTCCGCTCTGTAATAAACCCAGCAGCATCCCACTCAGAATTCCAGCAGCAAGCAGCCCGGCCACGGGGGCTAATGGATCGCTGAAGGGAAGGTCAAGTGTGAAAAAAGCCAGGCTCGGGGTTTTTCCACTGGGTTTGGCTGTTGCTGTAAGATCAGTTGGCCCAAACGCCGCTGGCTCTGGCAGAAAAAGGAGACAAACCACTGAGTTGTACATGAAATTTGGCCTGGCTGAAGCCTCTGGTGTCCTTCCCGTGCGGGGGCTGCCCTTGGTTCTCAGCTGCTGTCACTTGAGCTGAACATCTTGGTGTCACCTGAAGAGGATCTGCGTCTTCTTGTCCTTCCCCCAGCGCTTTCAGTGTTTCCCTCGGAGGCTTTCACCTGCTGGCAGCTCTTTTTCTCCCTGCCAAGGCTGGGGGAGGGAAAGCAGTTGCTAGAAAATGCCCAAGGTCTGTGGGCTAACGTGGGTTGCAGTTTTCACCAATGGTTTTGGTTGGAAAGACCAGAGAAGTGACAATCTGGGAGCTCCAGGCTCTTGCAGATTGCTGGAGAAAAGTAAATTTCCCCTTGAACCCAAAATGCTCAGCTCTAGTGTTTGCAGAATTGTCCTGGCATTTGATGGCTTTGGAGCAACCCCATCATTGAACTGGTTTTTGTCTTTGATTTTGGGGTTTTTGTTTCAATCGACTGAATCACTTTGGAGTGAAAGATGTTAGTTTCTGATTTCTTTACTCGCAAACCCAGGGTGTTTTGGCGTGAACTGGGATGATTCCACTCAAAGCCCTCCTGTGATAGCTCAGATGCACATTTTCCTGCTGTTACCCCATCCCTGGAAGTGTCCAAGGCCAGGCTGGGGCACCCTGGGATAGTGGAAAGCATCCCTGCCCACCACAGGGGGGTGGAATGAGGTATTCAAGGTCCCTTCCGACCAAACCATCCCACGATTCTGTTACACTCCTGAGGCAGAAAGCTTAAAATTATGAGTCCAAAAACAACTTATTTTTTCTCAAAACAGTCCGGGTTGCAGTTCTCAGTGCAAAGGAAAACCCAAGGAGGAATAATTTCCCTTCCTTCCGGGGCTCAGGGCTGGGCCAGGCAGTGCCAGGGCTGGGCTGTGCCCAGCATGCCGCGGTCCAGCGCCGGGCACCGAGGGATGCTGCGGGCAGGGGTTGCCATGGAGACGGGACAACGGCCAGCCTGGGATGGGTTTGGTCCCCAGCGATGTTGCCGGGGGAGGAGGGGACGTGGCCAGGGACCCCTCGGGGCGAAGGGGGCGGGTGACACCTTGTGGTGGCAGCTCCTCGAGGTCTGCCACGTTCCCCGGGAGTTTTCCTGCCCGCGGCACCTGCGCGGCTCAGGGTGAGGGAGGACGGAGCCAAGCCGGGGAGCCCTGGTGTCCTGCACGAGGCTAAAAGCCATTTTTTTCCCGCTTTTGCTGATGGCTTTTAATGGTTTTAAAATGAAAAACTAAAACACGGTTTAGGGGGAAAAGGGTTTTTTGTTTCCGTATTTATTTTAGGATCTTGGGGTACAGCACTTGGTCCAGGTGGAATGCCTTAAAAATGCATGCATTACACTTTGCACCGAAATACACACAACTATGGGTTCTGCAAAATTAACATATCTATCAGAGATTTTCTAATGAGAGGCTCGAGTGAACTTTCTGCTCTGAGGAACTTTTGGGGTTTTTTTAATGGGTTTAACTTAGTTTACAAAAATATGTTTTGGAGAGGACTTTGGAGTTTGGGACTTTTAGACTTTGTTTTTGTGGTTTACTAGTACAGTGGGTTTCAGTTAAGTTATTAGACTTGGAAAGTCACAAGTGTGTGGGCTAAAAGCACTGAGAGTACATCAAACTGTATAAAAGGGTGTGTGAGAGGGGTGTGAAAGAAAAAGCAAGAAATCATCCTGGCACCAGTGCCAATGAGGGAGTGAAAATTCCAGCTGCGGATGGGTTTTTGTGGGGTCACACCTCGCTGGGAACAGGGGGTGCTCCTTGAGTCCCTGCCCTGGCTCTGGGGTGCAGTGTGAGCTCACTGTGGAGGATGCCAGGGATGGCAGCAATGCCAGGCTCTGGAACCCCTCAGGAGGCAGAGGGCTCTCTGCCAGGGGATGCTGAACACTGGCACGGGAAAGGAAAAAAAAAAAAAGAGGTAAGTTTAATTTTTTTACTGCTTTTTATACATTTTTCTGGAACTTCGTGGATTGGATAGTGAGGTCTTCTTTTTTCCAATTCTACTGGTTTTAATTGATGTTTATTAAAAACCTCTTCTATCAGGAATGGGATAAAAACAAGAGAGATGGTTACAGAAACACAACTTTTGTTTAGAGAAGAATTTCAGGAGAACTCCATAGCAGATTTTTAAAACAATCAGAAGGCTGAGATCCAGGGTGACAATGAGGTGTCCCTGCAGCAGCAGCTGGGCTGGAAAGAGACTCAAACTCAAGAACTGCAAACCACAATCTTGGGAACAGGGGGGCAAGCTTGGGCAAATTCCATCCTTGCCTGGCTTCTGCTTGGGGAATTGATGCTGAGATCCAAGTGGGAAGAACTCGGGAGCTGTCCTTGTCCATGTTGGGATGCACTGAGGCAGGAGCCTCTGGAGCCCAGAGTGTACCTCTGAAGGCCTTTCCAATCAATCCCTCCTTGATTCCTTTATTCCTGTCTGCTCTCTGTTTCTAGGGAGCCATTTCAGGCATCACTGGGGTAGGACCTTGTTGGTTCACCCAGATGGGAGCAGGAGCTGGGGTGCAGCTGGGATTTTATATTTGCTGGGGGACTGCAGCTGCAGGTGCCTCGGTCCTGAATTAACCGAGGGGATTTTGTAGTGCTGGAGGGAAGGAGAAGCAGAGTGAGACCCCATTTCGGGGGTTGTGCTTCTCCTTGCCCCCGTGAAGCCCTGGTGGGGAGCAGGTTGTCCCCACAGAGGCTTTTGAGAGCTCCTCTCTGGGCAGCTGAGCCGACAGGCAGTTAATGATTCGAGAGGGATGGAAAGGTTTAACTCTACCCTGCCTCAGCCACCATTTTTCTGCTCGGGTGGGCAGGAGGCTTAAAATGCCACTTTGGCTGGCAGAGAGCTGGGGGCCAGGGGAAGGGCGAAGAGAAAAGCTTTTACTGCCGAAAATAACTGCAGAACAAAACGAAGGGGGCGGAGGGCAAGCAGGGAAAGGGAGAAGTGCCTCCTCCAGGGGCCAGCCCCCGAGTCCTCAGCCTCGGAGCAGGAAAGCTTGGCTGGATTAAAGACAGTCCCCTGCTGCAGAGATAAAACAGGCACGCGTGAGAGCAGCGGGGGGCGCTGGCACCGCGCTGCCCTCCCTCCTCAGCACGTCCCGAATCCTGCATCCCCCGGAGCATCCTCCCCACAAACTCCACTCTCCTGCCTGTCCAGGGCTGGCCCGTGCTGGCCATGGCACTGCTCCTCGCCTCGTCCCTGGCCCTTGCACGGTGATGCACTCACTGCTTCCCACCCCCAGCACTGCCAGGGCTGAAAGGCTCCTGTGCTCCCTTACCCGTGGGTGAGCTGCTCCGTGCCCGTGGGTGTCTGTCTCGGAGCTGAAGGATGAGATTCCCAGCGGGCAGGGAGGTCTGTGGGGTTCACCAGCTCTGCCAGCAGAGAGCAGGAAGGGTTGGGCTCTGCTGGGCACCCAAGCAGAGCTGAGCACATCTGAGCGCTGGGGACACATCTCAGGGCCCCTCACAGGGCAGGGTTTGATCTGGACAGAGGGAGATGCTTGTGATGGCCATGGGGAGCTCTGGAAGTGATACAGGTGGGACTGGAGGGACCTGCTGCTTGGTTGGATTCCTTTTTTCCCACTCCACTTGATTTAAGACCCATTTCCCACCCTCAGGAGCTCAGGGCTCCTTGAGGAACCTGCTCCCTCCAGCCTGGCGCAGATCCTGCCAGATCCCTCCCTCAGAGGGAGCAATCCCTGAGCCACGAGGACCCAGGAGCTGGCAGCTTTTGAGCACCAGGATGCCAGGAAAAATGGAAAAAATTCCTGTGCCAAATTGGCAGAAAATGAGAATAACTCCCCAAAAGGAGTGTCCTGGCCAAGAGGAGTTCCCTGCAGGGCATGGGGAGCACAGGGGCTGTCCCTGCTCCCCGAGAGCACAGGCCTTGCCTGCGTGTCCTGGTGCTGCAACATCCCCATGCTCAGAGCCCTCCCTGCACCCCGGGATCCCCAAACGAAGGTGCAGAGCTGTTTCTCAGAGTGTTGGTCGGGTATTGAACTGTCGCTGGTGCCAGGAAACTCTGCTGTTCCTCCCCTTCCCGGGAGATGATAAACACCGGGGGCTGCCTGCGTTCAGCTGCGATCCATCAAGGGGGGCTGGCCCGCAGCGGGGCGAGGGGAGGTCGGCCATGGTGTAAACAGGCACTTCAGAGTTCACCCCGAGCTGGCAGGGCTGTAATTCATTAGAGGTGTCAGGGCTTTGTGCTCCCTGCCTCGCAGAGCCCCGTGCCCGGCAGCTCCCAGCGCCCGGCCCTGCCAGCGGGGAAATGAACCTGGGCAGGAAGCAGGGCTGCAGCACCACCCGAAAATTAAAAACAACAACAAAAAAGGCGAGGCTTGGGGTCTCTGCTTGGCTTTCCTGCGGTCACAGAGGCTCGAAGGAGGCTCTTTAAATTCCCCTCCCTCCACGGCCAGGTGTCAGCTCTGCTTGGCCCGTTTGGGATGGGATGGGATGGGATGGGATGGGATGGGATGGGGATGGCATGGCATGGCATGGCATGGCATGGCATGGCATGGCATGGCATGGCATGGCATGGCATGGGGTGGCATGGGGATGGAGCAGCAGCGTCTCCATGCTCAGGGGTGATTTTGCAGCTCAGGAAGCCTGTGGCCACTTCCATGACTCCCACAGAAGTCCTCGGGTTGCCCTCAGAGCTGGCACACAAGCAGCGCAGGTGTGGCACGGAGAGGCTGTGGGGACACCCTGGCAGTGTCACCAGGCTTTCCCTGTGCCTCAGTTTCCCTCCCTGCTCTTTGGGGCAGACCCTGGCTGCAGTGGGGGCTGTGGATATTTTGTGGGGGATATTTTGCCCCTTGGGCGGGGACTTGCATGAGGTGACTGTGCCTGTGGGGTCGTGGCTGTGCTGATCTCACCATCCCTCCTGCCTGATTCACACTTCCCGGGACCTCGTTTTTCTGGCAAATCTTTCCAAGGGCTCTTCAGGTTCCGTGGGAAGCCCCAGCACCTCCCCAGCCCCATATTCTGTGGGTCTGGCACAAGGGCACCCCATTGATTCCCTGCCCGCTGCCTGTCCTGGGGAAAAGCAGCCTCGGGAGCACCTCCCTGCTCTCCACGGCTCCCTGGGCAGAGGCTGGAGCCTGCCGCAGGTTGGTCTCGTCTCCCAGGTAATGTGAGAGAGAGAAAACAGCCTCAAGCTGCACTGCAGGGGGTCGAGGTGGGATATTAAGGAAAATTTCTTCATGGAAAGAGCTGCCAAGCACTGCCAGAGGCTGCTCAGGGCAGTGGAGTCGCCATCCCTGGAGGAAATTAAAAGATGGGCGAATGTGGCACTAAAGGGTGTGGCTGGACCTGATAATCGTGGAGAGTTTTTCCAAATCTCAGGCATCCCCGGCAGCCCCTCCCGGTGCCCAGCCGTCTGTGGCACCCGGTGCCCAGCTCGCTCCGGAGCCGTGTGCGATCCCAACCCTCGCTCTGTCCCCACTCCCTGCTTCCCAATCTCCCCCGCCCCTTTCCTCTGTGCCACCCCCAGCAGCTCCTAAACCCCAACCTCTCCATCCACCCGAAAAAAGGCTCATCCCTGCCGCATTCCCAGCCTGCTGCAGGAGCATTTCCATGTCTTTATTTTCCCAGGGATTGCTGATAAATCCTGTCTCCATGCCCCCGGCCGTGACGGGCTCATTATCAGGCACGGCAGGGCGAGGAAGCGACCTGTGACCCCGCCCGGGACAGGGGTGACCCCGGGGGAGCCACCCTTATCGTCCTTTTTAAAAGCTTCCCTTTTCACCGCGGCAGAGGAGCCTCGGCCAAGCCTCAGCATCCACGGGAGGGGGAAGGAGCGGCCCGGCAGGAGCGGGAGTGCGGGAAGCGCCGGGCCCGTGGGGCGGGATCGTTCCTGCTGGGAACGGAGGGTGTCTGCTGAGGCTGGGAAGAGCTGCAGTGAAACCCGTGAGGGTGGTGATGCCTTAAATGGCTCCCTGGAAACAGAGCCCAGACAGGAATAAAGGAATCAAGGAGGGATTGGTGGGAAAGGTCTTCAGAGGTACACTCTGGGCTCCAGAGGCTCCTGCCTCAGTGCATCCCAACATGGACAAGGACAGCTCCCGAGTTCTTCCCACTTGGATCTCAGCATCAATTCCCCAAGCAGAAGCCAGGCAAGGATGGAATTTGCCCAAGCTTGCCCCCCTGTCGCCAAGATTGTGGTTTGCAGTTGTTTGGCCTAGGAGGGTCTGGGTGTCCTTGGAGAGCTGGAGAGGCTTTGTTGTGTGTGTGTGAGCATGAGAGAACAGCACTGAACGAGCTCCAGGGAACTGCAGAGTGACACTGGGCAGGGCAGGGTTGGGAACAGAGAAAAGTTCAAACCCAAGGCATCAGTGGAAGAGCCAAGAATGGCAGTGGAGAAGGGCTGGCTGTAGCTCAGGGGGGCTGAGCCTGACGCACCTTGCCTGAGTCCACCTGCTCCTCCAGACAGGAGAAAGCCCAGCAGGAGCAGAGAGCGGCTGAGGGGAGGTGACACAGGACACTGTTGGCACATGGGGCTGTGCTGCACTGCCACCCCACACCTGGGATAGGGCTGGGGCTGGGGCTGTGTCCTGGCTGTCCCCAGACCCCGATTTGCCTTCCCTTCTCCTCCCAAGTGACCTTTCCATCCATCTCTTCGGAGATGGTAAAAGTCCCGGGGCATCAGTGCCCCTCTCCTCCTGCAGCTCCCTAAATTTGATGTGGGGTTTGGAGGGTGCGGGCGATGGGAGCAGGGACGATGGAGAACCGAGGGGGAGGTGGGGATCCCATCTCGGGGATGGGATCAGCCTGCTCAGGGCCGAGCCCTGGGGCGGATGGGGCAGCCCTGCTGCCCTCACCCTGCCGGGATCCACCCCTCTGGTGGGCTGGGGGCTCCGCCTGGGTGGGTGCCTGAGCTGACCCCCGGCTCCCCGGCGGGGATTAGCCGGGATGGGTTTTTGCCAAGTCCCGGCTGTCACTGTGTTCCCACCTTTGATCAGGAGTCGGCATTCCTGAAGTGCTCCATCTCCCACATGTTGCGCTGATCAAAGGCAGCTGCTGCCCGGGCCCTCCCCTGAGCCCATTTGCACACACACACCCCCAAAAATACAGAAATAAAGGAAACTCCAGGCGGTGGAAGGGGTGATGGATGAAGGAGAGAGCGGGCAAGGGGCAGCAGCAGGAAAATCCCTCTCCCTGCGCTCCTCATGGAGGGTCCCATCCACAGCTGCCAGCAGGGCTGGAGGGGTCTCGGTCACGGTGTGAAGGGAGAGCTCGGGGATAGCCTGGCAAGGAGCTGGGCATTGTCTGTCACCTGCGGGAAACAGTGCCCTGGGGGGGTGATGGCACTGCCCTGGGGGGTGACATGGTGCCCTGGGGGAGTGACACAGTGTCCAGAGTGGGTGATGGCACTGCCCTGGGTGGGTGACAGCAGTTTCTGATGGGTGACAGCAATGCCCATTGGGTGACACAGTGCCCTGGGTGGGTGACACAGTGTCCTGGGTGGGTGACAGCAGTGCCCTAGGTGGGTGACAGCAGTGTCTGGTGGGTGACAGCAGTGCCCTGGGTGGGTGACAGCAGCAGCTGTGGCAGAACACAGTCAACATCTCCTCTAGCTTTAGGTGGGCTCAGGAGGGAGCCTGGATGGACGTTTCCTTTAAGCCCACTCCAGCCCTGGCAGTCTGGGTGTGCTCAGTGCCAAGCTCCTGCCCATCCCCTCTGGAGAACAAGGGAAGGCTCTGCTGGGCAGGCACGTGGGCTGTGATGGGCAGAGCGATGCCAGCAGGGATTTGACCTCACGGATCCTCTCCTCTCCCTCTGCCAGCCACCACCATCGGCTGCTCCAGAGGGAGAGGAGAAGGTCTGAGCCCTGCTCTGGTGGTGGTCACTCTCCAGGGCACGGGTGGTCCCATCACCTGTTCTGGCAGATGAATTACTGCTCACGGACAGGATTTAACCTGCGTCCCCCAGCTGCTGTAACCCAAAGCACTTGGATTACCTGGATTTCCAAGTCCTTGGTGAATCCTCCTCCGTGGCATCAGCAGCTTGTGCTTGATGTGATGGGGAAATCCCTCCTGCCCTTCCCCATCCTCTCCCCCAGCTGCTGATACTCAGCAGAGAGAAGAGTGAAGAGACTTGAAGAGACACAACCTCCACAAAAACCTGTGGGTGAGAGGAGGGCAAAGGGCAGGAGCACGGGGCACGCTCCCAGGCTGTGCCCATGGCCACGTGCTCAGGGGAGGGGAAGTGTGGTTGGAAGCAAACCGTGCTGCCCACAGTGACACCCCCAGGCAGGGATGGCATCCTTGCAGCACCCTGTCCCTCTAGCAGAGGGGCTGGCAGGGCCAGGCTGGCCAGAGTCCCGGACATGAAGCCCTTCTGAAGGACAATTTCTCCTCCTCCTCCTGCCTTGACCCCATCCCCTCGTGCAGCACTCAGGAGGGACAAGCTCCAGGCAGTCCNTTCAGGCAGCGTTTCCTACGGTGCTGTTATTAAAATGCTGTTACCCACTGCAGCAGGGGCAGCACACCAAACCCGGGCTGTGAGTGCTGCCGGGTCCTGTCCATGCCCGTCCTCGCTGCTGTCTGTGGGTTAATGCAGTCCGGAGAAGGTCCTCAGCCAGGTGACAGCCCTGTGCAGGACCCCCCCGAGGCTGAATTCTGCCACAGCTGAAAGAAAAGGGAAAGACTCAAGGGTGCCAAGGAAGCCGAGCACCTGCAGGGCTTCCTGCACACTCGGGACCCCCGCAGCCCCCAGCGCTGCTCGGCGCATCCTGTGAGCACACAGGGAGCACGCAGAGGCTGCCTGGCGTGGGGGATGCTGTCCCCGCCAAGGCGACCCCGCCTCAGAGCGATCTTTTACCTTCCTCGTTCGCCTCCAGCAGCGTCCGGCGGCGGCCGAGGCGCTCCCGATCCGACAGGCATGAAGGGCACCCCGGGGCCGAGCTCGCCCTTCTCGGCGAGGCCGGCGGTGCGGGGCCGGCGGTGCGGGGCTCTCCGGGGAGGACACGGCACGGCGGGGTCACAGCGCTGCCCGCTCGTCTGGGATGGCACCTGCACAAGTCGGTTCTTTCCAATGCCAGCCATCCTTAGGGGTCACAGCTGCAGCGCCTGAGCACAGGGGCCAAGCTCCCACCCGGGGAAAATCGCCCCTCATTGCAGATAAGGCCATGAGGATGTCACTGTTGTGTATAGAATGAAAAGATTCTAGAATTCCAGGAGATCGGAAGGCTCTCTTTATTCCAAGATTGATCCCTTTATAGGGTCTTTTGGTAGCAGCTACTGACTGGTTAAATGACACAACACCACTCTACCATCACTGGATGAGATAGGGAGAGCATATTTTGGAAACACACACATGAAAGTAACAAACCAAAGTGAAAAATGGCACCTGTTATTTTGAGAACAAGAGATGCTTACAAAACCTCTATCAATCTTTTCCTGAGAACATGAAATGCCTACAGAACTGTTCTCTTTAGAGGTAAAATGATTTTCCTTGGGAAAATTCAGGCCTGGTGCTGGATTTCTCTAAGAATCACTAAATGTCAGCCCCACAATGAGGAGGCAAACTGCAGCCCCAGGTTTGCTGTGGCAAAGAGCAGCAGGGCCGGGCACAGCCAGGATCTGTCCCTTTCCTGGCGGTCAGGGGCAGGAACAGGCAAGGTCAGAGCTGTCCGGGCGGGAGCTGAGCGTGGCAGGAGAGGAGGGCACAGGCAGAGACATGGGGGACAAGCAGCTTGGAGAGGAGAGGAGCAATGAGGGCAAGGTCTGGATGTGTCAGTGATGGCGCCAGGGCCCTGTCAGTGCCAGCCTGCATCCCGAGTGACAGCAATGACAGCCAGGACGGGGACAAGGTGGGGGCAGAGCACAAGGGGACGCAGCCAGGTCCCTGTGCTTGTCTCCTCACAGACACTCCGAGGGACAGAGCAGCATCTCCCCTGGGAGCCCCAGCACGGCTGTGGGGTGGGAGGGGGCTCTGCTGTGCCCTGTCCCTCTGAGCAGGGCATGAGGGCATCCCCAGGGCACCCCAGCCTCTCCTGATGCCTTAAA